>OZ007586.1:383823198-384213992 GCA_963931845.1 Maratus michaelseni
TCAGAATATAAATAATAAAAAAAGGTAAATAAAGTACCTTTATAGAGCATTCGTTTAACCCTTTCCGGCACAGACAAATTCTGTTCGTAAAATGCGAAATTACTGACTGACACCGGAATTTACAAACGACTTTTTTAGAAAATAAGAACTCCTTATTTTTAGATTTCACTGTAGAAGAAAAATTTTATTAAAATATTCTTGGTGCCGAATGCAAGTTTGGAATTGAAATTAGGTGTGCCCGGAGTGGGACCACTGTGCCGGAAAGGGTTAAATAAACGTACCTAATTCTTGCCTAAAGTGGTATTTATATGTTTTTTAAATGATATTTTTTCAAATGTAGGCAATTCTTCAATTGCAGCATACCCCAAAAGAACACTGTCATTTATTCTGAGATTTTTTTTTGTTTGTTTCTCTGTGCCCTCGATCCATATCTTTAATAAATGTTTCAGCTCTAGCATTCCTGACATTAGTTTCCACAATTATATTTTTTAATAATTTTTTTCTTAAATAGGCAAATAAAATTTGTTGAGAACACCTTTTGTTCCTTTATGTGAAGAATTTTAGTTTCTGAAGAGCATCTTCAAAAGAAAAACAAGAAGTTGCCCATAAAGGTCCCCAGAACGAACTGAATTTGGAAGATGGGAAAGAATGTGCACATTGTATGACAACTCTTCCACCCCATAAATACCAACCACACCAAAAATAAATTTTTCTATTGCTGCCTCTGCATCTTCTATATTTTGGGAACTTATATTTGATCCTAGAAGAAGAGAAATAGCATGAACAAGTAAAATCCAATGCTTGTACACTATTGCATCAAGAACATTTAATAAGAGCACAAGTGAACTAAGCAAGAAAACTCTCCACTCAGATGCCTTCCGATGTGCGAATTCTGATAAGGTACGAAGTTTTCTTGTCGTTTCTTCTAGCTCTCTGACAAGGAGAGTGCCAAGCTTGGTAATCACAGATTTTAATTATTTTTATATATGTTGTAGGGTAGAAGCCCCTTAGTCTCAGGTTCAATGGATTTTATACAACGCTCCTTAGTTCTTGAGAAATGGGGGATCTAATAATATAACACAACTTAAATACTTTCCTTGTAACGAAGTAACTCCGTTGGTCGTGGCTCAGTTGGTATGGCGTCTTCTCCTTGTTCCGAGGGCCCGGGTTCGATGCCGGAACGCGCTGCGTTTGTTTTTCTCATTTTTTTTATAAAAATATTTGTAATTATAATTTAATAATATCAATAAAAATTTTTGTTAACATAATTAAATTTTAATTTAGCATTTTCGATTTTTAAACCATTATTAAACATTTCTCATCATTTAAAAAGCTTTAAAAATGGATCTATTATTGACTAGTAAAAATTTAAGAATCGTTACAAAATCAGCATATTTACTATCGAATTATCAAATTCTTCTCCCATCGCAATAAAAAAACGAAGATATTTCAGATGCTAGATTATTTGTTAAAAATCCATTGTTTTGCAATAAAATTTTACAGTACTTCAACACATTTGTGACATCACTTCTCTGATTTTCATCGAATCCTGACACTTCAGATTGATCTTCTTGTGAACTACAGCTTGCTTCTTCCATTTTTATACGATTATAAGCTGTTATAGAATGATACGCACTTTTGCGATAAAGATTGAAAACAAAAACCACTTAACTGCACCAAACTAAAAAAAAGAAATAACCAAAGTCTGTTGTGGCGCCCTCTAGTTACAACAAAATAAAATATAAATATGTTGTAATTTAATTATTATGCTAAATTTTAATATAATTCTGCTTCTTACTTTAAAAACAGCAGTATTATCAATGCATTGACTTCCCTTGTTAAGGCAATTTATAAATTATGCTTCTTTACAATCACGAATTGACACAATTGTTCAATATCGTTGCATTGATAAAGCATATATGGAATACATTTTAAAAGTGATTTAAAAAAAAAATGCTAAATTAAAATTTAATTATGTTAACAAAAATTTTTATTGAGATTATTAATTTATAATTACAAGTATATTTATAACAAACGAGAAAAACAAATGTAGCGCATTCCGGCATCGAACCTGGGCCCTCGGAACAACGAGCGGACGCCATACCAACTGAGCTACGACCAACGAAATCGTTTTGTTACAAAATAAGTATTTAAGTTGTGTTATTATATTATACCCCCCCCCCAGTTCTCGAGAAGTAAGGAGCGTTGTATAAAATCCATTGAACCTTAGACTAAGGGGCTTCTACCCTACAACATACATAAAAATAATCAAAATCTGTGATTACCAAGCTTGGCAGTTTCCTTGTGAGACATGATATGCGTTTATTAAGCTCAGCAATCTGTTTATTTTTTAAATAATATGATTCATTTGTAGAATTAAGCCACAAATGCTCAAACTGCCGAGTGACACCTAATAAAGCGCAATGCATGTAATCAGGAACAAAACCCTGAATAAAATTAAAATGGGGATAAAGCTGCATTAAAGGCGAAACCCCTTTAACTCCTTTTACAGGCTTATCTGTAGAAATAGCAGTGTCTGCATATTCTACAGTTTTAGCTAGTGTGCGTGGATCAGGTGAGGGACTGAGAGGCTTAAAAATACGATAAAACCCCCGACTTTTTGCAATGGTTTCTCCTTCATTTTCACAAAATCTGCACCCACATTTACCATTTTATTGGGGAAAATTTTGCAGCATGGTACGTGCAGGTCTGTTGTACAGATTAATGGGAAAACTTTAGTTACAAATTTTTTCCCATTTTTTTTCCACTCCAGTCCTATCTCACTCAAACCTTGTAGCTCATCAACAAAAGGTGTTAAATACGTTTGCATTTTAGGCTTTTGAGAACCAAACCAAAGGCCATACATCATGATATTTTCTCGCCTTTTCTCATGAGGAAGTTCATTTATCATTGCATGAATAGGCCAAAAATGTCAAATTTGGCCTTTTGGTATAGTGGCATTCCATCAACATTGAATTGAAGGGATATGTTATCCATCATGTTGGACTTTGGATACGTATCCCCATAAACTATATCACTATAACACGTTTTTTGAGAAAAATTAATGCAATGATTTTGAACTTCAGGGAAAAGGCCCTGTCTCTCAAATTTTACTGTGAGCTGTTGTTTTAAGGGTAAGTAAATAAAAAAATTCTCGTTATCTAACTGTTCTACAGGTGAAGTTTTTCTTCACAAGTGGAACAGTAAATTTCTCCCTGCTCATTTGATATATCGCACAAATACTCCACTTTTTGCAATAAAATTGTATTTCAAACAACTTTTGAAAATTTCCAATGCCATTTATCTTTTTGTTCAACAAGTATTTTGAGCCAGATGACTTGCAGGGAGGGAGTAAAATTTTTAAACTCTCAAAAGCTCTTCAATGCAAACCCCAGACAAATTAAATCGAACAATGAAGGCCAAAAGACATAAAAAGCCCTCCAAATTTGTCACATCAGCTGATAAACACAGAGAAGAAAAAGATTCCTCCAAATCAAATAAATTTTCATATGAGGAAGGTCCGGTGTCTTCCTCACTTGAAGTTGATGAGGAATCATCATTCACATCTTCAGAAGAGCTGCTAGAACATTCATCATCCGAAATTTCTGGTTCTAAGAAATTCTTTTCAGTGACATCTGAAGTTATTCTGCAGAGAAAATAACATAAAAATTAGGCACCTTTAAACTTACTAGGCTTGAAAAAAATGTGAAATTAATTTTGCTTGAGGATTACGAGTGAATAATATTAAAAAACATGTTACAAGATACAAATATTGATATAATAATTGATCAGAAAATATAATATAAATATAGTAGCAGAAATGGCATCCAAAGTAACATTTTTTAGTAGTACTTCAGATATTTATATTGGGACATGCCAGTAGTGGGCGGCAACTGTGTACAGAACTTCAGTAAACACACTATACCACCTCCACCCCCACCAAAGAAAAGGGAGAGTTTACTTTTTGATAATACACAAACGAAAATCAAATCAATCATATTAATAATTATAAAATTATGTGAATATTTTAGTTTTTGTAGAAGCAGCATTTAATTATTGAAAAAACTTTTTTGCATAAAATTTATTCTTAAAGTTCCACAATTAAAAGTAAAATTATGCATAAAGAAGAGTAACAGTAATTTATTTCAAACTAGCTGACATGCCCGGCTTTGCCCGATCCCACGTAATAAACTTAAATCTCTGAAAAAGTGAAACTCTGGCCACGGTCTCCGGTGGTTTCGACACAGTATACCGGGCATGCTCGTACGCTCTGGAAAATCTTTTATTTCCCCCTTCCACTGCCAGGGGAGCATTCTGTTCTAAACAAACCTCTTTCCGAATGAACCTCTGAGAAAGGTCCCCACTGCCTAAGGCATTATATGGTAGGCGTGCTACAAAATTGAGCTTATATTTGGAGAAGATAGGAACATTATTAGCCGAGTTATTGAAATAAGGCACAGTTAGAGAAAAAAACCTTGAAGGAGGGGCCGGAGAGTGAGAAGATGTTTAAGTGCCCTCCAGCAAATGACTAATTAAGAGGACCATTATGCATCTTAAAAAAATTGTTTGTTTGGTTAAGCTAGGGCACTTAATTACAAATTTTGCTTAAACTATTATTCGGAAATAGTGGTAACCGCTCATAAATTTAGTTTAATGTTATAGAGGGTGACTATTAAGTTAATTATAATGTTTGGAATTGCTTGCATTTAACTGGAAAGATAGTTCCTGAGACATGGAAACGGGGCATAGTTAGAGAAAACACCTTGAAGGAGGGGAGTTAGGGGGTGTTGAAGTGCCATTCAGCAAATAATTAATTAGGAAGATCACTATATACCTTAAAAATTCATTAATTTGCTTCAGCTAGGAACTTAATTTGAAATTTGGCTTATACTATAATTCGGAAATTCTGGTAACATCTTTCTAGAAATACACCTTGAAGCTATGAATACTGATTTTCACGATAATTTAGTAAAAATGGAACTATTTGGAGAAATTTGGAACATTATTAGCTGAGATTTAAAATAGCGGTTTTATCTATATAAAATAGCAATTAAACGCTACGGGTGAAGCTAAAAAAATTAAAATTGTAAAATGTAAGTATCTGTTGAAATCAGAGCAGTAAATTTGGATTTATTAATAAGGGGGGCAATTAAAGAAAAAGCCACTGCCAGGTGGCACGCAGTCAAGTAAAATAAATGCGATATTTAATAAAAAGTTGTGTACCCTTACCCCTCTTCATTCCCGAAAATATAACAAATAATCTGTTAAATAAAGTTTTCTGTATTAATAATCTCTATCACAAAGGCATGTAAAAAAAACTCTTAAACCCCGCTAATTATCATGGAAAAAAAACGTGCCTGGAAAATGGTCCAAACAGGTGTAATTTGCCATGTGCAGGTGGTGCAACTTTAGCATGGCTATCCGCCGGTAACTGCAATCCATATTAACACTATTTCATTTGAACTCCTTATCTGTGCATTGCTACTCTGGTTTATTTAATTTCTTCTCTGAAGAATCTATACAACCAATCAACCGAAGAAAGAAAAGCGTATTTTTTATGAGAGTTCTTTGTACATTTTAATTAATATTTCAGTAAATAATTAAACTATTAAAATTCTGAGTTTCAGGTGCACCACGAGGAGGCTTGGACTACCTAAATCGAAATTTTCAGGCTTCTAGATGGGCTAGATTTTGCTAGCCATCGCAGACAAACAAACATACACACACACACACACACACAGAGCAAAACTTTCTTTTACTAGTATAGATTATAAGGTTTTAGTTGATTGTGCACCCTGGATAGACATATAGACAGTTAAATATATCTTATGAATGTAATAAGTATGACTAATAGAAACAGAAATGAAAAAGAAAAATCGCTCTCAGGCTATCTTATTAGTCTAGTGAAATAATTATGAGAAAGGGGAAAATCTACGAAATATCAATGAAATCATTACAAAAAATAACAAAAAACTTTGCATACACAAGATTTCAGCTATTCTGCAACATTATAATTGAACAGCAAATTGATTCTTCCTAAGTACGCAACATAACTCTACTCAGAAAGAATATCTAAATCTACATATTTTCTCATTAACATTAGCAATACCGGATGTATTGCACATAAAAATTAAGCCTTCTTGTGTGAATAGGCGTATCATTTAAATTAGTACTGATTTATTTTTATAGCATTTTATATGATAAGGATTTGATTGTAATATTTATATACTCTACCTTAATTAAATACACCCTTCAAAATGACCTACAAGTAAACTGATTCACTGCTTTTCTTACGAGTTTATATATACATATTTACTTATTATTACTTGGTAATTCGCTAATAGAGGTGTAATGAGAACTCTGTATATACTTTATTTTGCATTCAGCCAAACTCTGCCAATACTCAATCATTTTAAGTTTTTGCTTTCTTTTTATTTCAAGCTTCATTAAAGGCCAAACAATTCATATTCAAGTGATATGTAAAAAAAGATTCATGTAAATATCAATATATTACATATAATATACACAATAATTCATGAACTCTATTACAGGAGGTACATAGAAACATATCAACACAAAAGTTAAAAAATACATAATGTATAGTGTTGACTCTAAGCCAATTTGGCAGGACACAGTGCCCGGCATTTTTTTTAACTACTTTATACACCTGGTGGGTGTTACTACTCTTTTTGACATGCCCTTCAGGTTCTCTTCCTTGCAAAATACGTCAGTAGGATATGAGGGGAAATATCTTAAATTTCATCCATCGGTTAAGGAAAAAAATCTTTTAATTTGTCGATTTTGGGCAAAATCCTCAAACAAGGGCGACCCCCGATTTGGCGATTTTTTTGACACGCGCCAAGCACTGACGCGCGCCAACCCAAAACTCGGCAACCTCCAAATTCCACCCAATCAGAACGCATGCTTCCTACGGCAAGCCTCTTTACAAAGTAAACATCGATTTTATTCCTTTTTTCGAGTATTTACAAAGTTTTAGCAATATTTTCTTTACGATTTTTCGATTTTTACAAACTTTTAGCAATATTTACCTGCGTATTTATATATTTTTTACAAACTTTTAGCAATATTTCTTCCGGATATTTAGATTTTTTCAAGCATTTAGCAATATTTTCCCCTGTATTTTTACAAACTTTTAGCAATATTTTCCTCCGTATTTTTCTATTTTTACAAACTTTTAGCAATATTTCCTTCGAATATTTCAATTTTTACAAACATACAGTTATTAACTTACATATATGTACGATTCACGTACATTTTTCGAAAAAAAAAACCCTTGATGCATGGAACTCAACGTGCCGCGACCTCTAGAATATATGAAACTCGTACAAGCAGCGATTAGTAACTTATATATGAACGCTTCGCGTTCATTTTCCGAAAAAAAAAACACCACTGGATGCATGAATCTCTATGTGCAGCAGTCTCTAGAATATACGAAACTCGTACAAGCAGCGATTAGTAACTTATATATGAACGCTTCGCGTCCATTTTCCGAAAAAAAAACACCTCTGGATGCATGAACCTCAGTGTGCAGCAGTCTCTAGAATATACGAAACTCATACAAGCAGCAATTAGTAACATACATGTACGCTTAGCGTACATTTTCCGAAAAAAAAACACCTCTGGATGTATGAACGATAACTTGATGTAGTCTCTAGAATACGTGAAATACATTTTATCAAATAAAATCAACAAAAATTAACTTACCTTTTGCTATTTTTGTTTCTATTTAACCCATATTTTAATTAGCAATAATAAACATATACAAGCAAACGCAGCGGCATGTGTGGAATAAAAAATAAACGGTCTTGTTGCCAAAACGTCTATAGAAAAATAGTGTTGGCACTACAATAATATATATATAACTATATAACACTCATATTTCTCATCTTTCGGTTTTTTTTTTTTATTATTTCACAGGAATTATCCTTCTATGACATACGACAAAACGTCAAATCATTAAACTTCACAAAATACATTCCACAAACGTAATTCAACAAATCCGACACACAATAATCCAATCATAACCTTCCTACATCTTTGCATTGAGCTCAAAATACAATCCAATCTCCAGAACAAACAACAATAAACCAACCAATCAACCACAGTAGGCGTGGAAGAAACATAACAAACGAACTGGTAGCAAGAAAATCTCATTTATCGCTTCACCAACTTCGACGCCGCCAAACACCGCCCTTGTTTGAGGATTCAACCCGATTTTGTTAATCGGTTGAAGAATTTTTTTTTTTATTCATCGACCGAAGGAAAAAAAAAAGCATGAAATTTGTTTGTTCATCATAGGGAAAAAAATCGTGAAATTTCTCGATTGGCTTCAGAAAAAAAAATTGTAAAATTCCTCTATCGGTCACTGAAAAATATCTCAAAATTTTTTAGTTGGTACATAGTAAGTACTAATATAAAAATCTGTAAAGGATGTACCATTTATTGAAACAAAATAAAAAAAAATGGATGGAAGAGATATGGTTACTCTCAAACATTAACAATGCTATATACTTTAAAATGAATGTAGATACTATTATTAAAAAACTGTCCCAAAAACCACTCTATATTGCATAAAATCAGTTTTAATCATCCTGGTCAAAACTTATTTTGACTGGTAAAAGAAATTAAAATGTATTTTGTCAAATGATAAATTTAGCGCAAAATTTGAAAGGGTTTGTCAAAATAACATTTAACAATATTTATTATAACATTTAAAAGTGTCTGCAAGTATTTTACTTATAAGAAAGATATCCAAAGTGCATACTCAGAAAATTTTGAAAAAATTACAAAATATTCTTCTCATAAGGTAAACTATTTAATCGTTTAAGTTAAAATTCATCAAATACTATGCATTTAACACTCACTTAAAAAAGCAATTTCCAAATGCATTAAAATCGCTTGCATTTGGAGAGGAAAAAGTGTTGTTAGCCGATGTTTGGCGACTTTTTGGTTGGCACGATTTTCAAGCCCGTGCCAAACCAATAACTTAATACAACAGCTAGGTTGCCATTAAAGGAAAAAATCCCCTAAATTTGGCGATTTTTTCCTTTTTATAACTGATTTTAAAAAAAAACACTGTGCATGAGTGTATGACATCATAGCCTATGTTTCTTTATAAAATATTAGCGAGACTGTGCAATTTATCCCCTTCTTGGCATGTTTTCAAAAAATCGCAAAATTGCCGTGTTTTTGTATTTTACCTCCCAGGAGGGCAATCTACAGTAGACATGCAAAAATTGAAATGGCGATAATCAAAATAAAGCAAAAGTACATGTTTTAAAACATAGAATATCAAAATTATGTTTGAAAAAACATAATTTTATGAAATACACAAAAAAAATCCTCGCTTACCTAGAAAATTTAAAAAATCATGATTTTACTAGGGAGTTTGGAGGTTTATGAAAAGGTTTTTTTTTTCTTTTCACAGATGACGTAAAGAACAATTTGGAAATTCTAAGTTAAATGTGACAAATGAGGTGCATTCGTATTATAACTAGTTTCAGTGAAATGATTTATATTGTCTGTTATTATATGATTTGATTAATTTCCGTAATAAAAAATAAGTACATTTTAAGTTGGCAATATTTTATCTTTTGTTGACATTTACTGAAAATTCCAGACGGGAAACATAAGACTAGCTTTGAAAATTTAAGAACTTGAAATCCATATTTAGACCCTTTTACTATTTAATATTTATTTCTCCGGAAACATCTAACAAAAAACTGTCGGTAGATTATATGATTTCTATAATTAAACAATTTTAGTATACAAATTTGGTTTTTAAATTCAGCAATACAGGAATAATATGACTATATATGGCAACCTAGAATCATTACCTATCATGGTATATCATTGAATTAATTACGTATGACAAGATTTAATAGAATGAAGAAAACTTTTATTAATATCTTTTAGGTAGATTTCGTAAGAAATACTACCTATTACATTCTCTCCTAAGTTGGAATTCCTGAAAAATTTTTGCAGATCTACACTGATGACTCTTAAAGCCCAAAACCACCCCAGTTCAAAACTTTATATATCTATCTGTCTGTCTGTCTATATCACTTTTTTATGGACATGATAACTTCCATAATTCTGTACAAATCTTTTCCAAACTGATACATAAAATCAAGCTTCATAAAATCTCGGTCAAGTTCGTTAATGGGCGAAATCGAACCGGGGAGGGGAGCAAATGGGGGTGATTTTTGTAAAAACAGAAAAAAAAACATAACTTCTTAATTTTGATACATATCAAATCCGTTTAAAGTTATTATTACTTCCAGGAAAAGGGCCAAAAATTTATGTATGACAGATTTTTGAATTCATTAAAAATGCCCCAAAGGGGGGGGGAAAAAAGGGGTTTCATTTAAAAAAATTATAACTTCATCAAATTACAAGATATCAAATCCGCTTAAATTTAATATAAATCTTCTTAATATTATCTACAACTTTTATATTGACAAGTTTATTATAGGACCAAAACTCTTACTGTAATAAAAAAAATTAAAAACAAAACAATCCCTGCTGCCTCCGCCTACAGGCAGAGGTATATTTTGAAGTGTGCGGTTCCTTCTGCCGCATCATTGCAAATAGGTCTTTTCTCTGCAATTCCCAATAAACAAGCGCCCCACAGTCTGCGTCTTCGAAATCTACCTGTGCCTGTAGGCCGATACTCAGGAATTTTTTTAAGTTTTGATTCGATTTTCATAAAATTTTAAATGACTGGACAAAATTCTGCAACGATTATAGATATATTAAATTTCAAACCATTCAGTTGGGTAGTTTTTGTGCTGTTATATGCGGACAGACAGACGGACCAAACAACAAGTATAGGTACTATGTATTTATATAATTCCGAATGTACCTATTTATTTTATCGTGAGTACACCTTAACTATCAACTATACATATTTTTTTATTTTTTATTTTTTTGAAATTGCATAATTTTCCACTTTGCTTGAATTTCAAAATTAACTTTTTAGAGGAAAAAGGAAAACTGCTAAATCACAAACAATTTAGGGAAGTAGGGGGGGGGGGGGGTAGGTAAATTATTGATTATTTATTTAACATTACAAGTAAATTACAAATATGATAAAAATTTTCAAAAGTTGTGTTTTAAACCTTGCGTAATGTAATTATTAAATTATTTTAATTTTTCTTGTTGTTGTTACAAAGTTACAAATAGGGAGGAAAAAAATATTTTTAAAATGTAAGCTGAAAAATGAGAATTGGGAAATCACAGATAATTTAGGGGGATTTGATAGTGGTCCGGATACAGGGACCGGTCTAAATAAAGTAATTAAATTGAAAAGCAGAGTACGTGGAAGTTTGATAGCTGAAATTGGCAAGGTAGTGACTAAAAGTGTTGAATGTAGATAATACACATTGATAAAACAGATTTTAGGTTTAAATTAAACTAACGTTTATTTGACATATCAAAAATAAAATAAAAATCAAAAACATGACAGACAATTTAATTAAATAAAAATATAATGGCATATGGCAACAAAAACAAGGTGGCAAAAATAATATGGCATGAAGTAACTTAAATGCAGCCTTCAAAATATACTTGTAGAAAAGTTCATTTTAACTTACATGATAATTAATTGAATGTGACGACACACCAAATTAAAGCAGGCCTTTTTATTTTATCAGTCACCATCGTGTTCAATGTGAAGAGAACGAGTTGAAAAAATATCCACACATTATTAATCTTTGACATTGAACGTACATCACCACTAACAGAAGAAAAACCGGAACTTCAGCAGTCGAAATAAAACAAACACTAATAAAAATGTTTAAAACCACCTCTACACTCAAAAACTTTACAACGCCACTAATATCGTTTCTTCTGGCAGCTACAAATATCATTTTACTAATGCTACCTCTCACTCGCCCTCCAAACTGCCTTTTCCATCCCTTTTTAAAAAGCATCAACATACCGCTTTCCGAAAACGCCCCCTTCCAAAAGTGCAAAGTTGAGAAGTTCTAAAACTGCCTATCGGCAAAGTAATCTAGAGTGCCTTTGGAAACTGTGGCACGGCCTCTGGGCGCATGCTTTCCTATAGCGTTACGAATGAAATAATTTCGTAGCTAGCGGTCGCAACTGAATCCGGAAAAAGGCTGAGAAAACGATGGTCGATGTGAGAAACGATATCGAAACGAACAGTTTGGAAGATAAACATTATCGGCGAGTTGAAAAACGGAAAGAAAGATTTGAACGATACTAGAAATGGAAAACGATAGCGACTGAAGAAAATGAATACAGGACTGAATGGGAAAATTAGACAAGTACGAAAAGGTGACATTATGTAGAAGTTTCAAGGTCCAAAAATATATATAGGGCTAACATTTGCCCCCCCCCCCCCTTGACACTTACACTGAAATTATCTGATAACATAACAATAAGAAACATTCATGGTTAATCAGTAAAAACTTGGTTAATATATTCACATTCAACAGTATTTATAAACACAATTCAACAATAATTACACAATTATAACAAGTAAATATATAGGTATATGCATATAAATACTTATATACAATAAATATAACAGAGATCCTCATTACTTTGAGGGAACACGCTTGTTTCACACGAAACAGCTGAACCTTTTTAAAAAGGAATTTCTTTTAAACACACAAAGGAAAGTTTGTTTCTTGCTTGTATCAAAATTTATACCTCACCATACTAACATATGGCTACATTTACCGACACACACATTTCTTAGATAAGGAATAGAAATATATAAATGTATTTCAAATATTCAAATTTTCAGTGAGCTCACTTAAAATAAAATAAAAATATGTATATGTGTGCACACAAAAAAAAAAAAAATATGCAATACTTATAAAGATATTTGATAAACATTTGCATAATAGGATTGAAAAATACATATTACAACTCTATTTCCAATATATATTAAAATATAGTACCATAATTTGAATTTGAAGGATCCTTCTGAAATGAAAATTAATACAAGGTATAAACACGATGCTATTACAGAAAAGTTAAATATATAATCACGAGGTTCGAACATTAATATAAAAAGACATTTCATGAAACATGCAAGTTTCGTTATCCAAAAAATTTCAAAAGAGATAAAGTTAAAACTTTGAATGTTTAACTAGAAAAATTTTAAACAAGCTTTTAACGCTTGAAGAAAAGAAACAAATTTTTTTTCAGCAATTCAAAAAGGAGAGGAGAGGTTTTTTTTTTTCAAGTTTTATATGTATATTTTAATTTTTAAGACCCAAAAATAAATATAGCCTCAATGAACTTTAGTAGAGCAGCTTTTGTAAGTGGTTTTGTAAAAATGTCAGAAAGATTGGATTTACTATTAACGTGTTTTACTAAAAATATCTCTTGGTTTAATAAATCGCGTACAAAGAAAAGTTTAACATCTATATGTTTTGTCCTATAGTTTTCTATGGGGGATTTAATGAAATCTATTGCTGCCATATTGTCTACTAATAAAGTTGGTTTAGTTTGTGGACCTGAAAATATGTGTTTATTATAACATTCTGTGATAATACGGCTGAACCAAAGAAGCTCTTTAGTTGCTTCTGTTAAGGCCACGAACTCCGATTCCATAGTAGACAAACATACTGATTTTTGTTTAAAAGCTCTCCATGTTATCGGAGCTTTGTCTAGCATAAGTAATTGACCACCCATAGATGTCCTGTCATCACGATTGGCTGCAAAATCCGCGTCTGTATATGTGATCAGGTTAATTTTATGACAAGGTAAATTTAATTTATAGTGCTTTGTATAGTTAACGTAACCCAGAAGTTTTAAGAGGCCGACCCAGTGAGCTATCCCCGGATTGCTTTGGAATTGGCTGAATATGTTTACTGCATAAGCAATATCAGGGCGTGTTCTGCTTGTTAGAAAGGATAGGCACCCTAACACACTTCTATATGGGTAGTTAAGCATTTCTTTAATTTCTGCATCTGTTTGAGGGCACTGTAATTTCGAATAGACGACCCCTTTACTAATCGGGAGTGAAGAAATGGGAAAGTTATACTCCTCAAAACGTGTGCAAATTTCTTTAATGTATTGCATTTGATGTATAGAGACTACACCTTCCTCATCTTCCTCAAACTCCACCCCAAGCAACTTACGGGTTTTGCCCAAGATTTTTATATCGAAATGCTTAGTTAAAAGAGTTAAAACCTTGTCAATGTATTTTTGATGTCTGCTTAAAATGACAAAATCGTCAACATATAATAATAAAACAATGTAATCAGAAAATGTATAAACACAATTGCACCACTCTAACATTTTAAAACCAAGAGAAATTAAAACTTTATGCAATTCGTAGAACCACACTCTCCCTCTCTGATGCAACCCATATAATGCTCTTTGAAGCTTACAAACCAGGTGGTCTTTCCCTTTTATTTCAAAACCAGGGGGCTGTTTCATATAGACCTCATCGGTTAATGGGGCGTATAAGTACGCTCCTTTCACGTCACATTGTAAATGAGTCCACCCGTGACAAGACACTAAAGCTGCAAAGAAAAAGCGAATTAACCTAAAATTGACTACTGGTGAAAAAGTTTCATCGTAAGTCTCGCCCTTAATTTGTTTGTAGCCCTGTGCTACTAGCCTTGCTTTGTATCGTGCTATGTGCCCTTTATCATTACGCTTAATGGTGAAAACCCACCTACATCCGAGAGGTTCTTTATTGGGTGGAAGGTTAGTTAAGACATATACTTTTCTATTGTTGATTACTGATAACTCCACCCCCATTGCTTGTTTCCAGAGCTCCCATTGAGGTGATTTTAAAGCCTGTTTGTATGTATTGGGTACAGCCTGGTCTAGTCATGCATCGGAGTTGTTGGATTCTAAAATGGAGAAGTGTGGTGGTGTACTGCCTGGACTAGAACTAGCAATTGAGCACCGTGAGTGTCCATGTACAATCCCTTCATGTTTGTCTGCTCCTCTAAAACTAAAGATAGTTGGATTAAATTTAATTCCATTCTTTAGACAGTAGTCACGGACCTCTCTAATTGACCTTAACCTCTGTGTCCCTCCAAACTCATAATAGTAAATGTCTGTACGCCTTCCATCAGGCCTTGTTACAGGTTTTCTGAACCAGGTAACTTCCCTCAAAGTTCTTGAAAGCTCCTCGCCTTCCTCCTCACTCTCATCCGTAGATGGGTGTCCGGCGGCGGAAGCAGAAAAACCTGAGGTGCTTGGTTCTGTTATTGGAATTACAGACTTATGAAATTTGTCAGGTTGAATTTCTGTTAGTGGGTCAATTTCAGGAGGTTCAGATGATAGTGTGTAAGTGGGTCCCAGATCGCTTCCGTTGTGCTGCTCTAAACTAGCAAAAGGGTCTGTGCCTAAAGAATAAATAGGGCCTTGTTCAGTTCCAACGTAGGTGTCTTTGGGTACTGTTGCTTCTTTGCTGAATCTTACGTTAATTGTTTCGATGATCTTATTTGTGTCTGGCAGCCAAATTCTATACCCTTTTGTAGACATTGCATACCCTACTAAAATCCCCTTTCTAGCTTTAGGTTCAAATTTGGTGCTTCGGAGTTGTCTGGGTACTCCCACATATGCAACTGTGCCAAAAGGACGTAAGTGTCTTATGGACGGTTTATTTCCACAATAATATTCAAATGGAGTTTTCATATGTGATTTTTGGCAAACACGGTTCAGAGTGTAAGTAAAATACAAAATGGCTTCTGGCCAAAACTTCAGACTTAGTTTACTTTCATGTAGTATAGAACGTGCCCCGTCTACAATGGTTTGATTGAGCCGTTCCGAGACGCCATTTTGTTCTGGAGTATATGTGTTCGTGAACTCGTGTTTGATTTCATTTTCCTCAAAATATATTCAAAAAGCTTCGTTTGAAAACTCCCGCCCATTGTCACTACGAACATGTTTAAGTTTCGTGTTTAGAAAACTTTCGGCCCTTTTGACATGGTTCGTGAAAATTTCAAAGACTTGTGATTTGCCACATAAGGGGTAAACAGATGCCTTACGCGAAAAATCGTCTGTTATTGTCAAAAAGTATTTTTCTCCACCTCTCCCAGTTACTGTAGTAGGACCCCACAAATCTGTATGTGAAAGTTCAAGTGGCTTCTTAGACCGGATTTGATTTAATGGTTTAAAAGATGTGCGTCTATGTTTATTTAGTTTGCACGTTTCACAATGAAAATTACAGTCTCTAATGTGTGGTAAGCCTTTTACTCCATTACACCTCTGTGTATGTTCGATTAGTGTGGGACTGAGGTGACCTAGCCTACGATCTGAGATCATCCTTCTGCACTGTCGAGGCCTCAAAACGGACCTGTTTAAATTTTATGTTGTTGCTAGGTTTACTTTTACTTTTAGAATTGGCATCAGGGTGGATGTAATAAATCCCGTTTTTAAGGGTGGCCCTAAATAGTGTTTTATCATTTGTGTAGGCTTTAACTCTCCCTTTCCCTCCTTTGAATGTTGCGCCTCTACTATCAAGGCGAGAGCCAGAAATAAGATTACGTCTTAAATTTGGACAATACATAACATCCCCTAGACACAAAGTTGATCCATTTAAATCAATATTAACGGTGCCAGTTCCTTCAATCGGGAAAGTTGCTCCATCGACAGCAACGGCAAGTTCGTGGTTATGAAGAGGCTGAAAAGACACATAAACTCCTCGATCTTTGCAAAAGTGGTGCGAGGCACCAGTGTCAAACACCCAGGCATCGTCTTCCCCCTTAACTTTACTAAGGTTAGATTGAATGAGGAAGTTTACCTGACTATGGGATGTACTTTTTCGACTCAGTCTGGATCTAGGAGCTCCACTTCTATTCTGATGACGGACAGGACTACCTCTGGATGTAGAAGACTCTCTGGAACTGGTGCCAACTGAGGACTCGGGACCTGACGTGGCTGGAGAAGGGGCCTTACACTGATTTTTGCTGTGTCCAATTTTTCCGCACTTGTGGCATCTACCTTTAAATTTCCGTCGGTAACTCGTATTATTTGGTGGACGACGACTCCTAGAAAAGTGGGACTGGACGTCAAGTTGGTTTTTGTCCTCTGACCTCAGTTTAAGATGAGATTCTTCGGCTAATCCTTCAGCTAATCCTTGCCAAAGGTTACGGCCCTTAAAGGGTTAATATGGCTTAAATAAGCCTGGACCCATAACCGTGATAGCGGTCCGGATACAGGGACCGGTCTAAATAAAGTAATTAAATTGAAAAGCAGAGTACGTGGAAGTTTGATAGCTGAAATCGGCAAGGTAGTGACTAAAAGTGTTGAATGTAGATAATACACATTGATAAAACAGTTTTTAGGTTTAAATTAAACTAACGTTTACTTGACATATCACAAAATAAAATCAAAATCAAAAACATGACAGACAATTTAATTAAATAAAAATATAATGGCATATGGCAACAAAAACAAGGTGGCAAAAATAATATGGCATGAAGTAACTTAAATGCAGCCTTCAAAATATACTTGTAGAAAAGTTCATTTTAACTTACATGATAATTAATTGAATGTGATGACACACCAAATTAAAGCAGGCCTTTTTATTTTATCAGTCACCATCGTGTTCAATGTGAAGAGAACGAGTTGAAAAAAGATCCACACATTATTAATCTTTGACAATGAACGTACATCACCACTAACAGAAGAAAAACCGGAACTTCAGCAGTCGAAATAAAACAAACACTAATAAAAATGTTTAAAACCACCTGTACACTCAAAAACTTTACAACGCGACTAATATCGTTTCTTCTGGCAGCTACAAATATAATTTTACTAATGCTACCTCTCACTCGCCCTCCAAACTGCCTTTTCCATCCCTTTTTAAAAAGCATCAACATACCGCTTTCCGAAAACGCCCCCTTCCAAAAGTGCAAAGTTGAGAAGTTCTAAAACTGCCTATCGACAAAGTAATCTAGAGTGCCTTTGGAAACTGTGGCACGGCCTCTGGGCGCATGCTCCCCTATAGCGTTACGAATGAAATAATTTCGTAGCTAGCGGTCGCAACTGAATCCGGAAAAAGGCTGAGAAAACGATGGTCGATGTGAGAAACGATATCGAAACGAACAGTTTGGAAGATAAACATTATCGGCGAGTTGAAAAACGGAAAGAAAGATTTGAACGATACTAGAAATGGAAAACGATAGCGACTGAAGAAAATGAATACAGGATTGAATGGGAAAATTAGACAAGTACGAAAAGGTGACATTATGTAGAAGTTTCAAGGTCCAAAAATATATATAGGGCTAACAGGATTACATAATCAATAAGTTACCTAACCCCCCCCCCCCCCCCCAATTTTCCTTTTTTAGCCTACATCTTAAAATCTTTTTTACCTCTCTATTTGTAACTTTGTAACAACAAAAAAAATTAACGTTACAAGTAAATTACAAATATGAAAAAATTTTCAAAAGTTGAGTTTTAAACCTTGGGTAATTGGGTAGTGTAATTATTATTATTTTTTTATTTATTTATTTATTTTTTTTGTTGTTGTTGTTGTTGTTATGACAAAGTTACAAATAGGTAGGAAAAAAAGATTTTAGGATGTAGGCTGAAAAAGGAAAATTGGGAAAAAACAAATAATTTAGGGGGAGGAGGGGGGTAAATTATTGATTATTAATTATACGTTACAAGTAAATTAAAAATATGATAAACATTTTCAAAAGTTGAGTTTTAAACTTTGGGTATTTAATTATTAAATTATTTTTTATTTATTTATTTTTTGTTATTACAAAGTTACAAATAGGAAGGAAAAAAATCCCTGACGGCTCGGCCTACAGGCACAGGTAGATTTCAAAGATGCCGACAGTGGGACGCCTGTTTGTTGGGAATTGCAGAAGAAATTACCCTTTTGCCATGATGCAGCAGTTAGGACCGGCCACTTCAAAATGGAGCCGACAGGGATATATATATATATATATATATATATATATATATATATATTTTTTTTTTTTTTTTTTTTTTTTTTTTTTTTTTTTTTTTTTTGCTATAAGTGTTGGTTTTATAAAAAAAAACTTGTCAATATAAAAGTTTTAGATAATATTAAGAGGATTTATAATAAATTTAAGCGGATTTGATATCTTATGAATTGTTACGAATTTTTTTCTTTTAAAACCCCCCTAGGGGCCATTTTTAATGATAGCAAAAATCTGTTATACATAAATTTTCGGCCCTTTTCCTAGAAGTAATAATAACTTTAAACGGATTCGATACGTATCATAATTAAGAAGTTATGGGTTTTTTTCTGTTTTCACAAAAAGCCCCCCCTTCCCCCCCCCCCTTAGTTCGATTTTGCCCATTAACGAACTTGACCGTGATTTTATGCCCCTTGATTTTATGTATCAGTTTGGAAGAGATTTGTGCAGAATTATTGAAGTTATCGTGTCCATAAAAAAGTGACATAGATAGATAGATAAAGTTTTGAACTGGGGGTGGTTTTGGTTTCTGGGAGTGATGATCGGCGTAGATCTGCAAAATTTTTTCAAAATTTCCAACTTAGGGGAGAATGTAATAGGTAGCATTTCTTACGAAATCTACCTAAAAAGGTTTTAAGATGTAGGCTGAAAAAGGAAAATTGAGAAATCACAAATAATTTAGGGGGGGGGGGGGGGTAAATTATTGATTATTTATTTAACTTTACAAGTAAATTACAAGTATGATAAACATTTTCAAAAGTACAATTTTAAAAATACAATAGAATTTTGACAGGATTTTTGACATGGCAGTTTAATCGTTGTCAGAATCACCAAAAAACCTGCCAACAATGAGATATTCTCTCTTATTCACTGAAATTTGAAAAGTATATAATTTTATTATTGTTTTAATCTTACCTAGAATCGCATTTTGTGATGTCAGACGAAGTTGAGGCGCCAGCAGAAGACGATTGTTGATCTTGTTCCTGTAGATGTTTTCGTCTGTAAATTGTTCTTCTTGGCATTTTTTTCATTCGAAATAAGAAATCGGTTATATTTTTTTCATGTTGAAAAATAATCTTTATACGAATAAAATATACCTTTTTGGGATTGCAATTATAATACAATAAATTATGATTTAGATTTAAATCTGAAATGACTCAGCAGCAAAAGCGCACAAAATTATAAAAAGCAAAACAGAAAATAGTCAAGTCATTCTGAAAACGGAAGTGGTTGGTAGGGTGGGTTACAGTTACGAAAAGCGGCAAAAATTAGAGTTATTTGAAAGAACCTTATAAACTAAAGTAGAAGAATTAAATTGCTGATTTACTATGAAATTATTTATTGTCTAAAGTAAGAGGTAGTAAATTCATTTATTTACTTATTAATTGTCTTGCAATCATGGCTCATCTTAAACAGTTGAATTCCTGGACTAGAATTGTTTTAATGGAAGCTCTATGAACATTAATTTATGTTATTACAATGTGCTAAATTAGCAAAAAGGTAAAATATATTCAAATTGCAGTAATTGAGAAAGTCTAAAAAGTAGCTTGGCTGATAAGTCCAGTTTTGTTGTTTTGTCTCACTTGCTGACGGTGTCCGCATTCAATATTTTTCAAATAATTCAAAAGAATCGCAAATTTTGGCAAATTATCAGAGAAACAAATAGCGAATTTCATCCATCGGTCGCGGAAAAAAATATATATCGCGAATTTCGACAAATGGTAGCGAAATTTGTCGCGGGAAATAGGATCGCGGAGAAATTTGTGAATTCTGTGAAACTATCGCGGAAGAAAAGCCAATTTCGTCAAATGCTCGGGGAAAACAATCCTGAAATTCAGTCGGTCATGAGGTAATCATTGCGTGAACATCACGCAGGGCAGTGTTGAATTCAAGGGGTGGCCCGGGGAGGGGGGGCACTCCCCCCGGATCATTGAAATGTCCTCCCCCCGGAAGATTTGAGATTTTATACATTTAATGGTTAAATAGTTCAATCCCCCCCGGAACTCTACAATGTCCCCCCGGAGCCACAGAAATCCCTCCCGGAGGAAAGTATCTGAATTCAACACTGATACAGGGGCGCGCCGAAATAATGGGCCATGCGTGCGGCGCACACAGGGGCCAGAGTATCTTCATAAATGCGTTTACAAAGGTTATAAGACATCAACTGAATTTCTGCACGCAGGCGTCGTACACTAATGGTGCACCCCAAAGATCACGAAATTTGCATTTTTTTTTCTCTATAGGTATAAAAAATTATATTTTTAATTAATCATTTTCTGCCTTCCTCTCCAGACTGTGATTTAAAATCTATAGAATTCAGAAATCCCCAAAGCTCACTGTCTCAGGTAGAGTCCCGCATCGGATCGGATATCCCGATTTTACTCGAATCCGAACGGACTCTCGTTTTGGGTTATATTAGGATATTTTAAAGAGAAATCTACCACAAATAAATTTTTTGGTAAATTGTGGTACAATTGAATATAAAAATAATTGCCAGTTCTGGCCCGCGATCTCATAATTAATTGTCTTGGATTCGGGTTGGGTTTTAACTACAAGACGGGTTCAAATTTAACCGATTTTTTAAAGAAATTCTAATTATTTTTCAGAAGAAAAAATTATTGAATAATAATGAATATTATATGTGTTCCTTTTTCTATATAAAAGATAAAATTAATATTTCAGATAAAATAGACTATGTGGAATATTGTAGAGTATTAAAAGCGTGTATTCGTATATTTGAAATAAAATGGCTTTGCTTATAGTAATATAAATAATTTAAAAATTTATCTATACCATATGTGAAACAATTAATAAAGCTCTACCTCAAAACAGAATGTGCTTAAAAGTGCGACGTACGTCGTAGAACAATGGGCTTCTTCTGCAGAACATTTCAAATTCTTATTTTCTGCAAAATTCGTCAGTCAATCGTAAGAAAAAATTGCGAAATTTGTCAGCCGATCGTCGGAAAAAAAATTCGTGAAATATATCCGTTAATCGAGGAAAAAATCGTTAAAATATCCATTACAAAAATTACAAAAATATTGCGAAAATTGTCAATTAGTCGCGAGAAAAAATCATCAAATTCGTCAGTCGATCGGGGAGAAATCGCGAAATTCTTCAATAAGCCACGGGGAAAAACACCCAAAATTCGTCAATTGGTCGCGGGAAAAAATCGTGTAATTCGTCAGTCGAGGAAAAATTTCCCAAAATTTGTCCGCAGTGTTCCGGAAAATATCGAAAAATTCGTCAATCGGTAGCTGGAAAACATCGCGAATTTCATTAATCGGTCGCTGGAAAATATCGCTTATTTCTGTGGATAAATAGGAACTAAACAAACCAATTCAAAATATGCTTTTTGAACAGGGTACAAGAGCAAATCTTACCGATCGTGGTGATCAAATCAAAAATTTGAAATCGCATAGTGCAGTGGAGTTTCCCCCCAACAAATGTTACTCATAACTTGACGAATAACATTTATTCACTAGGGAAAGAAGAGCGCATGGACTTCCACTTGGACATAAATCTGTTAGAAAACTTTTAAAAGCTGGACTTATAACTAACTATGCATGGACCAAATTTCCAAAGATATATCCTCCATTAAAGGAACTGTCAATTCTTTTTTTTTTTGCATGGTTTTAAAAATAAATGTTTCCCCAAAATAATGTTTCTATTGTGTGTGTGTGTATCAGTGCTTTACGAAACGTTTTTCGCATTTCTATAAAGGGTGAAATTGTACTCCTACATATGCAAGAACATCTCCGTGTGTTTTTCTTTTTACTCACGCAGAACATTTTTGATCAGCTGATGGTTCGTTGCAGAACATTGCAAAATACAGTGATACCTCGGTTTTCACCGATAATTCGTCGGAAAACAATCGACGAAATCCGAAACTGATGAAAACCGAGGCATTTATTTCCATATGAATCTATGTAAATCCCATTAATTCGTTCTAAACACTTCAAAAAAAGTTTTAAAAAAAAACACATTTTATAGAGAATAAGTCTAGTGTTTAATATTAAAAACCATAAGAAACGTTCTTGGTGTATGGAATCAAGGCACTATATCTGGGACCACTTCCATTTTGGTATTTCGGCAGTAGGACTAGCTTCAGAATCAGTGGACCTATGCCCAGGGGTTTATACCCCTGTGCATAGGTCCTCTGATGGGTGCCACTGTCCCGATTGCCACCAGTAATTTTTTAGTATTCTTCGCCAAATAAGAATACTAATACAATTTAGGCGAACTATACTAATAAAATTTAGAAGCGTAGAATACTAATAAATTTTAGTGGTGACAATCGGCCCATTGGCGCCCAGTTTTTACACCCTTGCCTATGTCGCTCAAAAAGCTGTCTAAAGTGGTCTGTTTTTAAGATTTTCCCAAAATGGGGCAAGACATTATCATTAAACAAATTGCTTTTACAAGAAACTTTCTTTGGTGCCATGATGGAGCACTCGCAAACAGTAAAAAAAGCCCAAAAATACACTAGAAATAAACGAAATCCAAGGCAACCGACCAAAACCGAAACAAATTTTCCACGGAAAAAATCGACGATAACCGAAGTCAAAGGAAAAACGTTATTTTCCAAAGAGAACGACCGGAATTTTTCAGTTCCGTTTTAAACAGTCAGTTTTCCACTGTCAAAAAATAGCGAAATCTTTTGATTTCGTTATCTTTTGCGTGTAGTCAGGCATTAAAAAAAATGCATCCAACTCTAGGTTTGTTTTTGCATAAATGTTCCTTTAAAAATATAAAATTATACAAATTCGTGTGTATGCAGATAGTAAAATATAATATAATGACAAAATGCAGCAATGCGGGGCAGAATGCTAATATATCCCCATCTTTTCTTTGAAAAGTGGGGAAACATGATGATAATAAAATAATTAAGATTATTCTTTGAAATGTCATAAATATACATATTAAGTTGATACACAATAAACAATAACACTCGCTACACACTTAGACAAATATAATTAAATTGAATAAATGCATTTTTTAATAATATACTATCCTCAATAAAGAATTATCAAAGAATATTATGAAATTGTCATGTGTAAGAGTTCAAAAGTGAACGCCACCCTTATCAGAGTATATTTTTTAAATAAATATGAATTTCTAAAGCAAGCTACTCCATTTCATGTATTAAAAAATAAAAATGATAATTAGATAATTATGATAACACTGCAGTCAAAAATGGAATCAGAAGACAAAATTTAAAACCTTAATGACCATTCGTGAATTTAGGTTGTGAATTATGTAAATATAAGACTTACACACAATATTTCAACTAGTACGAAATTCATAAAATGCAGAATGATACATTTCTATATAAAAAAATATTTTAATTTATTCATAGTACATCATTATTTATTTATTGTTAATGAATGATTGCCATGTTACCTAAATTTAAGAAAGGCGGGAACATTTGGCGATAAAGTTTGAAAAATGGGACAGGTGTGAACAAAAATGTTTTTGGTTACCAGAATGGAAAATGGGTATTGTCCCGACAAATCTGTTACGCTTGGTCAATAATAAATTATGAACAAATTTTGATCAGATCAAAATATCCAGTTGTATAATATTAAAGGCAGCGAACAGTAGTTATTCATTTGCTTCATATTAATATTCTGAAATATATCTCCATGATAGTTTTTTTCTTGTTCTCATATGTTCTTCTTAATTTTTAGTGATGCTATAATTTCGTATTATTAAATTCAAACTTAATTATTTCGTGTTATCTGGAATAATTTTGTTTTGTTAAATTCTTACATTTATTAGGCCTGAGTCTTCCATTAAAGCAATTCTTAAAAGCACATTTTTACCCGCTTAACAAAACGAAACTTTCTGCCCCGTTTTTAAACTCAAAAGCATGATACTTGCGGGTATGATTATTGACGTGATTTGTAATCGAACAGTTATTTTTAAAAGAACATTCTTAAACACACGGTTCTTAAAAACACATTTTCCCCCGCTCAACAAAACGAAACTGTCTGCCTCGTTTTTAAACTAAAAAGCATGATACTTGCGGGTATGATTATTGACGTCAGTGTTGAATTCAGGGAGTGGCCCGGGGGGACATCCCCTCCGGCGCATTGAAATGTCCCCCCCCCCGGAAGATTTGGGATTTTATGCGTTTAATGTTCAAAAAGGGCAATTTCATCCCCGGAACTCTATAATGTTCCTCACGGAGCCAGAAAAATGTCTGAATTCAAAACACTGATTTACGTGATTTGTAATCGAACAGTTATTTTATTTTTTGATAAATAAACATAAGCTTATTTCCTTCCTTTCGTTGTCGCGTCTGGAATCTTGATTCAAAACACCAATTTTGACAGCATTTTCTGAAAGACAATTTGCCTTTACTGAAAAATGTAAAAAGAAAACAAAACAAAAAAATATTCGATTACAAAGTTTTTGAAAAAAGAATAAAAAAATGTCAGAAAATAGCCAATTTGAATTGAAAACCTTTACGAACATGGCTTTATAACAAACAAAAAACATTACACCGTACGCAATTCTTGATATTTTTTTATGGATGGAACCCATCTACTGAAGTAGAGTCATTTTTTGCAGACGACGTTTATTCAGCAAAATTTCTGCAGTTCGGACGTAAGTATTATTCCAGTTGTTAATTTTGCTTTAATTAATTATTTTATATTTTAAAGTAAATGAAATTATATCTTTCTTTTTGATTTTTCAGTAAACAGGAGTAAAATGGAGCTGACTGTAGACTCTTTGATTAAAGAAGATCTTTCACCCATGGACATTGAAGTGTTGCAGAAAGACGAACTAAAGCGAAAGAATGTATCAACTGACGATATTAGTAACCCCAAGTAAGCTCACTTTTAAACCCTTGTACGATAAACATCTTTTGAAGTTATTGTTGTATTCATTTATTCTTATTATTATTATTTTAAATTGTGTGCCCTTTTTTTAACTTGTTATAAAATTAATGAATAATCAATTTTGCTCCTTTTTTCAAAATTCCCCGCCCTTACACACCTTTAGCATTCAAATTTTAAAATCCAAACTATTAAAATAAAAAAAAATAACCATGCCGAAAATTTTACCTCACCATCTCAGATTTTAATGAAATGTGGCACATAGTTAGTATTTATATAGACTAAGAAAAATACGAAATATTTTTGAAAAATATCTTTTTTTTAAAAAAAAATATGGCTATATAAACTTCTCGAAAATTGTCAAAAAATGCTACTCCGCTAGATTTTCAAATTGTCATAAAATCTTTCCTAATTAAGATAGGAAGGTGAAAGAAGTGTCATATTGCAGCATTTTTAATGAACTTTAATATGATATGCAACATGATAGAGGTTGTAAATAAAAGAATAAATTCAAAATTTAAATTGTGAAAAAACGTTTTTTAAAAATTTTTCAAAAAAGTATAGAAAATAGGTTGTATTATTGTAAAACAGTTTCCAAAGTTTCAAAATGGGACAACAATGGGTTCATAGGGAGAATATTTTTTTAAAAAGGCATTTTTGATCAATTTCAAGTATGATACAATAATTCATAAAAATTTGACTTTATTGCAATATGCAACAGGATAAATTTTGCAAAAAGGAATACAAATTCAAAATTTGAATTGCGAATTTTTTTTTCAAAAAATTATAAAAGTAAAATGGCACAACAATGAGTTCATAGAAAAAATAATTTTTTAATATGATATGCAACAGAATATAATTTGTTAAGAAAAAAGAATAAACGAATTTTAATTTTTTTAATTTTAATTGTGAATTCCTCCCCCCCCCCTCCCCAAACAATTATAGAAAATACATTCTATTGTAAAATTTCAAAAAATTATAGAAAGTAGGTTGTATTGTAAAATAGTTTCCAAAATTTAAAAATGGGACAACAATGGGTTCATAGGGAAAATAATTTTTTTAAAAAGCCTTGGCGTACTAGTGCATGGAATCTTATTTCCTATTATTCTTACCAGTTAAACTTCCTAAAACTGCTTGATATATTACTTTTAGTAATTTATATAAAAAATAACAAATAAATGAAAGTGTGGATTGAATGTTTTTTTAAATACTAAATAAAATTATTTCAAAATAAAATTGCAGAATTGAGATTTGAGCCCCCTAATCTACAGATTTATTAGTTTCATTGCTACTATAAATTTATTTATTTTAGTGCATGTACTAGTTGTTTTTTTCAGATGAAAAATCAAACATTTATGATAGAAAATGTAAGATTTTTAATAACTTGTGTGACTTAAAAAATTGTCTTTATGTAAATGGTGAGAGCTTGAGCCCCATGAGCCCCTCATTTTCCTGTGCCTTTAAACATTATTCTCTGCTTAATAGTTGAATGTTGATTGCCACATTATAAAGTACACAAGGCATGGTTTAAAAAAATAATTTGATTGAAATCTTTAAAAAATTATAAATTACATGAAATTAATAAAAACAGCTATTTAAAAGAAAATTATTATACATTCTGGTAAGTGCAATTAAAAAATACTACATTTAATTACTTAGCTTTTCAGTTAAATCAAAAAAAATTATGCACTATTAACATTACTGAAATTGCTTTTTTAGCAACGTCCACATGGGGTGAACCCACCAGTGGCTGAGAGGTTCTGCTCTCAAAGCTGGTAGACGGGAGGTGCTGGGTTCAAACCCCTGTCGTGCTCGTAAACCTAACCGTTCGGAGTTTTCCATGGGTTTTCTTCGAACCTTGCCGTAAATACTGGTTATGATACCTTAGAAAGATACCCCATGGAGTGTACTCCCTCCTAGGGCCTAAATCCCAAACGTAGATAATCGGCCGTTAAATCAACCAACCAACACATATGGTATCCATTACTGGAAATTGACTAATTAAGCATTCCAGTTATGGTCCATGGTAGTAAAACCAGAAAAATAAATGAAATTTTGTAAATAGCCAATAGTACATAAAATTAAAAGTTTTCTATTACTATTAAAACAAAAACCTTCAATTATTTCAAGAAAATAACAAGAACGAAAAATCATGCGCCAAGCATAGATTATGTAGCACTTTCCAACGCTTCCAAAATAATTTTACAAAACATACCGTTTAATAAGCTAAAAGATAACATCTAAGTAAACAATTTGGAAAACGCATAACATATTAAAAAACATAATTTCAGGAATTTCGAACAGATACAATATTCGGAAAAGTATCCGAGTACTTTTATTCAACCCTGTATATGATCTATAGATTTGTATATATACTATATAGGATGATAAATTTTAGTTTAGTTAGGAAACGCGTAGCACAGTTTAAAATTCTCCTTCTGGAGTTTCTGTCAATAAACGGAAATGTGTTCTCGAACTTTTGTGCTACCCTGTATATGAAATACAGAATTTATACACACCCAGTAATAGACAAAAAGTGAGTTCAATTGAAAATCGCGTTCAGCAACTTAAAACGCCAGGAATTATTGTTAACAGACAGTAGAGAATTCTTTTGTATGTCCCTGTAAATGAACGATGACTGCTATGCACACACTATTCTGTAGTAAGCCTCTTGTAATGCACCTTAGTAATATATATAAATTTCAATGCGTTTAAAATAGTGAAACATTATTTAAATAAACCGCAGACGATTTTTCTCCATAGACGTAATGTAACGGAATTCTTTTGACTGTCCCTGTATAGTAACTATAAGTGCTACACACTTCCGTTGAAATGGGGAACATGCTATAGCTAACGACAATAACATATAAAAATTGCAGAGCAATCCGAGCATATTTACGGGAGTTAGAGCACGGACAGACGGCCAGACGGCCAGACAAACCGAAGTCATAAGCACTTTTCAACTAGGTTGGAAAGTGCTAAAAAAGTTATAAATAAGTGAAGCTCTTAGCATGTTCATTAAGATTTTGCCAGAAATACAGTGGAACTGTGAAACATTATTCTCTGCTTCCTGATTGGTTTGTTTAAGAGTGTCAAGAATAACCCAGATTATAAAACATGCAAGAGGGCTAATGAAAAAAAAATTAAAAAGCCAAATTTTGATTGGTTATTTTTTTATAAACCAAAAACTTTGAAGGTGGCCCATTACTGGCAGTCAATCCATTACTGGCATATCTACCCTATATTGTGTGTGTTGTTAGGGAAAAGGGATATTTAATATACATTAGTTTTCATCTATGTTCTGTAAAATAAAGAAAAAACAAAACAAAACAGGATCTTGTATTTGGGTCATTCCATGTCAAATGAACCAAAAATTTTCAATATTCAATCTGACCACTTCAGATATTAATGAAACCTTGAGGGATCATTCTCCCTGATGATATAAAGAATATACTTTTATAATTTTTTTATCTTGGTAAATTTTTATGCAATTTTTTTAATTTCGAAAAATCACCAGTTTTTGGCTTGTATAAATGTTTTCAATTTTGAATTTCTCAAGTTCTATCAGCCGTCATTCAAAGTTACTTGACCCCTCATTTTAAAGAGAATTTCATAAGGTTTAATTTAATATGCAAATTAACTATGCTTGGTTAAAAAAATAATTTAATTTAAAATAGTGGTTTTTTTTAATTGATAAACTTGTATGTTTTTGTAATATTATAAACTTTAAATCCTGAAAGTTTTAGAGTGGGATCTGAATGAGATCAGCAGTTATGAAAAAATATAATGTTTAAAATTAAGTCAATATAGTCTTGAGCACAATCATAAAGTTGGTGAGGTGCCAACTTTAAATACCACTGGTGTTTACCATTGTTTTTTTTTTAATATAACTGCTGATCCCACTCTAAAACTTTCAGAATTTAAAATTTGTAATATATTACAAAAAACATAATAATTTAATTTAAAAAAAAACATTATTTTAGTTTTCTTTTAATTAAAATTTTTAAATTAAATTTACTTTTTTAATCAAGCATAGTCAACTTGCATATCAACTTAAACCTTGTGAAATTCTCTTTAAAATGAGGAGTCTAACAACTCTCTATGCCAGATAAAACTTGAGAAATTCAAAATTGAAAACATTTATACAAGCCAAAAAACGATGATTTTTCAAAATTTTCAAAATTTTATGAAAAATTACCCAGATAAAAAAAAATGGTAAAAGTATATTCTCATTTATATCATTAGGAAGAATGATCCTTGTATATTTCATCAAAATCTGAAATGGCCAGTTTGAGTCTGATTGATTTTCTATGGAATTACCCATTTACTTTTCTCTCTTATTAATTTTTGTTTGAAAATGTGTTAAACAATTTTAATTTAAAGTGCTTTATGGTTGTGAGTCAGGGAATTAATACACGTGACCGTTGACTTATAATCGCAAATAAAATATGCAGGAAGAATAATTTTAAATGAAATCAAACTATATGTCTGTTGAATTACTTTTATTCCTCCTGTCTGTCTTACTGTTTTTCAAACAAAACAATTTTGAGAACGTCAACAGAATGAAATTTCGTTACAGAGATAAATAAATAACAGAACAATGGAAATTGGGTAAGCTGGGAAAAAAATTGCCTGTTTTAGATATTATTTAGAAATATTTTTATCTTAGTAAGTATATAATTGCAAAATTTCATACTGTGTCCATGATATCTTTCCGTTACTTGACAGGTTCCATTTTCACAGGTTTTACTGTAGTTGAAATGTATATATAATTTTGATTTGTGCAATTTTCTGACTATTGTTCTAGATTCTAATTATTCCTAAAAATGTTCAGATAGTTTTGAAATTGAAATATGTTGTTGAGGTCACCTACAGCACATTTATTCAAAATTATTTTTGTAAAATCTATAATACTAATACACAAAATATTTTAAAACATCACTGCCATTTAAAATCTGCTATGCCACAAATGCAATTTGGTGCATAAATAATGTAAAAAATCTGAAAAGCAATGAATGGATCTTTTCAGTGGTATAATTTTTTTGCTGAATACAATTAAAAATTTTAAAGAAGGCATAAATCTGAATTTTGGAAATGTACAGATCTTTAGAACACAGCATCTCTGTTGAACTTTAGAACAGGGTTGTAGTGGGTAGCTGCCTGGATACCTGCCCAGGCTGGGTTTTTTTTTAATACCCCGAGATTTTTACAACTGTTAGGGTTGTAGTGGATACCTGCCCAGAGTTTTTTACAACTTTGCTTTAAAATCATAACTGTTAACTTTTCAAAGTATCTTTAATGCTGTTATACTATTTAAATTTTTAAAAATATTTACTGTGCTATTTTGAAACAGGGCTGTGAAGTCAGTCAAGACCATTGTTTGGCAAAAAAGTCGGAGTCGCTAAAAAACAGGCCGACTGTGATTCCAGCTTGTTTTTTTTTTTTTTTTTTTTTTTTTTTTTGACGGTTTGAAGTGAAATTAAACCAACTCTACGTAATTTTAAATTTATGAACTCAATAATTTTTATTTTTGAACTATGTATGCACCAGGCAAACCAGGTTAAAGAGGCCCAGTATAACTGTCCGGTGTACACCATATGTGAAAACTGTTTTTAATTGAAAATTGTAATTGATATTTTCATTTAGTATATAATCCTTTTTCTCTCTTTTTTTTCTTTTTTTTTTTGGCGGGTGGGGGGGGGGGGGGGGTTGCAAAACCTGAGATAATGCAAAAATTGAAAAAATCTGTTCATTTTTTTTTTCAGTTTACAGACCATAAAATATCATTGTAATAGAAACTTTTTCTCCTCTTCCTTCTTATTTCCCTCAGGTTCTTCAGGTCTGTGGGACCAGAAGTAATGCTGAAATTGTAAATTTTCTCTTTTTTGATCGTTTGCCTCCCAAAAATGTGAAATTGTAATTTTTTTTCCTGAGTCTGCAGCCCGGTATCAGAAAGTTAGAGGCGGGCAATGTACATCGCAGAATTTTTTTTTCCCCTTCTGCAGATTTTTTCCCACGGAACTTTCTTTGGCTCAGATTTTTTTCCCTCCTTCTGCAGATTTTTTTTTTACTTTCTTTGGCAGACATGGTGCTGCAGCCACACTTTCGCTTCACCTCCAGAGGAGCGGATGATTTACTGCTCACCTTTTTATGTGCAGATCATCATTCATTACAAGCTAAGTATCAATTTTTTTCTCTGACATCCCTGCTTTCTGAAACAACGGCATTTGCTCATATACTGTGTGTGCATCTTGCCAGCAAGTTCAAAAGAGAAAATCTGTGAAAAGCGGTTGAAAATATCAGCAAAAGGGGGGACCCTGTCTGTTTTTTATAGCTGTAAATGCAACCTGCCCGTTTTTTTTTTTTTTTTTTTTTTTTTTCGCAGCTGCTGTCTGTTTCGGGTTCGCAAAAAAATTGCCGTCAGCATATTTCAACCTGCGAATTTCACCAATAGGCCGCAGTTAAAAAACGAAAATTTGTCAATCTGGCATAGAACAAATTCGCAAAATTCGTCATACGGTCATGTGAAAAGATTGCAAAATTTATCAATTGCTAGCGTTAAGAAAAAAAAATCGCAAAATTTGTCAGTCGGTTGCGGGATAAATAATAAAATTCGTCTGCGATCGCGTGGGAAAAAAACCCTGTGAATTTTGCCAGGAAGACGTACAATATAATCCAAAAAATCGCCAATCAGTGGCAGGAAAATATTGCGAGTTTCGTCAATTGATCGAGGGAAAACAATTTCGAAATTCATCAGTCGGTCATGCGAATCTCTTCAATCTGTCACAGGAAAAACCCTGAAATTCTGCTATCAGGTGCAGAAGGATATCACAAAATTTGCCAATAGGTTGCGGGGAAATATTGCAAAATGCGTTAGTCATTCTCGAGAAAATTTTTCAAAATATTTGCACTCGGATGTGGGGGGAAAATTGTGTTTAAATTTTGTCAAGCTATTGCAGGCAAATAGCGAAATTCGCCGATCGGTCATGAAAACAATTGCAAAATTTGTCCACAATTGCGTGTAAAAAAAAAAGAAAAGAAAAGAAATAAGCGAGTTTCACCTTATAAGGCGTGGGGGGGAAATTTGGAGATTCGCTTATCGGTTGCCATAAAAAACAAAGTTTGTCAATTGGTAGCAGGAAAATATCACATTTTTTCAGCCAATCACAGGAAAACAATCGCAAAATTCGTTAGTTGGTTCAGGAAATAAACATGAAATTCGTCAATATGGCGTAGAGGTAAAAAAGCTAATTCGCCAATGGGTTGCTAGTAAATATAGAGAAATTAAGTTAAAAAATTGCATATAACAGTAATAAATATTAAAATTATTGATATCCAGTAAAAGACTTTATAAACATTGCATGTAATGTTGTACTGTTTCATATAATGTGTGTGATATTTAATGTAAAATTTTACATATCAGTGTAGTATTTGAGGTTTGTGATAGATTTCAACTATTGTTTCTATCTAATAGTTTCAAATTTAACTTTTTGATTACAGTTTAAGTGCATATAAATATTTTACATACAGTTTTGACGTAATTAAATTTTACTACATAAAATTTAATCCACATTGTGTTTTTGTTCGAGTGCACCTAGAGAATTTGGGAGGAGGTGGTGATGTTAGTAGTGGAAAAAGACAGTTCAATTGCTAAGGAGGAGTAAGGAGGTGAGGAGTGAGGAGGGACGCGTGGTTAGAGAAGGATAGATGACAGGTGAGTGATTGACATGTGACAGGTAGGTGAGTGACAGATAAGTGTTAGATCAGATAAGAAGCTTATTAAGATTATTAAGATTAATGATGATGAAAGCGGTGAGATCGTAGGAAAAATATATTTACAAAGAACGGAGCGTCGCAAACATAACCTTCTCTCATAAAATCCAAGCACAGACTAAATGAATTGAACTGTGTCACGAGGGTATATGACATCATCCTCATAGGGGGCGCTACGATCGGTGTTCTGATTGGTCGAGAGCTTTTCCCCTTAGAGGTGGGGGATGACAGTACGATGTTGCTGTGAGTATGATGCAAAGATTTAGCACGTGACATCGAGACTTATTGCTGCTAATTAAGATCATGAAGAAATTTTGATTGATTTTTTAATTAATTTTTTAATTAATCTTTTTGTTAACTATTTTGAAAATGATTTTCAATTATCATGAAATTAAGAAATAGATTACTGTAATAATAATAATTTAACTGAAATAAAGTAACGAAACTGTTTAACAAGTTTTATTGAATCAAAAGTTTTGAAAATAAAGAAAACTTTAATTTTTAATGACATTAATTTTTTGTATGCACAAGTTTTAATGATTTAAGTTAAATAAAGGAAGGTTTATTGTTTAATGAAATGATTTGCTGAAAAGGAACTATTAGTTAAAATATTTTTTTAATTATCAGTTACTAATAAATCATATAAACAGATTTTTTGTCAATGTGGAAAATAATTATAATTTTATAGTTGAGGTAAAACAATTGTTTTTTTTTTTTTGTTTTTTTTTACCTAGCTAATAATATTTTTTTAAATAACTTAATTTTTTTATAAAAGTAATAGAAAATGTTTCACTATTCAAATGAGTTATATATGTGTTGATTCGTTATGTCTAAATGTATGTGAACTTGTGTAGACTTATGTAACAAAGTCATCACCAACTGTATATATATGATGAAAGTGTGTTCCCATTGTAACCGTTAGCTTGCACATAGTGAATTTATTAAGGGAAAGAATAAGAGTTAATATAAAGCCGAAAAGTTAAAGTGTCACACCCAACTGAAAACGAGAAATGGTTAAATTTAAAGATTTTCCCTACTTTAAAAGCATTTTTATTTTTAATAAATCATTTACACTAATTTTTAAGTGATTGAAATAAATATAATTTTTCAAAGAACAGCTATAAATGTATTGATAAACTTTTACTAAGTATTTTAACAAATAACATTTCGATTAAATATATTTACTTACAAAAGATGGAGCCCTTTAATTATCATCAACGGAGACTTTTAGTTAAAGCGTATGCATTCTTGCTTTTTTAACTAATTGGTTTTAGAAGAATGGAAGATTCTTGGTGATTATCATGATCTGTAAACGCTATAGGTAGAAAGATTAAACTAGTGAATTTAGTCTCAACTTTAAAAGAAAATAATATTATATGAGTGAATTTTGTAAACAAGTATTTTAAGGAAAAAAACTTTGAGAAATAACGTCATGTTTTTAAAAAAGCAATACAGAATGACTTATTATTTTTTTTAATTTTAGGTATATTTGTGTAACTGATTCATAAAACTGTTTTTAGAACGAAAATTTTCCGTTTGATTTTAACAAATAAAAAGTTTATAAAGTTTGTTACTTATTTTTTAACAAATTAATTTTTGAACGATTTTATTGTTTGAATGATTTTTTAAATGAATTTTAACATATAAAAAGTTTATGAAGAAATTCTGAATTAGATAAGTTCTGATTAAAAGAATGAAAAATATATTTTTTAAATGATAAATATGCTTTATACATATGTTACATATGTTATATATGTTTTATACATATGTTACATATGTTATATATGTTTTATACATATGTTACATATGTTATATATGTTTTATACATATGTTACATATATTATATATGTTTTATACATATGTTACATATGTTTTATACACATGTTAGATATGTTACATATGTTTTATACATATGTTAGATATGTTACATATGTTTTATACATATGTTAGATATGTTACATATGTTTTATACATATGTTAGATGTGTTACATATGTTTTATACATATTTTAGATGTGTTACATATGTTTCATACATATGTTAGATATGTTACATACTTTTTATACATATGTTAGATATGTTACATATGTTTTATACACATGTGAGATATGTTACATATGTTTTATACATATGTTATATATGTTACATATGTTTTATACATATGTTAGATATAAAAGTTTTATACATATGTTAGATATAGGCTGCGCCGCAAGGGGCCCACGGGGTGCCCAGCAAGGCCTCCAACCATCGCACCCAAGTCCTAAAAGACTTTTATTGCGCCAGCAGCTTTGTCTCGCTACAGCGCTGCGACCGACCCGGAGGATCGCAATCCAGCGAAACCTCCCAGTCTTCTACCCGAGTGATTGCTCGCGATGACGAAGGTCGTTGCGATAAGGCGGAAGTTCCAAAGCTTAGAGGAGACTTCCCCACATGACACTCAATGAACCGTAGCAACTGCCGAGCGGCTTCGTCGCCGAAACCCCAAAAGGGGAGTCGGTCCCTCCACCATGTGCTCGACATCCCTACGGCCCTTGCTTTCCCACGGCGTCTGATCATAGACAGGTAGAGAAGGACCAGCTACTGGGCTCATCTTCCGTACATATGTTTTATACATATGTTAGATATGTTACATATGTTTTATACGTATGTTAGATATGCTACATATGTTATATGTTTTATACACTAGATGACCATAATTGACGGGAACTTTCAGTTTTAGACATATTTTCGAATATTTTAAAATATACATGTCAGATTTTTTTTTTGGAATTTTAGGATTAAAAAAGAACTGGTTTGACTTCATATTTATCAACGTCGATTTGATAAGGAGGACAATTAGGGGACCAGCAAAAAATAAAAAATAATAATACTTGGGATCACCCTGTAAAATAAAATGCACGAAATTATCTATCGCTACAGAATATACATAGGCAGACATTGTATAATATGTGTATTCATTTGTGTAAGAATAGCATGCATATTAATAGAGATATAGCGATTGTTTTAAAAATTAAAAAAATTCTTGCATGTTTTTTGCTTATAAAATACAGGGTTTTTAACCAAATTTAACGTCAGTTTCAGAAAAATTGACAAAATGTAGTAGGACTCATCTAGTGCAATTGAAATATAAATATATTAAATATTTCAGGAAATATGGGCAGTTGTATAAAATAATTTTTATTTGCGCATGCGCGAACGATAACAAGGAACGTTTTGCACAATTTAATAGTCAACTCTATGGAGCAACTTATTAAAAAAATCAGTCAAATATCGTAAAAATTCAGAGAGATATCGGCATTAGAGTAAGCTGTTTTTTAGTTTCTGACTAAAACTCGCTGAAAAATAAGGGATTGTCCACAAATTGTTATTTTTAAGTTATCTGGCAGCGTTCGGAGCAAATTTTTAGAAAAAAACTATTTAATTATAATTTACACTTATGTTTAGGAAGATTTTGACTCTAAAATACGATGAAAAGGAAAATATAGTCCATACATTGATTACATTTAGGTAAATTGAGGAGTTCATGGTTAAATTTTGTGAAATTTAGCCAAATACGCGAAACACTCTACAGTATATTCTATCGCATATTATGTATTTTCTGTATACACTTAATTTGTATGCCAGTAATGAAGATGATAAACTAAAATCTAAGATAAATTATATATTTTTCATAAGTTATGAGTCAATAACTTTCAATTTAATTTTTATAGTGATATTTCAATAGCTTTTTGAGAAATTACGTTTTGCGTATTAGTCCAGTCAAATTAGGAAAGTTTGCCATAATAAATGCTAAGGAGATAAAAATTGGTACATTTGTTCATTGAAGGCTACTGATGACTATGTAAAAAGTCCTAATGGATAGGAGGTGAACGAGGGGAGGGAGGGGGGTGGGAATACTTTTTTAGTTTTTTACAAATATCTCCGAAACGGTCGGTTGTCATGAAAAAAATTACTCTGACATAAATTAAAGAACACAAAATTCTCTACAAATGACAGTTATTTACAGTAGAACATCGAATATCCGTCATTCAGGAAACCTGAGCCTTTGCGGATTTTCTGGAAAAAAATCACTTTAATTTCATATTTATTGACTTAATGTCTATTCAAATTTATTAAATATTGTTGCAAAAAAAAGGAAAACAGTAAACACTCCAATACTGCAATATTGCATAAAATAATGCCAGGTAAGTTGTTTATGAAAGATAAATATTTATCATTAATGATATGTTTATTAATGTGAAATATTATAATTGCGAATATCAAACATGGAGAAAACTAAATGTAGGTACATATTAATTTATAATTAAGTAAATGTTATGTAATTATGAAATTGGATAGATCGTTAGGATTCATAATCATCACCTCATCTTCTTCCTTGTCCTGTTGTTATCACCCTGGTACTGAAGACAAATATTTATATTTATCATTAATAAAATGTTATTTCACGTGAAATTTTATAAACGCGACAAAACATAATTGAGAACAATGAAAGTACTAATTTATCATTAAGCAAATACTTACTAAGTCATAATGTTCTTTTTTTTCTTGACACATCATCATCAGTTGAAGTGGACGGTGCATTAGAAGGCGTTCTCAGCACGATTGAATCCATAATCACATCCCCATCGTCTTCCTCATCCTGTTTATCTGTATTTATAGCTATAAGTGTAGCATTCAGACAGTCATCATGGCAAATGTTGCAGATGAGTGTGCAGTTAATGGCTAAATTCCTGCACCACCCAGACTTAGCTCCACACCCAGTGGTGCATTTGCAGAAGATGGTATTTAAGACAGCCTCAGGTGCGATCATGTCCTTAGTTGTAATAAGAACCAGACGATTCTGCTTTCGGTACCAGCCCCAGAGTCCGGCATGTTGTTACTGGCCAAACCACAGCTGTACCTGATGGTACACCCGGAAAGAATATTGTCTAGCCGCTACTTCTGTTGGTGGAAGGGATGAAATGTCAGGTTTGACATTCGATTTAGATTTGGCGAAAGAATGGTATCGGAAATTGTTGAGAGATGTAGATTTGGGAGGTGATCCATACAATCTAAAAAAAAGTTGGTTTCCTGCTTCTGCAACAACATCATGGTCAAATTCCCTGTTATTGAACACATCAGCAATTTTGTGTGCATCTTCACATTGCTGAAACAGCTTGAAAATTTTTGTTTTCCCCTTTTTGAACGCGGCTGACGTCGTATCACATCCAGTGAACGCATAAAGACTAGAATGATGTCTTTCAGTCTTGTTTCTTGGATTAACTGTTGTGAGGAAATAATCTTATTTCAATTTTTCCACGACTTGGCTTAACGAAATTTCTTGTTCGAGTGGAGTTAAGGCGATTAGGAGGACAGCAAGATCAACATCCTCACCAACAATTGCCACTCTGCCACTAGAAGAAGATATTTCAATGGCTGTTGTTACGATTAGGGTATCTGCATCGCCAGTACTTTCCCGGCAATATATTCCATTCTCCTTCAATTTGGAAGAAAGTACAGCAATTAATTTTGATTTGTTCTTTTCATTTGAAAGGAAGCTTTCTTGCTTGACGGAAACCTCTGTGTCCCCGTTGAAATTAATATCCACGGACTTCTTCAGTGCACAACTTCGGTTTTGCTCTGCTGATTTCGTGCTATTGGCAATGTCAGAGTAGCCATCAAAAACCACTGTACAGCTTTTTCCTTTGTAATGTGTAGATATATTATTTGTTGTAACCTTCACGAATTGAAATAAAAGTGGAACCGCTTGACCAAGGGACTTTGTGAAGAAAGAAACCACCATCCATAATAATATCACAGTTTTGGAAATCAATGGGCTGTTTCAATAGTAACTTTTATGTAATAAATTAGATGATATTATGGCTTGACTAATGTTGTTTGCAGATATTTTTAGTCCTCAATTTTCCTTTAGAAAATTAAATCTGGGTCTAAAAAATATTAGATATTTTAAAAAAATATTAGACCGCAGTGCGAAATTTTCGCACGGATCCATTGGTATTTAATAAATTTGAATATATATCAACTAAATAAATTTGAAATTAAAGTGATTTTTTTACGTAAAATCCGTTAAGGCTCAGGTTTCCTGAATGACGGATAATCGAGGTTCAACAGTAAATACCTGTCATTTGTAGAGAATTTTGTGTTCTTTAATTTATGTCAGAGTAATTTGTCATGAAAACCGACAGTTTCTGAGATATTTGTAAAAAACTAAAAATGTATTTTGTCCCCCCCCCCTCCCTTCCCTCGTTCACCTCCTATCCATCGGGACTTTTTACATAGTTATCAGTAGCCATCACTGAACAACTGTACCAATTTTTATCTCTGTAGCATTTATTATGGCGACATTAAGTAAATAAAATTGAAATTAAAGTGATTTTTTTGCTGAAAATCCGTCATAGCTCCGGTTTACTGGCTGACGGATAATCAAGGTTCCACTGTATATAACTGTCATTTGTAGAGAATTTAATGTTCTTTAATTTATATCGGAGTAATTTTTTCATGAAAACCAACAGTTTCTGAGATTTTTGTAAAAAACTAAAAAAAGTAATTTATTTTACCCCCCCCCCCCCACTCACCTCCTATCTATCAGGACTTTTTACATAGTCATCAGTAGCCATCAATGAACAACTGTACCAATTTTTATCTCCTTAGCATTTAGTATGGCAAACTTTCATAATTTGACTGGACTAATACGCAAAACGTAATTTCTCAAATAGCTATTGAAATACCACTATAAAAATTAAATTGAAAGTTATTGACTCATAACTTATGAAAAGTATATAATATACATATCTTAGATTTTAGTTTATCATCTTCACTACTGGCATACAAATTACGTGCATACAGAAAATACATATATATGCGATAGAATTTACTGTAGAGTTCTTTGCGTATTGGGCTAAATTTCACAAAATTTTACCATAAACCCCTCAATTTACCTAAATGTAATCAATGTATGGACTATATTTTCCTTTTCATCGTAGTTTAGAGTCAAAATGTTCCTAAACATAAGCGTAAATTATAATTAAATAGTTTTTTCTAAAAATTTGCTCCGAACGCTGTCAGATAACTTAAAAATAACAATTTGTGGACAATCCCTTATCTTTCAGCGAGTTTGAGTCAGAAACTAAAAAAGTCCTTCCGGCCTGTACCGGGAGGAAAAGGTAGCTTTCCTATATCTTCGTTTTAAAATTTTAGCTAATGTTACACGAAAACAGCAAGTTAAAATGCTAAGAAAACGTTTACAAAAGATTCGTTAATACTGAATTTGAATAGGAAATTCGCCAAATTATTGAGCAATAGCCAAATTGGCTTCATTTATGAAGACTTATTTTGGTCGCCAAATTTGGCGATATTTCGCCAAATGTCGCCAAGTTTGGCGAGAATTTGCTGCGAAAAAAATCCCGAATTTTGTTAACCACTCACAGAAAAAATTGCAAATTTTATCAATCACTCTTTAAAAAAAATCACGAATTTCATCAATTTGCTGCGAAAAAAATCCCGAATTTTGTCAACCACTCACAGAAAAATTTGCACATTTTGTCAATCACTCATGTTAAAAAATTGCAAATTTTGTCCATCAGCTGCAGAAATGCAAATTTCATCAATGTACTTTTAGCCGGGCGCCAGTGATATATATACATCTATATATATATATATATATATATATATATATATACACACACATATCTACATGTACAAATATATACATACACATATATATGTATATACATATGAATTTATATATGTACATATATCACGGGCACCCATCTAACCGAAAAGTACCAAAAATTGTCTGTCAGCGACCACTTTCCTATAAGGAAAGAGAAAAATTTTTTTGGCATTTCATCAAGGATTCTACTTTTATTGGTTGAAAATATGTTTATATTAACATAGTTACTTGGGCTGTTTAATTTTAGATTAATACTAATTGAAATTTTAACAAAAGTTGGGTACTTTTCGGTTAGCCGGGTGCCAGTAATATACATACACATATCTATGTATACATATATATACACACACATACACATATCTACATCTACATATACATATATATATATATATATGTGTGTGTGTGTGTGTATGTAAAGTTTTTACGAAGATGATTTTTTATTCCACGAGAAAATGGCAGTTTGTTAAAGATGGTGCATTATTGCAGTCGTAATCAATAATCATGGCGAGGAGGTTAGGCAATGATGAGACACCACAAGAGTTTCGTCAATAAGGAGCAGCCAATTTCCGGATAAATCTTTTATTAATGAACAGAAGCGATGCAAGTAACAGTTCCCACAGTATCCGGTATAAACTTATAGCCCTCAGGCTTGACGATGGCTCACTACATCGTTTAATAGATCGTAAAGAGCTGTTATGAAAATGCTACGTGACTTCAACACCAGATAACCATTTGGTTAGCACTCCCAAACACGACAAAAATCTGCTCTCCAAATGCCTGCTAGCGCATTTTGTTAACCGCGCGTAGGGTTACTGACGACGACGTAACGAGGGCACGATCCAATGAGTGAGAGATAAATTCAAGTCAAGCGAATGAGGCGCGAGGGAGAAGATTTAACTCAAAAGAATCCCCCTCGTAGCCGCGCATTGATTTTGAAGTGAAAAATACCCAGCACGCGAAGCAAAGTACGGAATAAAAATTTAAAAAATGGCTTTTAAAAACATTCGAAATGACAAAAGCGTCTCTCAGCGTTTTATAGATTGAGGAGTTGATAAAAGTTACGAATGAACTTAAAGTTTTAGATTAAGATCTGAAATAAGATAATTATTAATATACGGGTTATTACTTTTAAAAGGATATTAAATAGGAATAAATATTATTAAGAATTAAGGAAATACTGACTATGTCAGAAGTTAGATTAATTTAAAGGACTAATGCGAAAGAAATGCGAAATAAATAATTTTTTTATATAACATTATCCCCCCCCCCCCCTAAAAATCCGAATGACTGGTAGATCCGATGATCTACAAGTTCATGTAAGGAAAGCAAGAATTTGGATTACAATATAGTTATCTGGTATTCTATTTAATGTCAAAAATTCTCTGATTTTATTAAAGTTAATTCAATAGTTATTTTTCTAAATGCGAACCTGTGGGAATTGTTTAAATACAATTACAATATAAATAATTTAGTTACAAATAATATTTTTTCACTGCTTAAACATAAATAGTGAAAAGTATAAATATAAAGTAAACAAAAACTTTTTCTTTAATAGTCATCTTAAGAGAGATAGTCATCTTAAAAGTCTTTGAGTCATAGACCTCTCATTCCCAATAAAAGATTTTTGGTACGGATATGAAGGCTAATACTTGATAGCAATACAGTTTATGGCAATATCTTGTATTGATTCTTTAGCAGGATAATTCCAGTTAATCGTAAAGTTCAAATAACTAAGAAATTCCATCAATTAATAAGTTCAATAAACGATTAAATTGCACTCATCAAGTAAAGTCCAGTCAGTTAATAAGTTTCAATCAATTAGATATCTAATACTTTTCAGATGTTTTGCTAGCAAGATGCGATTTTTTATCATCAACTAATTTACTATCAATGGTTCTCTTTTATCACAATTCTCAAGAACATTCTCTCTTATAATCTTGTATCACATAATAAATAAGAACAACAATTATAATAACAACATAATAATATCAACAATAACAAACAACTTCAAAATAATACTAAATCAATAATTTATCTGTATATAATTTAATTCCTCATTCTTTTTCAATATCAATGAGGAATGAAAATATACTTAATAAAAGGAAACAAAATAAATAAATAGTAAAATAAGAAATTTCTGTGGAAAATTATCAACAATTCAGTAGGATTAGGTGCTCATTCTGTTTTCAGTCAAACAAGAGAAACATAAGTTGTTCAATGAAAATAAGACCTTGAAGTGTTCTTAAGAATGGTGGATAATAAGTTTAACTATTAGTATTAGTAGAGAATTTTATTCTATTGTTATAATTTAATTTAATCCAGTGAATTTTTATTCAATTTATTTTAATTTAATGTATTATTCTAATCTAATTTGCTACTCTAATTTACTTTACTGTTCTAATTCAGATCAATCCAATATAAGAAATTCTTAACTCAAATCAACCACTTAACGCCTGCATAAAAAGTTAACTCAAGCAAAAATCTCTGCAGTAATGTTCTTGGGAATTCCTATATTCAAGAACACACTGTTATACAGAAAAGAATTGATTAGTCAATTATAATTTGATTTCATTAATTTTAGTTAATTTTTGACTTACTAAGTTTAATATTAAGCTATTGATTTAACATTAGTTTGTTGCTGCTCATGCGATAACTTTAGTTTGTCAGGAGGGTAATAAGGGCGTCATTTTGATACATGGCTTATTTCATTAAATTTATTTTGAGTCTGGCTATTAATTTCAACATTTACATCAGATAATTTTTTAAGGATTTGATAGGGACCACTAAAAACTTGTGAGAGCTTTCTGGTATTGGGATAATGGAATTCTTCATAGATAACAAGATCTCCTATCTCAAATTTTGGCTCCACATAATTTCTATCATAATATTTCTTACTTTTCCAGTAAAATTCATCAGTGCGTTTTTTAGCAATGATGAGGGCTTCCTGGACAGGAGGGTAATAATTTTGCTTAAGAGGGGAATCATAGGGTAATTTGCCAAAAAGTAAATAAGCAGGAGGGAATTTGGTTATGGAATGGGGTGTATTAACTGACACACTCCCTATTTTGAAACACCAATAACTAACACAAAGTGAATCAGTGTCTCATACTTTATTTGCAAATATTAAATAAAAAAGAAATGTACCCAGTTAAACTGATGGCAGTGAGCTCACAGGCTATTCACATTAACTGTATATTATTCTCTTATTTCAAAGAATATTGCCCATCAAAAACATATTAAGTCCCCCCACCCCTTTATCCTTCACTAATGAGCCCCCAAAAGTGACCAGGGAAGCGCCTGATCAGGATAAATATATATCCAAAATTTGAAGGGAATTGGATAATTCTCCACAAAAAACCCATTTATCTAAATGAAGGGAGTGGAAAATTAGCCCCCATTAACCTCCTTTATATTTAACCAATGAGCTCCGAAAACTAATTAGAAAAGCGCCTACTCAGAATGAAGCTATATCCAAAATTTGGAAGCAAATCGGATAATTCTGCATGAAAAATCCATTTATATAAATGAAGGGGTAAAATAACTACCCATTCCCCCCCCCCCTTTATACTTTACCAATGAATTCCCAAAGCTAATCAGGAGAGCGCCTTATCAGAATAAACCTATATGCAAAATTTGAAGAAAATCGGACAATTCTGCATGAAAAACACATTTATCTAAATTAAGAGGGGAGGAATTAGCCCCCCCCATTCCCCCATTTATGCTTAACCGACGAACCCCCGAAACGAATCAGGAATTCACCTTATCAGAATGAAGCTATATCCAAACTTTGAAGAAAATCCTATATTTCTGCATAAAGAACCCTTTTATCTAAATTGTGGGGGGGGGATTTGTCCCCCATTCCCCCTTTATATTTATCCAATGAACCCGCAAAACTAATCAAGAAAGCGCCTTATCAGAATAAATATCCAAAATTTGAAGCAAATCGAATATTTCTGCACGAAAAACCCATCTATCTAAGGTTTGGGGGGGGGGGGTATTTTACGCCCCCCGTTCCCTGTCTTTGTACTTAACCAATGACCCCCCCAAAAAAAAACTAATCAGAAAAGCGCCTTATGAAAAGGAACTTATTTCCAAAATTTGAAGCAAATCGGATATTTCTATCAAGAGCTTTCGCGTTACTTACGTACATACATACAGAACCGGCGGGCACATTAGCTCTCCGGTTTTGATAGCCTGTGAGCTAAAGGGGGTTTATTTATAATTCAAGGAATTTATGCTTCAAAAATGCTTTAAATTTATTTGAATGTGGTTTTAAATGCGTGTAATTGCTAGTGAGGTTGTTTTTGCTGTGTGTTGACATTTTTATACGAACGGTCGCACATTTATCGGTGCTTTTATGATTCCCCTTTTAATTAATGGGCTAATTTATTACTAGGAATTTTCTGTGGTTAATGATTAATTATAAAAATACAGAAATTTTCATCGCTTAACGAAAGGTTAGAATATGATCTGATTCATGGTTGCTGTTTTTTAAACAACGTTAGCAATTTGGCTAATCAGAACTAAGACCACTTGCCAAATGGAAAAAATATTAGCAAATAAATTGATTGTAAAACATCGAAAATTCGGTCTTTAACACCTTAATGTTCCCCCCTCCCCTTCCCCCCCCCCACACACACATACACTTTTAAAAAATGTTCTAAAATAACATAAGGATTTTATAACTGCTTATAGTTCAGTTATTAGTGTAAATTTAACTATCCGCTTCAAAAACTAAATAAAATATAACTCTATTCTAAATGTCTTGCGCAATCAGGAAAAATATTTCAAATCTGATTTAACTGATTAAAATGTTATGAAATAAAACTTAAATTTTAAGATACAGATTCGATGAATTCAAAATATAACAAGTTGAAAATCGTACGTCAAACGTGGCAAATGAGGTGCCTTCATACTATAACTAGTTTTATAAATATTCAGATCTTGGTGCAATAACTGTGGCACTCTTGTGCAAAAATGCATAAATGCAAAATTTATTACGATTATATATATTAAATTCAATAATATGGAAATACATAACTCCATCTTAAATACGACGAAATCACTATGGCAACCTAGAATCAGTACTTATCATGGAATATTATTGAATAATTACTTATGATAAGATTTAAAAGAATGAAGAAAACTTTTATTAATATATTTTAAAGTTTTGATTTGATTTTCATACAATTTCAAATGACTAGACAAAATTCTGCAAGGACTCTATATATAAATTTCAAACCATTCGGTTGTGTAGTTTTTGCGCTGTTATATGCGGACAGACGGATGAACCAAACAACTATAGTTTCTATACGTATTTATCTAATTAGAAACACATCTAAAAGGGAAAATTGTATCAAAAGGTTTATTTTTCTAGAATTCCCCAGATCTTCATTGAAGCCCATACTTCCAGAGCGGTTTCAGATTTGTACTGTTGCCTATTGAGCTCCAATTAAAGCATACTGAAATGACTATAGACTTTTATTATTTACATTCGATTTCTCAATTTAGTTTGTGCTGTGTTCATCACACAGAAGCAAGCGTATCTCACAGTCCACGGAATGTAGTGACACATGATTTTTCTTTCTTGTTTATGCATGCTTTTGAAATAAAATTGTTAGGCAACCGTTGAATGAAACAGGAAAAAAGAAATAATTTGGAAATTTTGTAAAAAAAAAAAAAAAAAAAAAAATAGAATGTATGTTTTATGTTTCTCGCATGAAACGTAATTGGTACATAAAATTTCTCTATCACTTAAGCAGTTAATTTCGAAATTCTAATAAATGTACATATTGGCAAATTTTCAAACCGAATGAATTCATGTAAGACCTCCATATCGAAAATGTAGCTTCATAATTTAACGTTAAAGTCAATTATTGAAATGTGCCATTTTATTTTTAGCGAAGAATGAAATTCTTCTCTAGAGCAATGGCAGAGCAATAAATGAAGCATTCGGCAGAGCAATGAATGAAGTATTTTTCGAAAGATTCTGCAAGCGGTTTTTGATGTAGTGTACTTATATATCGTTAAAATAAGTTGTTTGATAAAAAAGAAAAACAAATGCAGTTAATGACAAAACATATCAATAAATAATCACAAAGATTCCGGTGAGAAAATCTCGTACGGATCTACTTTTATTATTATTATTACTGATAATTTTAATAGATTTTTTTGTATTTAATATATTCTTGTGAGCTCGGGGTACGAAAGGATTGATGCCAATATATAAGAACAATAAACAGACTTTATTTACTCCAAACAGTTCGATAAACACACCAATATCTTCTCAAAGATACAAATATTCAGTAATCTTCAAATCTAATAACAGCACAGCAAAATTTCACACAGAACAATATAGCGTATTGTTCAATACGGCGAATCAAATACAAAATCGCTCAGAGAAACACCGTCTCAATGCAAAGCCTCTCGTGCGTATTCAATCGCAGTTGACAGAGAACTAACTGAACTGCGTGGAGGTCCCCAGCTGGCCCTTATATAGGTTTTAGACATCATTCCAGAATTTTCCAGAACTTTCGGATGCTAGAAATTACCAGAAAGTACTTGGACTTTCGAGAGAGGACCTCAAGCGAGAAAGGACACCAATGTACAGGTACAAAATATCGCCAAATTCGTCGCCAACTTGACGACATTTGGCGACAAAAATAAGTCGCCAAAACCATCGCCAACTTGGCGAAAAACCCATTCCTTGGCGATTTCCCCATAGAACTCCATTATAAAAATAATGCTGTAAGGTTGCTTTTCTTGCAAAGCACCCGCGGCCTTTCGCATTGAGTTACATGATGCTCAATAGGAAATACATTAATAATACTGCAATTTTCACAATAATAAAATAAAATAAATTTTAAAAAATGGAATATTTACAAATATATACAAAATTCATAACATTGCCCCCCTCTCAAGGACTGCACGTCCCGGGCAGTTCAACCTTTGATCTGAAAGCAAACCCGTTACCAACAATTGATATACTATTCAAAACACTTAAAGCATACATGAAAAATAACAATTAAACACATTCATAATGCTGAATTATACAAAATATACACTTATTAAAAAAATTAAAAAAAAATTAAAGCATAGACATTATTACATACAAGTATTTAAATAATAATAATAACGATAATGCTAAGCAAAATAAATAATTACATTAACTTATATACAAGACCATGGTCATACTAATTTACACTATTTACAATCAATGCACTATACCATATGAACTAAGTACTATGGCCATAGTATGGAGCTAGCCTGTCGTAATGAACGACTCTAGACTTCGAATTCGGTGACTTTCGGATCCGAATTACAACATCGTTCAGTCTGTTTAGGACTGTATAAGGACCGTCCCAGTGCGATTGCAGTTTGGGAGAAAGTCCTTTGCGTCGAGTTGGATTATAAAACCAAACCTTGTCACCTTCTTTAAATTGATGTCCCGTGGCTTTCGTGTCGTACCTGGTCTTCATCTTCTCCGTCTGTATATTGATCCGCTCTCGAGCCAAGTTGTGGACGTCTTCAAATCGTGCCTGGAGATTCTGCGCGTATCCCTCTGACGATGAAGGCGCATCTGGAGGGCGACCAAAAAGCAGATCACAAGGTAGACGAAGATCACGACCGAAAAGCATCTGAGACGGGGAATAGCCGGTTGTTTCATGGACGGCGCTGCGATAGGCCAGAAGAAACAAGGGAAGTTTTTGGTCCCAGTCTTGTTGGTTTCTTGAGACTAGCAGTGAGAGGTTGTTGAGGATGGTACCATTAAACCTCTCAACCATGCCATCCGGCTGTGGATGTAAAGGCGTCGTCCTAGTTTTGTCCGTTCCGAGAAGTTGACAGAGACCCTCAATCACAGCAGAGATGAAATTTCTCCCCTGGTCAGAATGCATTTGAAGGGGGACTCCATACCTTGATATCCACTGGTGTACCAAGGCATCTGCAACCGTAGAAGCTTCTTGATCAGGGATTGCATAAACTTCAGGCCATTTCGTGAAATAGTCCATGACAACAAGAAGGTATTTTTTGCCATCAGCACTTCTTGGCAGAGGACCTAGGATGTCAAGGGCGATGCGTTCGAAAGTTGCTCCTACATTGTAGAGATGTAGTCTTTCTCGGCTACGTTTCTTTGGACCTTTCCGAGCTGCACATGCATCGCAAGATTTGCACCATTGTTCGACGTCAGCTCTCGCTTTTCCCCAGAAGAAGCGCTCTCGGACTCAGTGTAATGTTTTCATGACTCCAAAATGGCCACCAGTGTGACTGCCATGTAATTCCTTGAGGACCTCGGGGATTCGGGATCGAGGAAGTATCAACTGCCACCGAGATGTCTTCCTATCTTTCGATTCGAATTTTCGGAACAGGACACCATTCCTGACGTCGAGTGAGTTCCAAAGAGCCCAATATTGCTTCGTCGTAGGACTGTAAGTCGAGATGTCTTTCCAATTGGGCTTCGTGCTAGAAGATTCTAATAACTCCAAGAATGGTTTGATGTCAGAGTCTGCCATTTGATCTTCTCTAATCTTCTCATCACTCCAGGGATCTGGTGACGTTGATAGTGAAGTCTTCGTCTGGCGTATGACATGTTCGGGATTATACTTGTTCTCCGCTCTTGAACAATAGCGACAACTTTCTGGACACGGTCTTCTTGATAGGGCATCGGCGTTTCCATGCGATGAGCCTTTGCGATGCCTGATGTCAAAGTCGTATTCCTGGAGTCGTTGTATCCATCTGGCTACTTGGCCCTCTGCGTTCTTAAAATTCATCAGCCATGTTAGGGATGCGTGATCAGTACGAAGGATAAATTTCCTGCCATAGAGATAGTGATGGAAGTGTTCTATGGCTTTCACTATAGCTAATAACTCTTTACGAGTGACGCAATAATTCCGCTCTGGTTTCGATAAACATTTGCTCCAGTATGCTACGACTCGTTCTTGGCCATCTATTTCTTGGGAAAGTACAGCGCCGACACTTTCATGACTGGCATCCGTGTCCACAATGAATTGTTTGTCGGTGTTTGGATAGGTAAGGACTGGAGAGGATGTGAGAGCTTCTTTCAGCCGCTGGAAGGAATTCTCACATTCTCGTGTCCATAGAAACTTCTGCTTGCTTTCAGTGAGCCTATGCAATGGTCTTGCGATGTTGGAGAACCCCTGGACAAACTTTCTGTAATAAGTGCATAGTCCCAGAAAGCTTCGCAACTGATGGACATTTTCCGGACGCTTCCAGGTCTTTACTGCGGACACTTTTTCAGGATCTGTTCGAACACCTTCAGCTGAGATGATGTGTCCTAAATAATTTACTTCGCGTTGGAAGAACTTGCATTTCAGAAGGTTCAGCTTTAAATTCGCCGCTCTCAGCTTCATTAACGCTTTTCGAATATTTCCTATATGTTCTTTAAACGTGCGGCCACCAATGATGACGTCATCTAGGTAGATGAGACAAGCTTCAAAAGTCAGGCCTTTTAACACTGTCTCCATGAGGCGCTCGAACGTTGCTGGAGCATTGCAGAGCCCGAACGGCATAACTTTAAATTGCCAAAGTCCTTGTCCAGTAGTAAATGCGGTCTTCAGGCTTTGTCATCAGGATGGAATTCTACTTGCCAATATCCACTCTTCAAATCCAGTGTGGAAAACCATTTATGTCCTGAAAGAGTATCTAGTGTGTCGTTTATTCTTGGTAGAGGATAGCTGTCCTTCTTCGTGATATCGTTAAGTTTACGATAATCCACACAAAATCTTGTGGAGCCATCTTTCTTTCGGACCAACACGATGGGAGAGGCCCACGGACTTGATGACTGTTCGATGATGTCACTATCCTGCATCTCTTGTAAGAGCTTAGACACCTCTTCTTGTTTAGCGAACGGAAAACGTCTGGGATGCTGTTTAATCGGTGGATGGTCGGCAGTATCAATTCTATACCGTGTCAGTGAAGTGCGACCAATATCACTCTCGTTTTGAGAAAACACATCCTTAAATTCCTGGAACAGTCTTTCTGCGGCATGTCTCTGTTCAGGAGATAAATTTTCATTTCGTCCAATTTCAGGTGTTAAACTTGTAGGCGGCTCCGACAACGTCAAGCTCGGGTCTTTGCAAACGCAGGTGACTGGAGCACAGGTTGCAAGCACTTCACCCTTCTGGATAAGTCTAGACTTTTCACTTACGTTCGCAATCCTCACAGGATCACATCTCTCGACAGATCTACGAGCACCGATGCTATTAGCACTCCCTTTGGGCTCTTCTCAGGATATCCAGGCAAGCCATACTAGAAAATTCTTTCGTCTCCAGTTAATCCAGGTATCATCATTTCGGTCCGAGGAGGGATGATAACACAGCAAGCTGCCTTGGCTGTGATCCGTTGAATAGACCCGGACTCATTTCCAATTTTGAACATAGTGACATCTTCTTGAGCAGAGCGTAACTCATTATTCTTAAAGTCCAGTGTAAATCCATGCTCTTTTAAAAATTCCAGTCCGAGTATGAAAGGGTCTGAAATATCAGCCACATAGACTGTATGGCGGTAAGCGGCGTTCCAAACTTTATTTTCAGCGTCACTCTTCCATGTATGTCGATCTTATCTCCGGTCACGGTTTGAAGGATAACACGTGGCGGGGTCCAGAAGAGTTTTTCTTTCAGCCGCTGAGCTAGATCTTTCCGAATGATGGTCACATTGGCTCCTGCATCGATGATCATGTTACAGGGCAAATCATTCACACTTCCAACTATAAAAACTCCGTTCTCGCCGCAACTTCTTGCAGAAATTTCACATACTTAAAAATGAGGCTTCTCAAGATCTGGCAACCTCCATCCCGTGAGATGACCATTAATCAGTTTTCCTGCTCCTCCGTTCGCAGGTGAGCTATTAGCTTCGGTGCTGGGTCGTCTTGGACAGTTCATTTGGATATGGCCTTCTCTACCGCATTTCCAGCACTTGATCTTTCTGTAAGGTTTGTTGGTTATTAAGGAGTTCATCTGTCTCATCATGCTGTTTATCTGCTGCTGTAACCGCTCCACACCTCTATCTGACGTATCAGGCATGTTGGCTGCTCGCACATAGTGCCGATCTTCCTTTGTAGCTTGCTGGGCTACCTCGAATTTCAGGGCATAAACTAAAGCCCCTTTTAAATCATTGACATCTGCAATCCGGAGTGCTTTCTGGATCTCAGGGTCACGCACACCATCGATAAAATGTTGCAGAGCTAAACTTTCTCTAATTTCAGTCGGACAGCCAGGATAAGCGAGATGGGAAAGTCTCTGGACATCCGTAGCAAGTTCTTGCAGGGATTCAGTGGATTTCTGTTGTCGAGATTTGAGCAGAAGTCTGCTATATTCTTTCATGCATTTCTCACCAAAGCGCAATTCTAAGGCACTGACGAGCGTTTCAAAATCCAACGGTTCATTTGCAGGTAAAGTCTGTAGAACGTCGGCAGCATCAGCTCGTAGAGAAGCAGCTAACTGGCAAGCCTTTGCCTGGGAATCCCATCTTTTGGCGTCCGCTACGATCCCAAATTGTGTCTTGAAAACTGGCCATGAGGATTTTCCGTCATAGGTCGAGAGTTTAATAAAGGCCCGAGGAAGCATATCTGGATACTTGATATCTTCGGAAAAGTTTTCGGCAGTTATCTTCAGTTTCTTGACTTTTTCCAAATCTTTTTTTACATTCTCTATGCTTTCTTCAACGGTCTTGGCGATCTTTTGAACTTTTTCCTCTACTCTTTCTTCTACGGTTTTGGCTGTCAATTGAACATTTTCTTCTATTTCTTGAAATCTTCCTTCAAATTTGTTTTCCACGCTGTCAATTCTTTCATTTAAAGATGTTATTTTATTATCTATTAATTCTTTCCACTCACCAAGGTTGGTTGACATATCCTTTCTCATTTCTTCCGACATCTCTTTCATTTCAGCTTGGTTTGCAGTCATTTTCTCATCTATCGCTGACATTTCCTTCTTCATTTCTTCTGACATTTCCTTCATTTCAGCCTGATTCTCAGTCGTATCCTTCTTCATTTCTTCTTTCAACTCGCCAAGGTTGGTTGACATATCCTTCTTTATTTCTTCTTTCATCTCGCCAAGGTTCGCAGTCATTTTTTCATCCATCGCTCCTAATTTCTCCAATAATTGATTCAGTTGATCCTCCATTGCTCTTCTGGTAATCGGCATTCAACCCCACTTCTTGACACCAAATTGTTGTGAGCTCGGGGTACGAAAGGATTGATGCCAATATATAAGAACAATCAACAGGCTTTATTTACTCCAAACAGTTCGATAAACACACCAATATCTTCTCAAAGATACAAATATTCAGTAATCTTCAAATCTAATAACAGCACAGCAAAATTTCACACAGAACAATATAGCGTATTGTTCAATACGGCGAATCAAATACAAAATCGCTCAGAGAAACACCGTCTCAATGCAAAGCCTCTCGTGCGTATTCAATCGCAGTTGACAGAGAACTAACTGAACTGCGTGGAGGTCCCCAGCTGGCCCTTATATAGGTTTTAGACATCATTCCAGAATTTTCCAGAACTTTCGGATGCTAGAAATTACCAGAAAGTACTTGGACTTTCGAGAGAGGACCTCAAGCGAGAAAGGACACCAATGTACAGGTACAAAATATCGCCAAATTCGTCGCCAACTTGACGACATTTGGCGACAAAAATAAGTCGCCAAAACCATCGCCAACTTGGCGAAAAACCCATTCCTTGGCGATTTCCCCATAGAACTCCATTATAAAAATAATGCTGTAAGGTTGCTTTTCTTGCAAAGCACCCGCGGCCTTTCTTATTGAGTTACATGATGCTCAATAGGAAATACATTAATAATACTGCAATTTTCACAATAATAAAATAAAATTAATTTAAAAAAATGGAATATTTACAAATATATACAAAGTTCATAACAATATATATATATATATATATTTGAAAGCTCTCTAACAATACCGAAATCATATTTATATAAAAGACAGCAATATGCGTTGAAATAAAGTTTTCATATGTGTTAAAAGCGATATTTTCATATTGGTCTCTTGTGTAATTTAACGACCGAAGAAATCACCAAAGATTATGTTCATTTCTGTGATTTAAGCGCTAAATTGCATTACATGTCTTAAATTTGTGTTTTATTTATGTTTTAATGTTTTATTTAATTGTTAATGGATATTTTAATTTCTTTATAGATTTAAGCTGGAAAGAAAGGATGAGCTATTTATATTATTTTAAATGCAAACGGGTTTATCTTCCGCAATCGTCTGCACGTGACAGAGAAAGATTAAAAAGAAAAAAAAATATTAAAAATTATTTTAAATCAATAAAAACTGATTCAACTGCAATACAGTTTTCCAGCAAATTACGAAATTGCTTTCAAACAAATTGCATTCCGAAGTACATTCCTCCCCCCCTCTCCCCCCCCCCCCCTCATATCTAACGGTGTAAAAATTAAAAATGTGTGATGTTTAGAAGTAAAAAAAAAATATTGCATTAAAAGCGAAATTTGATCGTCTGTTGTTGCTATTCACAAAATGTCGTCAGCATTACGCACAGATGCGTTTGTCCTTTATAATACAGATAAATAAAAATCTTAAGTAAAATAAAACACAAATGTAACATATGTTACATAATAGATACAATATCAATTTATAAGGGAAAAATGTACTTTTAAATTTAATTTATTTAAAAACTGAATCTCTGTTTACTGAATGTTTATGGTTTTTACAATAATATTCAAGTATGAATTATTTTTAAATTAAAATCTGTCACGTGCAGCCCGATTACAAAACATTAATCTATTTGAACTTAAAACACTATAAATAGTAAATAAATAAATAGAATGCTAAAATTCATCTTTAAAAACATGGTTTAATATTTTGTCTACCTTTTAATTTGTGTGCACATTGTCTAATTTTAAGTTTAGTTTATCAGTTATTTTCAGCTGATACTCCGCAGAAAATTTAAAATTTTACCAATTAAAAAAAGTAATAATATATAATTAAAACACATATTTAATAGGCATGTAAAGGAACAACGCGCTTTCAGCGCAGAAATTATCTGAATCAAAAAGGTTGCGGAAACTAGCTAAATCTTTAGTGATGCCTTCGTCTATTAACTCGTGGCATGCGGCTAATACGAAAGCATTACTTTTAATAAATTTCAACCCTTGCTTTGTATTCATCATTAATGTTTTTGATATAAAAATGCTCTTTGATTTTCAGTGGGAATATATCTAAGCATATATTTTAAGTGTTAAAAAATGTATTACACACACACACAAACAAAAAAAGATTTTCATTTTTGTTTTATATGTCCGGGTTGGATCCCCTAGTTTCTTTAATAAAACTGCACCCTACTATATTTATTTTTCTTTGAATTAATAAATTACATGGACATTTTTATATTTATTTTATTTGGTACAGTTTTAAGGTATTAAAAAAATATATATCCATATACATACATAATGCCATTGCCCTGCTCCTTTGACTTAAAATTTCAATTAATTAAATTTCATTTGCTTCTTATGATTTTGAAAATGTATATATATATATTAGTAGTAGTAAAATTCATTCTTAGTAAATCTTAAATGACGTAAGATATTAAAACCAAGAGAAAAATACAAGAAGAATTTTGTGACACATGGCTCTGCGCCCTGAAGCCCCGTCGGAAAACAACTTTTAATCATGTTTTTCTTTTTATGTTTATGTGTTTCAAAAGTGACAACTTTATGACATAAGTTTGAATTCATTTTTAGTGGTAAATGCATGAAACTGACAGGTGTTGTTATTCAGAAACTTTGTAATCGCAATGTTTTTTTTTTTCGTTTTTTCGCAAACGCAATAAATCTTTCAGAAAATACTGTCAAAGTTGGCATTTTGAACCGAATTCTCACACGAAAGCTGAAAAACAACTTACCGCAGGAAGGAAAACGCCGCGTCAGGTGATCAATTTCACTTATAACTCAATAGATTATTTGTTTATCCAAAAACGGAAAAAAATATTGCGAATCCAAATTTCTTCCATAGTCACGTTTGTCAATTTTATAACTTTATGTTTAAAAATGTGTCTATCATTGTGTCGGAAAGTTTCGGGCTTGTTCAGCAGTGAACTTCAGAACACCTGTACAGATTGTTCATTGTGAGGAGGTAAGGGGTTAGACAGGGCCGGCCCAAGGGTTGTGCGAAGTGTGCGACCGCCCGGGGCGCCTAGTCTCAGGGGGCACCAACCGGCAGAAGGGCAAAAAATATTCTACGTGGTGTTTTTTTTTTTTTTTTAATTAGGTTGGAATTATCTGGTGGGTCTATGAATCTGTTAAGCAGGGGACCTTCTAAAGGCGATAAATTTTCACACGTAATGGCGTCTGTATTTTTATTTGAGGAGAATATAAACAAAAAACTTATAATCAGTGTAACTTATCGTAGGATAAAATGCGTTCTTTGATGAAATGCCTTCCTTGAAACTGGAAAAGGACCACCCACATAGATAACTCTATCGCAATAACTATTGCTATTCCCTATAGGACTAACTAATTGCGTCGCTGCCAAGGGCGCCAAATTGAGGGAGGCTAATCGAAATGCTGTGTGTGTATGTGTGATCGATTATTATTTAGACTGTGAAGAAAAAAGCATATAATGAATTTAGTTTAAGAGTACTTCCTTTAAAATGTCGTTAGGGAGTTTAGGTGCTTCAAAGAGAACTGATAAGAAAAACTAATGGAACCTAACCTTTCTTCTCCTTCTTTTTGTCCGGAAAAAACATAAAAATGCCTAGAGGCACAAGACAGAAGAGGTTCAAGTTTGCATTCAAATAAGAGTACACATGATCTGAGGCGGGCAGGGGGAGACAGGAAACAGGATAACATCAAGGCGGTAAGCTTACATTCAATCAACTATTTGTTAAAATTGTCAAGTACACCCATGACCAGAGGTATATTCAGAGTAATATTCGGATACTGTAATAATTTATCCTTAGTCATGCTCATGACTTGTTTTTAATTGGACATATAGCTTATTTTACGGTAAGCTACTAAATGCACGTATTTGTGGTGAAAATTTTTTCAACATTCTGAATCAGGTACGTTTCTCTAATAACAAGTATGTATGCAAATAAATCCTTTTAAATGTCTACCGTGAAACACTAAATTTTAGGAATTGTTGGTTTAAGGTAAAAATAACATGCCAAAAACGCAATTCGAATGTTCAATAATTATTATATCTAATTAATGTAAATGAAGGCCTTAATATAACCCAATTAAACCAAGTATTTTTCGTATTATTTGATTCATTTATTATTTATTTCTTTTGACTGTGTACTTATCATGATATAAAAATGTGCAACATAGTAAAAAATATATTTATTTCATTAAAAAAACAGAGCAAAATTAAAATTGCGTTAAACCGACGTAATTTTTAAGTGTTTTTTATTCATCATTAGGGATTATTTTTTAGTAAATTTTAGGCTTTGACACATTACTAAATAAGTATTTTGCTTTACTGGATTGTAATAACTGAAAATTTAATCAAATATTATTAAAACCCATTCCATGAAGGTGGTGCGAAAACGCACAATTTTCTTAAGTATTTTTTTTTAATTCGTAGAAAATAAATGTTTGAATCAATAACAATATTTTTCTTGAAAACTACAATGTTTGTTTTAACTATAATTAAACTCTTTTGGTTGTCAATCGCAATTTTTACATTAAAAAATGAAATTATAAAATGTAATTCTTTACAAAGAATGAAAAGTGACTGTATATTGTAGTTGTATTGCCCCTGTAATATAAACAGTAATATTTTTATTTCACGATTTTTTTCCCATTTTAGAAAGAATTCATGCAAGTCATATTTTTGTTTCCTTATAATATCCGATTACATATATTTGTTATATACGAGAGCATTTCGAAAAGTAAAGATACACCGTACGCCGGAGGAAAAGAAAAGTTTTGGCAAGCAAGTTGGCAACACAGGTGTTAACCTTGAACCGTTAGCTTTCTCCTCGCGCTCGTTCGGCATTTCAACGTTGATTCTGGTTGGAGTAGGTCGTGTTTAAAATGGTTCCGCCGATTCAGAATCCCGCCAAATTCGAAGTGCGCTCCGTCATACGTTTTCTTCATGCAAGAGGTCAGCGACCAGCGGATATTCACAAAGAAATTATTTCTGTTTATGGGAACATTATGAATCGACAAAATGTAACGAAATGGTGTCGTCATTTCTCTGAAGGTAGGACCGATGTTCATGACGAACAAAGAACAGGTCGGCCATCTGTAATCTCTGATGCCCTTCTTCAGAGAACGGAGGAATTAATTCGTGCGAACAGACGTCTCAAATTGAAAGAATTGTATCATATCATACCGGATGTGATGAGATCAAAGATGAAGTTGAAATGTGGTTCCGACAACAGGCGGAAACCTTCTATGACTGTGGGATACAAAAGCTTGTGCCCCGACTTAACAAATGTTTGGATAACGGGGGTGATTATGTCGAAAAATAATAAATAATCCAGTTAATAAGATGTAACTTACGTTTTCTAAATAAATGTTTTTTTTTAAGGAATGCGAGCCATTGTATCTTTACTTTTCGAAATGCCCTCGTACATCGAAATTTCTCGTCCCAGTCCCTGTCTGAACCGTAGAAAAAAAATTGTTGGCCCCGTCCGGCTCGGTACAATAGTTATAAGTTCGGCCCGAGCCCGTACAAAAAAATCACTGGCCCGACCTATGCAAAAATTTAATTGAAACGGCCCCACTGAATTTCTACAAAACATAATTTTTTACGCCAATCTGGTTAAAAATTGACTTGTACGAGGAATGCTGACAAAAAATACTTATTTTAGCTTCTTTTTCATGTTTATATTCTTAATTTTTTTAAAGCGACAAGGGCTGCGATGTACAAGCACATCTGTTCCAAAATACTACCCCTCCCTTGATTTATTTCTGCCTATGTCCATGTAAACTATATGTATATATATATATATATATATATATATATATATATATATATATATATATATATATATATTATGAATCTCTATTTGTATGTAAATGTCTGGTTATCATTAATATCGTTAATCCACATTCCATGGCTGGGAGACTTACAGATCTGAAAAATGCTATGCAATAAAATCTTCTAAGATGCAATCGCATAGCAAAGAAGAAAAATCCGTTATAGTCAGGTTCCCTCCTCAGCAGGTACATCGTCTGTTGTAAATTTATTATGATCTTTTCACATATTATATTCATTTTGCCTGGATCAACACATTTTTCTGTTTAAGACAGGATTCCGTCATAGCCTTCAGACAGGTTCCTTTTCTCAGGTTTTACTGTATTTTACTTTTAAAATGCCTAGAAAGATATGTACTATTTTTTAAAAAGAATAAATTTAAAATTTCAATTGTAGAATAATGACGATTTAAAAATATATTCATTTTTTGCAAAAATTGTTGGCCCGGGCCAAATTTTACTTATTTTTTCACTGACTGGGCTACTGATTTTCATTCGAGCTGGGTCGGGAGTCGAGACCTTGCCGGAAAATTTCTGCCATGCAGACCTCTAGAAAGAATGCAGTCCAGGCTCCGCTCGAATACGAAAAAGAGAAGTCTGGTTCGGTCCGGCCCGAGTCTTGCAGGAAAAATTAAGGTCCGGGCCAAGTCTCTAGAAGGAAAATTGTTCCGAACCCGTGCAGACCTCTAACATATATAATTCCTGCTGATGGTTTTACAATAATTCTTCTAATACAGTCATTTTTCCCAGTATGTCAATAGTATGAACTATTTCTCATACGATATTTGTATGAAGCAATATTTTTAACAATAAGTAAATGCGGTAGGTAAGGGGTTAATTAAATATAATAAAAAAAAGTTCAAAGTTAACGAAAATTAAACACACGCAAACTGTATGTGAAAGTTTGAATCAAAAATTATCTGAGAAGTTCGTATAACAATAGTAAATGTTTTTTTTTTTCTAATTTATCGAAAATTATTATGATAAGTGAGCCGTTTTAAAAAACTCAACATTTAAGAGTAGTGATCACGATCAGTTTTAAACCATCAAAAAATCGGTGTTTTTTTTAATATATATATATATATATACAGGGTGGCCATAATTAAACTGCAAGTGTTCAAGGGGTGCTGGAGAGAAAAGTACCGGGAATATTCCAGTGAAATTTGGTATCTACACGTTTCAGAACATGCGCAAGTCAAATATGCAAAAAAAATCGCCATTTTCACCCGATAGATGGCGCTGTACCGTATTTAAACGTTCACCGGTGGCATATACAACCTCCAAAATCAATAGACAGAGCATAATGACATTCTAAGAGGAATATAAACAATGTAAAATATCATTTACAGTCTATCAAAATTCCATACAATTCGCTTCAGTAATTAAATTTTTACAGTATCATGTAATAAAAATTAACGTAAATAAGATCACAAATTAAACAATCCATAAAGACGCTTTGGAAAACAAGCCATTATTTATTCAATGAAATTATTACATGATGTGCTCAATATGTGAACCACCAGATGCAACCACATGCTGAAAACGTAAAACAGCATGGTCCACCGTCGCATTTAAAATCTGTGGTGTAAGACACCTCACGTGTCTCGTTATGCTAGATTTCAATTCAGCAACAGAAGCATGTCGTTCTCTATAAACCATATCTTTCAGATGTCCCCACAGATAAAAATCGCAAGGATTAAGGTCCGGTGAACGTGGGGGGCCAAGCGTTGTCGAAACCTCTGCTTATGACTTGGTCCGCACCAAAGGTATCATGCAGCAATTTTTTAACATCTTTAGCTATGTGAGGGGGTGCTCCGTCCTGCATAAATACCGTGGTTTCTAAACAATGTCTCTCTTGGAATGCTGGAATCAATTGCTGTCTCAACATCGCACCGTAGCTAGTCCCTGTAACACTACAGCGTTTGGGACCACTTGGAGTTGGGGTCTCAAAGAAATATGGGCCCACAAGAAAATCACAAGTCATTCCACACCATACAGTTACATAATCGGAATGGAGGGGTTCTTCACGTTTAGCGTATTGTTTGTTCGTTCCCCATATCCTGCAGTTATGCGCAATTACACTACCTGATAGTGTAAAATGCGCCTCGTCTGTCCACAATATTCTCTGTATCCAAGTGTCATCTTCACTGATTTTCCACAGGACAAGGTTTGCAAAATCAAATCTTAGGGTGTCATCATGAGGTTTCAATTCTTGAAGAATTTTAATTTTATGCGGATAACGCCGAAGAATGTGGCGTAACACTTTATGCACAGTTGACCAGGGAAGAGATAATGTCCGAGCCACACTTCTTGCGCTCACTTGTTGCATTATACTGGCTCCTGAACTGCTACTCGTAGTCCAATGGCGTCATCAATTTGTTGCACTCTTTCCGGGCTTACGGGACTTCGCCCTCTTGTGCCTGGAATAACGCCCAATTCTCCTGATTCTTCAAATTTTAAAATCATATTTTTCAATCCATTGACACTCATTGGACCTCTTCTTAATCGTTTCATACGCCGTATTCTTTCAGATTAGCTGAATAATTGCTACCATTCTGATAGAATATCTTCACTAACAATGCACGTTCCTTCTTATTCAGAGTCATGACTGGCCTTTACTCAATGTATTGATGTTTTTATACTGTTCGATGGGCTTAAAATTTGCATATATGCCGTCGATAAGCATTGAAACACGGTATAGCGCCATCTATCGGGTGAAAATGGCGATTTTTTTCTTGCATATTTGACTTGCGCATGTTCTGAAACGTGTAGATACCAAATTTCACTGGAATATTCCCAGTAGTTTTCTCTCCAGCACCCCTTGAACACTTGCAGTTTAATTATGGCCACCCTGTATATATATATATATATATATATATTTGAAAAAAAATGTTTCGAATAAAACAAACTGCATGCAAGTATTCAAATTAAATCTGTATTATTTTGAAATTGATAATATATACTTTAACACTGACTCAAATTTATTCCACTTTGCACGCGTTTTTCTCAAAACAGGGTTTTTTCTACTTGTGCACACTGTAGAAAAAAAAATCTTTTGAAAGATAGATAAATTGTTTTGCATAGATATGCATAAAATGATTATAGTAAAATTTCTACCTACTTTTTTCGACTACTTAAACGACGTAAAATTTATTTGTTGAAATTAGAATGTGTTTGCTTTATGTGATATATACCTTTAAAAGCACATTCTAATCCCAAAAAATAAAATTTGCGTCGTTTGACACAAACGTAGTTAGAGAATATCGATATAATCATTTTATTCAAAAGAAATGATCTATCTGCAAACGAAACGATTCTCTTTATTTACAATGCACACAAGTACCAAAACACAATTTTGTGGAAAGCGCATCCAAAGTTATCAATCGGAGTCTTTGTTAAAGTACACATTTTTAATTTTAAATTGATCCGTTTGTAATTTGAATATTTTCATGGGGTTTGTTTTGTTTGATTCAAAATTAATATATATATATATATTTTAAATATGAAAAATAAAAAATTGATTTTTTTAAGATTTTAAAACTGATGACTCGCCAAATATAAAATTAATTGATAGTTTCTGTAAACTAAATAACAAGACAGGATTACACTTTTCATCTTACATAGTTGCTATTTAGTACTACTCCGTTAACTGTAGAAGTATTCCAAACATTAAGCATAATTTTCTAATAAAGTTTCTTTTTTCTATAAATTAATTGTTTTTTTTTTGTTTTTTTTTCTATGTTATAATGTCTTTTGTTTCATTTTTTCGATCATGATGTTACATATCGACATTGATATTTACTATAAAATTCAGATTTCTATTTTAAGACTTAAAAAAACCTTCAAAGATAGGATTGAATATGGGTTTTTTTATCTATTTTTGTAAATCTTTAAATAATATCTTAAGTAATTAGGAATAGCACTTATAAAAATTTATAAACAAATATTTAAAAAATTACGAAAAAAAAGTATTTTTAACTTGGGGGGGGGGGCTTAGTGAAAGCTCGCACGGGCGCCAAAATGGTCTTGGGCCGGCCCTGGGGTTAGACAGCAGCCTTCTGCACGGGACAGTCGATTTGTAGTGACATCAAATGATTACCGGAAATGGAACCAGTCGGCATCTCTTTCATCAAAGGCGTGAAACAGCATTTTCTCTTATTTTTTACCTGCTAGAAACACAGAGAAAATATCTCAATGGCTCTACAGTTTGTACTTTACTGTTCCGATCTGTCAATGCCTTGCTAATGATAAAGTATTTTAAAATAGTTTCATTTTATCTTCAACCTGTCTGGAAGGCTCTCCCATTAAAATTTCTGTTAACAGTTCCTGTTTTAAATAAAAATTAATGACCGTAGTCAGTATGGTATATGTGTAGCAAAAATATAATTGCTTCACATCTGTACTGAATCAACTTTAATGGGGAAAGTTTCTGGGTACTTTTTTTAACATATCAGGCTTTTAAAAAGGTCAAATGTGATTATTATTATTATTATTATTATTATTATTATTATTATTATTATTTTAAATTTAAATACTAACATATATACACGGCTCATACTGAAAAAAAACTATATTAGTTTCTATTTAAAAATATATGTCTTGTATTCTAGCACGTCAATAAAATATCGAACAGAAGTCGACTTTTCCAAATTCAACGACAAAAAAAAAGTCTCGAGTCAACTTTACAAACTTAAATGAATGATGTACAATTTTATGCTCTATATTTTATGGTAACAGCGTTTAGCCTATTTTTTAAAATAATATTAGCCTATTTGTTGTTAAAAATACATTTATTTATGTACAATAAATGGTAATGTATATAAATTAATGTACGAACATTTATTTCTGTACAGTCGTGAAAAAAATAAAGTAAACACACCCTACTTACTCTACAACAAATTATCGCATGAGAAAATTACTGGTACCAAACATTGGAAATAAAGTCCACTTTCAAATGGGGTATATAAAATTTGCTTAGGGGGCCATCTACATATTTAAAAAAATCAAATTCGGTTTTTTTTTTCAATACCTATGTTTGACACAATGTTTTATGTTTTTTGTCGTTCTACACCCTCCAATTTGTCTAAATCCAAAATTTCAACGAATTAATGCGATTGGTTTCAGAGAAACTAATTATTTTAAAATGAGAATATTTTAGGGGCTGTTTCCAAAATGAAATTCGGAACTAAATTGTTGAAAAGCTCGGACGCGATATGTTTCAATATCTTTCAATTTGAACACCAGTTTTATAATACAGATATTTTCATCTTATCCAAATTCAGATATTTCAGCAAATAAAGAGTTAAAAATTTACAATATATAAAAATTGGTGCTGAGTAATTAAAATTAATTAAAGTGTAAATTTTGCTTTTCTGTACACAGGGCCTGTTTACCGAATAGGCCCATGAAACCCGAGCTTACCCACTGAAATACAAAGGGGCCCCCAAATTTACTTTTCATAATTAATTTTTAGGGGAATGAATTTCAGCCAGGGTAAGAAATGTATTTTTTTTTCTTAATCATAGTTACTAAATTTTCCCTCGGACTATTACTGACACATTTATACTCTATTTTTTTTCCTGTTGATATAATAAATGATATAAAAACTGTGATTAAATGCAACTTATTTTCATTTTTCTTATGTTTTACATTTTAATTTCGAATGTTTAAGACTGTAATGGGCTAAAAAGAATAGAAAATTTAATCTGTATGATTATATTTTGTTTAAATTCATAAAGAGTGGAGAAATGATATAAAATATGGAGAACAGGTTATTTAAATAAAGGGGGAAGTAATTAGAATTCAGGTGATATCAAATTTCAGTTTATAAAATAGAAGCAAAATTGTGTTGCAGCTAAGCATAAATTTATGTAAAATACTTGTTGTCCATGCACTGTTCTTAGGACTGGCAAATACTTCAATTTGTAAAACATAAAATTTATTTTGAAGTTCAAATATTCGCATATGTTCCATATTTGTAAATTCATTTACAAAATTAATTTATTATGTATAAATATATATATATATATATATAATAAATATATTTTATATGTATATAGGTAGTTAGTTTAAATTTAATATTAAAAGGGTTGTTTACTTGAAATTTTGATGGTAAAATTTCAAATTGTTGAAGCATGATTGGTAGAGGGGGGCCCCCTGTGTGACGCCAGCCTACCCCTACTTCTAAGTCTTAAGCGGGCCCTGTCTGCACATCATAACTTAAACGATCATCTTGAAGTTTTTTAAGCATGACTTGAAAACTATTTGGTAGAAAATTTTGAAATTTTGGATTTTCATAAAACAGAACATAAGAGATACAAATTCATCAAAAAAATAGTAGGTTGCAATTCGTAATGTTTTCGAATATTAATTTTATAATTCATAATTCATCTTGTAAAATTATAAAAATTATGAATTCAATGTATTTATGTTTGGGTTGTTTAATATTATAAACACAAAAAAAGTAGCGCATTTGCATTATAATTTGAGGAGATATTAATAAAAATATGAAAATATAATTTAACATAAGAAGCTCTAGATTTTAAATCTTTTTTAAAAATCTAGAGCTATTTTTAAAAAAGATAATATCAGATAATAAAAGATATATAAAAGATAATAATATTTTTAATAAAGATATAAAAAAGATCTAGAGCTTAAATCTAGAGCTAAATTTAAGCTCTAGATTTTAAATATTCTTTAAATCTTTTAAAAAGAATATAACTCGAAAACATATCATCCAAATGATTTGAAATTTTGGATCCAGACATAGTTTGAAACGGAAATTTAAAAGATGTAGTCAAAATTTGGTGTTGCCAATGAAAAACAGAGTTTGGGTTCATTTTTATATGCAGATGACTCCCTAAGCAAATTTTATATACATCATTTAAAAGTAGACATTATTTCCAATCGTTTGGTATCAGTAACTTTCTTCTACTATAATTTGTTGCAGAGTTAGTAGGGGTTGTTTACTTTTTTTTCCTTTACCATACAATAAAAGCTTATTGTATACGAGCAGGGAAGACCAAGCTATGCTCGGTCAAAATTAAATTTGAGTTCAAATATCATGACCAATGACCAAAACGACCCACTACTTGAATTTTCTCGAACATGTGACTTAGCCCAACAGTCTCTCGTGCCCGAAAATCATAGGCTGCAAAATTTAGTGTAAATAGTCTGAGCCGTTTTTAAGATAAAATAGCTTGATCCATAATGACCCATGACCAAAATGACCCACTAATCGAAATTTCTCGAACATGTGACCTAGCCTAATAGTCTTCTTGTTCCCTAAACCTGTAGGGTGCTAAATTTATTTCAAATTCTCTGAACCGTTTTTAAGATAAAATAGCTTGACCCATAATGACCCATGAACAAAATGACCCACTAATTGAATTTTCTCGAACATGTGAGCTAGCCCAACAGTCTTCTCGTGCTCGAAAACCCTTGGATGCAAAATTTAGTGTAAATTGAGCCGCTTTTTAGATCTTGACCCACAATGACCCAGAAATGACCCACTAATCGAATTTTCTCGAACATGTGACCTAGCCCAATGATTTTCGCGTGCCCAAAACTCGTAGGATACAAAATTTAATCAAAATCGTTAGAGCCGTTTTTTAGATAAAATTAATTTCACCCACTTTGACCCAAAAATGACCCACTAATCGAAAGTTCTCGAACATGTGACCTAGCCTAATAGTCTTCTTGTTCCCTAAACCTGTAGGGTGCTAAATTTATTTCAAATTCTCTGAACCGTTTTTAAGATAAAATAGCTTGACCCATAATGACCCATGACCAAAATGACCCACTAATTGAATTTTCTCGAACATGTGAGCTAGCCCAACAGTCTTCTCGTGCTCGAAAACCCTTGGATGCAAAATTTAGTGTAAATTGAGCCGCTTTTTAGATCTTGACCCACAATGACCCAGAAATGACCCACTAATCGAATTTTCTCGAACATGTGACCTAGCCCAATGATTTTCGCGTGCCCAAAACTCGTAGGATACAAAATTTAATCAAAATCGTTAGAGCCGTTTTTTAGATAAAATTAATTTCACCCACTTTGACCCAAAAATGACCCACTAATCGAAAGTTCTCGAACATGTGACCCTGCCCAATAGTCTTCTCGTACCCGAAAATGGTCGGATACAAAATTTCGTCAAAATCGTTTGACCCGTTTTTTAGATACAATTAGCTAGACCATGACCCAAAATGACCCAAAATGACCCACTAATCGAATTTTCTTGACATTGTGACCTATCCCAATGGTTTTCTGGTGCCCCAAAACGGTAGGATACGAAATTTCGTCAAAATCGTTAGAGCCGTTTTTAAGATAAAATTTGCATATATATATATATATACGAGCAAGGAAGACCGAGCTATGCTCTGTCAAAATTAAATTTGAGTTCAAATATCATGGACTCATGACCAAAATGACCCACTAATTGAATTTTCTCGAACATGTGACCTAGACCAACAGTCTTCACGTGCCCGAAAACCATAGGATGCAAAATTTAGTGTAAGTAGTCTGAGCCGCTTTTTAGATAAATTAGCTTGACCCACAATGACCTAGAAATGACCCACTAATCGAATTTTCTCCTACATGTGACCTAGACCAATGATTTTCTCGTGCCCGAAACTCGTAGGATACAAAATTTAATCAAAATCGTTAGAGCCGATTTTTAGATAAAATTAATTTGACCCGCGTTGACCCAAAAATGACCCACTAATCGAAAGTTCTCGAACATGTGACCCAGCCCAATAGTCTTCTCGTGCCCGAAAACGGTCGGATACAAAATTTTGTCAAAATCTTTTGAATCGTTTTTTAGATACAATTAGCTTGACCATGACCCAAAATGACCCACTGATCGAATTTTCTCGAACATGTGACCTAGCCCAATCGTTTTCTGGTGCCCCAAAACGGTAGGATGCAAAATTTCGTCAAAATCTTTAGAGCCGTTTTTAAGATAAAATTTGCATAACCACGCACACACACATAAGATTTGCTCGTATTAGAATATATGATATATATACATATATAACCTTACACAAGATTTGCTCGTATTAGAATATATGATAAATTAATACCTTCTCAAACCGAATTTAATTTATTTAAGCCTTCCTTCTAATGGCCGAAAAAATGAACATTAAGGTTTGTATTTTGGAAATCCATATCTAAAGGTAGCCAGAATGATTACATTTGAAATAGATATTTTTTATTTTTATTTATTTGCTTATTTTTTAATTCTTATCATGCATCTGCGGCAAATTTTTAATTATGTGCCACATTTTCTTTAGTTGAATTTTGAATGAAAAAGGAAAGAAGCCTTTAGAAAATAAGATTTTGGTATGATGCTTTGAAAGAATATAAACAGATTCTGTTATTTTATTTTTAATTTGCCCCATTTTAAAGCGTTGGGGTGGCTCAGAATCCATCAAGGCCAACCTGATGAAAATTTTCAAACACTAGAAATAGTTGATTTTTTAAAAGTGAGATTTTTAATTTGAAGTGATGTAAATGTTTATAGGAATAAAAGGAGAGGAGACAGGATGCAAAAACCTAAAATCCTGTATTAAAAACTATCACGGCCGCAGAGGTAACATTTTGTAAAACTCATAGTATCAGAATAAAATACTATGAAATTGTATGAATCATTTGATTTTGCAGTAGTTGAAAAAGCACATATGTTGTTACATGTATTATTTATTTAATTAGAAGAAAACTTTTAAAAAAATGAAAATAAACAGATATATACTTTGCTGATGTTCAGAATTATAGTTAAAAAGCTACTTTGAAAGGTTTTCTAAATTTAATTGTAGAGCCTCATTAATTATTACGAAACACTTCTTTGTCTTCAGAATCTGTAGGAGAAAAAAATAATCTAAAACTAACCAGCTTCAGAAATCTACGGAAACATTTCTAAAATAAAAGGACATAAATCATACAAAAATCACATATTCATGCGACTTTTGCCAACATACTTTATTTACCTGTAATTTTAGAAAGTGTTTCAAAGTTGTTTTAACTAAATCCAAACTGACAACTTTCCGACACATTTTTAAATTAGGTTTTGTTCTCAAAATCCTGAAATTAGAATAACGTTCTTTGTCAGAATATTTATAATCAACAGTTTTTCCATTTTACGGTAAATAAAGAATATCATTCAGAAAATACTATAATTGCTGTTTGATTTTAATCTAATTTTCTGTCACGATAGCGCAAAAAAAGGAAAAAACTGATTTCGTAACCCAATAATTACTTATAATTCATTTATAAAAAAAAAAAAGCTGTATTATAATTACGTCAATACTTGCACCTACAAGTTCTTGTGTTTAAAAATTTTAACATCATTTTTTCTGTTGTTGAGAGAGGAAAAATATTTTCTGAAAATTCTATTTTGACTTTAGGCTGTTTTCAAATCTAAACTAGCTATTTTCTAACACATTCCTAAACTTATCTTTGTTCGCAAAAGCATTAAACTGTCAGATGCTCTTATTCAAAAACTATATACAACTGAACAGTCTCTGTTTTTTTTTTGGTAGCGGCAGTAGATCTTCCAGAAAATGTTGTCACTGTGGGCTTTACGAATAGAATTACGCATACTGTGTTTGCTATTATATGTGCATAAAATATTTCAAAATTATTTCTTAGGCCATCAAAAGTATAAGTTATTTCTGGAATTATACTTAGCTATTGTAAGTAAGGGATTATAGTAAATCCTATTGACAGTGTGTTCTATCAATGCTGAGTATGGGAAAGTATTTGTATTCTGTAGGGATTTCGTGTGTAATTCTAAATTCCTTTGTATTTTAATGACCTCTTTGGAAGTTGATTGAAGGAGTTTATTGTATTTCATGCACATGCCAAATTTCTTGCAGAAATTTTTCCTTAGGGGAAAGGAGTTGTGGCGAGTTGACCTGTCAACTGCATGCATACTTGTGGGATTAAAATAATCCCCTGTGAATGGAAGGAGTCTTGTGAATTGGCCGGATTCTAGGAAGATAATACTATTGTGTGAAAAACTTCATTGTCGTTTTTAGTTACAAAGGAAATATTTCCACATTGAAGTAAGACAGGCCAAATATATATTGTATTGATGACAATACATTCTGGAGAAAGGTATTAAGATTGTATCAGCTATTCTTTAGGGAGAGATAATTAAGCTCCTAAGGAATGAATGTTCTTACTTGGAAGTGAGGGACAAAAGGGTGTTGTAATCATAGGAGATGGGGCAGTGTTTTTCTTCCCACTATAAAGGAGGCCAGTTTTGAGAGAGGGGACAGATATCGACAGTCACTAAGGAGATACCAACTAGATGCAGACTGGATGCGAGATACAGAAGTCATGAATGCTGAAGGAAGTTCGTGGATTGTATTCTTCTGAGCTGGGTCAGAACATGTTGTTCTGGAGTTGTACAAACTTACCATGGATACACTCATCATACTTTTTTTCATTTTTAATTGTTTCTTTACAATAACTTTTTTTCGTTTAAAACGATAATGGATTGTATTGATTATATATACATATGTCCACGTTATCACAAGTTAGAATAATTACTTAATTTGTTTACATTTATGGAAAATTGATTATACTCTTCAGAATTACTCTGTTCACAATTAGCTGATACTTTTTTATCAGAAGTATTAGCACTTTATCGTTTGATTTACACACAGGTGAAATATGGACAATCTTGTGGCAAGCATGGCATTTAGCAGTTTTATACTTATACTTGTTTGCATCGTGTGATGCACCACAGCGATGGCATTTTTGAGAATTATCTTTAGCATTTTTGTATGACTTACTTTGAGATTTGCTCCCTTTATTTACATTGGAAAGTACAGGTACTGTCACTTTGATGTTACTGGTACCTTGCTCCGCTAATTCCATCGCCAAGGCGATTTCACAAGCATCTTTAAGCTTGAGATCCTTTTTCACAATCAAGCATTTTTTGTGTTGCTTCACAACGAATGCCGCAGACGAAACGATCCCGTAGCGCTTCCTGCAGAAAAGTTCCAAAGTCACATGCAGTGGCGCAGCCAAGGGGGGGGGTTAAACCCCCCCCCCCCCAGAGCTAAAAAATTACTATAATTGCCGCTTATATAAATCAAAACTACTAAAGTTAAAATTAAGTTTTTTGGTATTTCCGCCGTGGCAGAATCCACCGCTTTCTTAAATTCTATTCAACAATGTGATTCAATTAAACGGCGAAAATTCTACTTAAAACTCTAAAAGCGCATATTACATGCATTGGTTGTGTCAAACTTGATTTTTGGACTGCGTCACTTTGTCGAGACGTCTTATAGTAAAAGATGGGTCATATACTCTCACACAGACGCTTTGAGTTATATAGTATACAATGGTCTGTTTCTTAATTGCATTTCTGTCTTTGTTCCATGTTCGAAACAATAACAGATCATCGAATTCCAGAGAAAAAAAAACATACACTTTGTAAGTCTCTCTCAGTTTCAAGCGGCTTTTTTTGCGTTTTTTGCTCTCAGTTATATCTAAGACCAAGCTATGTGCGTACCCAGGAAAAAAATCTTTGCAAAAGTAAGAATTTAAAAAAAATTACTTAAAATTATAAAAAGCTATTTTTCGATTACGAGCAGATTTTTGCAATTGGTGTTTCTTTCGAATCATTTGTTTCGGAGGGGGTCTGTACACAAATTTAAAGACTATATTTCATTTGTTGGTAATGTAGCAACGACGTCTTGCTTATGATGGAGATTCATATATTTATCGTTAAAATTTTATAAATTATTTGTGTTTCCTCTTTTAGCTATTTTTAATTCTATCGCGCATCTGTGAAAAGAAAATCTCTTTCCTTTCTATTTAAAATTCAATAATTCTTAAACTCTTTTATCGCAGCTTGAAGTGATCCTTTTTCAATTAATGTACATGTCTAAATTCTTTCTTTCGTATGTGCTTGCGGTTTTCATATGAGAAATGAAATCATTTTCAGTTTGGCATCTGCGTGCCTTCCTAATGCATACATTTTGGATCACAGAATAAAGAAAGATAAAATGCAACGTCTATTTCTCGATACATCTGCATGCTAAAATTCCTGCAGATGTTAAGTTCGGACAGTTAGTTTTCTGTTGTTATAAAGATGCTGATATGGTAATCTGGTTTGGCGGTTTGCGTTCAAAAAAATTAGAATGTGTTTCTCCCTAACTAATTTTCTTCTGTACCATATGGGTCGACGCGGATAAATTTGTGGCATCTCAAAAAAAAGCATTCGATTTTGAGTTTTCATGATGTGAAGATATAGACGTTCTGAGTGCTGGGGGACCGCTTCATTTTTTCAATTATCTTTCTTCAAATAAAATATTTTTTTTCATGGAAGCCTCAAGTCTCCGATATGTTTCTTCACAGGATGAGAGCCTCCGGGTTCTTGCTTATAGCGTATATGTATGAGCTCCGGTGCTCTTTTTTCCTAGAATTTAAGCCCTGCCTGTGAGTATGGATTTTGAAAAAAAAAGGCGTTAAATACATTTTTTTTAGAAAAATACTATCTATAATTACACACAATTTTACGCTAACCATGCATTAATTTAAATTGATCAGCAATATATTTAGTTATGCATTGATTTACAATGATTACATTTTAACGAATACTATCTGCATGTCATTAAAACTATAATAGCTGACCCGTCCGGCGGTGCCTGGGCTCATGATAATTACCTCAAATTTGTATGATTTTATATCTTCTATCAATTTTATATTTTTAAATGAAATTTTCACTAAAAATATTGATTATTAGACAGAAAAGCATTTTTAAAAGACACCTTCTTGTTTGGTTGGGTTTTTTCTTTTTTGTTTGTTTCTTTTCCTGGTAAGGGTCTCTCGTTTCATAGTTTTAAAAAAAATAACCCCAGTTGTCTGAATTCTATAAATTTTTCATCAGTTATAAACAGGTCTTGACAAATGCAGTCGCCAGGTCGCCACTGGCGACCTAGTTTTTCTATCTAGCCACCAAGTTATGTAACCCGATTTTTTTTTTTGTTATTATAATTTTTTGTACAAAAATTGACCTAAGAAATGACCATAAATGGCATTATTTCTCATTTTCAGCATTTTTAATTAGGTAAAAATAAGTTTAACAAATGCAAACTTTAAAATAATAAAAAATAATTATTTGACTGACTTCGACGCGAAAATAGGCAGAAATTGTTTTCCTGCTTCACTGTTTCATCTATGCCCCCCTCATCAGATATAGATTTTGCAGAACTCACTTATCCAGACATTTGAAACCTTCTGCAAACACCCATATAGCACATGTGCTTCCCTAGGACATCCCCAGGAAGATTGACATTCATCCTCCAGGCATCCCTGAGGATGCAAAAATTTGTCACCAGGAGGTCCTCAGGAACCGAAAATGTCCGCCTCATAGCATCCCGGGGAGCTCCCCAGGACCTCCTTCAGGTTCCTCCCCAGGTTGTTCTAGGGAAGATTTCAGGAAGTAATACCGGAGGGAATTTGGGAGACTTCAGAGCCACTTAATGTGCATAAAAAACATCCGAAGTTATTATTATTCGACGTAATGTAAAAAGTATTTTTTTAATAATAAATACGGATATTATTTTATAAAAATTTACATAACACATATAACAGACATTACTTTTTTAATCTCGCACACAGAATCACATGAAAGTTATAGTACAGATTTTACGGAATAAACTTTCTTACCGCCGACTGAATTTGAACCTGTGTACTTATGCATACGAGAAGCACGCTCTAGTGATTACGCTACACGGCCGTTGTACCTGAATCGTTTATAAGGTATTCATGTATTTAGAAAAATGTAAAATGTAAATAGAAAACATGCATATTTTTTCTCTTCGTATAGCAGGAATTCTGTAACTTTTATTGCAAATAAAGATGCATACCCTTTGATATATATTCAATACAATTTAAAATTGATAACTAGAAAAAAGCGTATCAATTATTTAAGGCTGTTCAGCAATACTTATCAAACCCAAAGGAGCTGCTTTCTGACACATTTTTTAACTCGTTTTTGTTCAGAAGTACATTAAATTGGCAGGTGGTCTTATTTAGAAACTATGTAATACTAGAAAAACGTTTTTCTTTCTTTTTTTTTTTTTTTTTTTTTTTGGAAACGCAGATCTTTTAGAAAATACTATGAAAGTCGTCGTTTTGAACCGAATTCCCCACGCTGCAAAGGGAAGGGGTGTTTTATCATTTGCAACAAAATTGCGTATGTAATTTTTAAAAAGATCAGAAAAAAATTATTAATAGAAGAATAATAATAAAAGTAAATATGCTCGATATGACTTAAATATGATTCGATTTTGAAACTTACATGAAAATTAACTTTTACAATCGAAATAAGATTTTTTTAAATAGATTGTTTAATTTAAAAATGCTTATCTTTATTCTATTAACTAGCAAATTCTGAATATATACAAATATGTAAATATATATTAAACTGTTGATAAAATCCTTATTTGTAACAAATTTTTGATTCCTTTTGATTTCTTGCAGTTACGAAAAAAAGAAAAAAAAACTCATTTATTAGGAATAATAAAAGAAATATGTCTATATATATATGATAATTTAAAATGGTCAGCGAAAAAAAAATCGAATTTATATTTTAAAATTAAATATTGATCCAAAAATTATTTATATATATAATTCAAATTAATATTAAATGATTAATTATTTAATACAAATAATAATAATAATTTAATATATGACTATATTTAAAGGATCAGAAGAAATAATTTTTACTAGGTATTTCTAATCCTTAATTTATAAAATATGGTTATATACAAATATATAAATATATATTAAACTTTTGATAAATTTCGTGTTTCGAAAAAAAAATGTGATTTCTTATAATTAAAAATAAAAATAATTTATTAGGAGAAAGTAAATCAATTTTATATTTAACATTAAATTATTTCTATAGAAACTAATAACGTATATAAGTGAAATCAATGTAAAATTCTTAGTTAGATGAAAAAGTAATAGTAAAAATATATAAATATATAAGTAATTGTTGAAAGTTCAGAAAAAAAATAATTAATGAATGTAATAATAAAATGAATTAATATATAAGTTAATTTTTAAAAGATCAGAAATAAAATAAATAATAAATTTTCAATTTATATTTAAAGATTAATTTATTTTAATTATTAATATATGATGTGGAATATTAAATTTAATTTTCTATATTCAATTTATTTAACTACATTTTGATTGCATTTTATAAATTAAAAATATATCTAAATAAGGATAATTAAATATTATAACAATAATTAAAAGTTAAACAATAACCAGATGTGCGTAGGAAATAAAATAAATCAAATAATAATATAAACTTTATTAATTAAAAAATCGAACCACATCAAATCAAATTTTTTTTTTTTTTCAAAAAAAAGTTATAGTAAGTTATTTTAGTGTCAAAATCACCCATGAGATGGCACCAGCACTGTCTCTTCCTAGGTACTTCCCCGGGAATATCATCCCCAGGAGACTGCTCCCTGGGAAGAATCTGGGAGTTCAGTCCGCGGGAAGTGATTAAAGCATCTTCCCCAGGAACGCCTGATAGCGTCATTGCAGTTTCAGGAGGAATTTGGGATGAATTGGAGCGCCTGGGGAGGTTTTCAGGAGCTTTGGTGCTATATGGGCAGCATTTCCTGAACATACCGGTTAATGCAGCCTTTACATTTTTTTCATAGATAAATAATTTTGATAAATTTCATTAGAAAACTTTGTTTATACCATCTTTTTAAATGATGCAACTGTTCTAAACTATGTAACTAATAATCCTACAATAGGCTTATTATTTTTCTCAATTAATTGATAAAAAAACTTTTGTGCTTTTGAAAATTAGTGACTTCGGAGGGGAGCAGGTTATATTTTTTTACTGGTAACTAGAATTTTTTACTGACTACCAGATTTTATCAAATTTGTAAAGCCATGGTTATAAATATAATGGTTTTACAGACCGCGGAAGAATATTGATATCTAGCTGTAAAAGAAATGCTTTCTTCTCGCGTCTTTTTTTTTTTTTGCGACGTGTCCTTTAAAATAACAACACAAAAAAGTTACTGTACGAACTTTCTGAAATTTTATTCGATTGTAAATATAACTGTATCCAATCCCTCTTTAAAATTCCGTGAAAAAAGTCTAAGCCTTTGACTAAAGTCGAAGAGAACAGAATCACAGAGTCACGTCAAAAAATACTATGTCACATTTAATACTGAAAACATGAGCCGACGCCGAGCAAACCCACGCCAAAATACCCAACTTTCTTTTTGCATTGTCATCGAAAAATTCTCAGATTTTTTAAAATACTTTTATTCATCAGAGCGTTTCCAAATTTTTGTAGGCGCTGTAATTTTGATCTTCCAAGATGCTTTTAATGGATTGTGTCGAAATACAGACGTTTAGTTACTTTTAGCATAGAAAAAAGATCGTCTTTGAAAGGCCCTATATGACGTGAGGTTCTAAATAAATCGTAATTTAGAATGCTTTCAGCTGTTTCACACCTTTAAATTTCCCATTTATAATAAATTCTTTATGCCAAGCATTTCCATCTTAAAAGTAATCTCTATACTAAATTTCAAGTTTCTAACACTAACAGTTTCAACTAAATCATAATTTAGAACACTTTTAGAAAGTTTTTAGCTCATTTCGTCCTTTTAAATTTTTAAATGTTTTTAAAAATGTTATAAGGAAGCATTTACTACATAAAAGTAATCATCATGCCAAATTCCAAGTTTTCATACCAATTGTGTCACATAAATCGCAATTTTAGAATGCTTCTTACTCTTGCATTCTTTTAAATTTCGAATTGAAAAAATAAATTCCAGGGAGCATTTACGTCTTTTAAGTAACATTCATATAAAATTTCAAGACTCTAGCCCTAAAAGTTCTAAATGACTTGTTACATTTGGCAAAAAGCAAGGTAAGTAAGTCTATTGAAAATTTTGTTAAAATTGCTTCATTATTATTATTAAAGTTAAGAATAAGAATTCGTGATTCTGTTGTAATGAAACCTTGTGTATTTTTGATTGAACAAATGGATTCCAACTCTGTTATTTTCTGTGTAAAAATTATTTGCTGTACTGTGCTCTTCTATCTTTAAGTTTTCCCCTCATCATTTTTAAACACTTTATAAATCTAACCTAGTTTTGTGTTATTTCATTGATGCATTTTATAGTTTGTAACTCTAATATTGTAAACGCTGTTTAAATGAATCATAACCAACGTAATTGCGGAGAAAAGCATTATGATTTCATTCATTTAAAAGACTGATTCCATTAACCGATGATTCATATAACCGGCGACCATCTTTATTATAAACTCAAAACCTCCCCTAGAACCGAATTCATGCTGCGCCACTGGTCACATGTGAATGCCAAAGGCTTTAATTCAACTATCAATCGATTTGGTTCCTTCGGTGAAATCGAAATCTTTCCGCAATTGTAATACATCAGTTTCAACTGGCGTCACACCCTAGCAACCACCTTAGCAACTAGATTTGTTTTTTGTTTGCCCACCAAAGATGATGGATTGTGATTGGTTGGCTCGTAATACAGGTTACAAATCCACAGTTATGATTGGTTGGATAACATTTGGTGGGCTGGCAATCACGTGGTAAAATGATCTTGCAGTTTCTTGATAAGATCATCATAAGTTGAATCTTTCGGTAGTTGAGGAGTCAACAAATTACGTAAATGTTTATACGTTTTAGGTCCCAATACTGAGATTAATACTGGTACTCGTTTTGTTTGATCAATATCGTTTGCTATGAAATACTGTTCTAGTGTTTCCACAAAGAGGGAAAAATTCTCATTACTGTCGTCACATACTGACAGTTGACCAACTAGGCCTAACTTCGACATGGCCGATACGATTTAGAAAACAATTATAAATATGCGGTGCAATTTACTGTTCGTCAAAATACATCGTCGCCAGTTTCATAAATTAAGATGGTTATATGATTTAATAACTTCTAGGTTACATATACATGAATGCATACTAAGAATTAAAAAAAACATTTCTTTACCAGACAACATGCATGTACGCATGTTTGATACACAGATACGATATGCCGATGTGGCGTCTAGGTTAAACTTTCAGTTACGTTACCACAATTTGTTAGCTGTTGCCAATATAATTAATAACATAAATAATATATTTCAGTAAGTATGTGACTATTGTTAAAAAGCGTGGCAGTGTATAAAAGTGACTAACAAAATTAATCATAATACATGTTAATTACCGTAAATAAAAGATTTTCTTGTAAATACAAGAATGAACGTGACTGAAAATGGCTAAAGAAATCAAAAATCGAATGGAATTTGAATGTTTGTGTGCACAATATCAATAAATGGACGTGAAACGCATGACGTGTTTAATACAGCAATGAATGAAATGATTGTACACAAGTACAAACTGACACAGTTCAATTGACAATACATCAGTTTCAACTGACGTCACACCCTACTAACCATCTTAGTAACTAGATTTGTTTTTTGTTTGCCCGCCAAAGATGGTGGATTGAGATTCGTCGGCTCGTAATACATGCTACAAATCCACGATTATGATTGGTTGGATAACACTTGGTGGGCTGGTGATCACGTGGTTGAAACAGATCTATTGCATGAACATCACCGCATGAGTGGCTAATAGTAACAATTTTTAAAAAATGTATAAAGCATAACATATGTTCAAGCGTACATAACTAAGAATTTAAATATAAAAACGAAAGGAGAGCATATCTGTACCGTCTATATTTTAACGAGCATCTATACCGTCCAGGCTCGTCTGTGTAGTACAACATAAACGACTGTAAAGTATAATATTTGTAATTTTTTTTTTTCGGGGGGGAGGAGTTTACACTCAGGGCTATTTTCTATCTTTATTCTGACCAACACTGTGTTTTAGGCAAATCGGTGATCCAAACGTCCTCTCCTTGTTAGTTAAAGGTGCATTGGTTATAGAAAATTAAACTTTAATTTATGCATTGTTTTGTACAATACATATATTTATATAACTGCTATAAACTTATATGTCACTAAAACTAATATATTAGATTTCAGAGGCATATAAGTTGACAGAAGTTATATAAATATATGATGTATATATACATCATACTCTCGTTTTAAAAAAATCATTTTAGAATGCTAAGAAGTTGACAAATTTTAGATCTTCGATCAAGCTGCTACAGCTGTATCAATCAACCTACCAAACCAAGTAAAACATAAACACAAAAAGCCCAATCACGTGATAAAATCCCCCACAGATTTTTTTTCTTGGTCGACAAAGCGCAGCGCCAAGGCAACACTAGATACCGGGCTTGCTCATTCACAGGCTCGGACTGGCCCGCCGGCCCATCGGCCCGAGGGCCGGTGCGCCCTCAGCCAGGGAAAATTTTGCACCCCTAAGCCACTGCAATATTTTCCCCTGGCTATAAGCATACATTCTGATTAATTTACTAAATTTGAATAATTTTCTTACGAATAATCATCAATTAAGACAGATAGCAAAAGAGAGAGATTTTTATTATCATGAAGAAATTGAAGATACATCGAAGGAATCGGAAACCAAATCAGACGTGTTTGCATATACTATTGAGGAATCGTCTTGCGTACTATTTAAGATCTTGTTCATAGGAAAAGTTTTAAAAGCCCATTCGTGCTGTGGATACTACGCCCAGGTTATCACTCCCGTGCCCTGCGAGAAATTTTTTCATTGGTTCTTAAAATGATATGTTTTAGGTCTTACATTTAGGCTAAATATTGTGGGAATTTTCCGTCCCTTAGCTATTAGAACCTAGGGCGGTCACCCAACTTGCGCCCCTTTAAAGCTGGCCCTGATTGTCCCTATAATTGAAACTATGCTTTTCGAAAAACAGTTTGATAAAAGAAAGAGATAAATATTAGATAACCAAAACGTTTTGTGTGGATTTTGTTGTTGACTGGAAAACATAATCTTTCTTTTCGAGGAATACAACCTCGATCACATTTCTGGATTGCAATTCTACAAGCTGTCGATTCCCGTGGCCAGCGTTTTAATTCAAAAACCCTATCATATTTTTCGGATAGTAATCTTAGATATATTTAATAACAGCCTTTCTGCAATTAAATAACTATTGAAAAATTCTGGTATGTATTTTCAATAAAAAATTACTTTATTTCATCACAGAAAAATCGATAATTTAATAAAGCGATGATTACTATTCAGAAACTATTGTAGGTTTTTTTTATTTAAAAAACGCTGACTGCAAAATCCTGTAACTTACAGGATTGCAATCCCCGGGGGATTTATTTCAATTATGGAAACTTAAATATTTCCCTTGATCTCTAATTGTGATAAAAAATTTGCAAATCATGGTAAGAGTGTGTTGAAAAAAGTAAATTTTTATTCAATTATTTCAGTGATTTAAGACTACTAATCGCTATTTCCGATCTATCTTTTCAGTAGAAACTTTTTTATACTGCAATATCAATTCAGTATTTTATGGATGCATAAAGTCATTTTTTAAAGCAGACAAAATACCTCTTCCCCCCCCCCCCTCCTGTCTCTCCTTAGGTCAAATGCTTCAAGTCTAATATTATTTTCACAAGCAAGTGTTCTATCCGCATTCACATACAAACATTAATACATCATACATTCATCATATAGTTCAACATTCAAATACTGCTATAATGTGTGGTACCCCCCCCCCCACCAAAAAAAAAAAAAAAGAATAAATAAAATAAAATAATAATCAAGCATGAGTTTTAGCGTCAGAATTTCTATTTCCATACGGAAAGTACATTTCTGTTTTAGATATAAATATTTTTTGAACGAAGTTTGCATATTAAATCTTTTTCTGTGTGCATGTGATGAGGCAGACACCTGCAGAGATCCGATTTAAATATACTGCTTTGCTAAAGAAAAAACAAAGATTTAGCAATTTTAATCAGTAATTCTAGAAGCATAATTAATTTTTGCCTAAAAAAATCAACAAATTACTTGAAGTTTCAAATTAAAATAACGTCAATTATTATCATATTTTATTATTATTATTATTAGCGCAGTTTTTCCAGTAAACATGACTGTTGTCAAATAGTAACTCATATCTTTAGACCAAAGATCAGCCAACCGTTGGCTCAGACGCAGTGTTAGCTGTTGGTCCAACTAATAGAAAAATGTTTGGCCAATGTAGGCGAGACTGCCAAACTCAATCGTTGGCCAACGAAGCTAGAAAACAGTGAACTAATGACATCCCAATAATCCTGTCTTGCTTGAATGAAGAAAAAAATTATAAAAAAGGGAAGAGTCGTAACTCACAGAAAGATGACGGTAATATATATATATATCGTTAAGCTTGTAATAAAATCTGAAATTGCTAAAAAAGTAAAGCAATGTTATTTTTGTTGTTGTTAATGGACACGACTATGGATATACCAAGTTGGACTAATGTGTTAATTTACACTCCTGGACAAAAAAAAATCAAGCTAGACTAATGTGTTAATTTACAGTCCTGGACAAAAAAAAAAGGCCATTCCATTCTACTAATTCCTCTAAAAATATTTGTAAAAAAATTATAGGTATCAATCGATTGGAAGTAATGTCTGCTGATTAATGTTATGCATAAATAATGTTTCAGGAGTCGTCTACATATTAAATATTATACCAAATTTGATTTTAAAACCATAACACGCATTTTTTAACCCCATTTGAGTTCCTTGGATAGAAACAGCTAGCGGAAAGGTATAGTTTATAGTATTTATCTTAAATATTCATAGAATTATAAGAGTTTAAAGTTTGAGGATGCTAATGTTAAATAAAGTTGACAAACTTATCAGATTGAATTTTTATTAATTTTTTAATGAAATACACTTAATTGACCTAAACATATTCCAGGCTTTTATTGTATTCAAAGACATTTAAAGTTATTCATAAATTCATATTAAAAAATTATAAATCATGAATTGCATTAATTTTTGTATAAAAAAATCACAATCATCAAAATCACGTGTGTGTAAGTTTACATCTCATTTAAATAATTAGTTTTCGAGACATAAAAAACCTTCCTCTGTTTTCAAAAGATCCACAAAAAATAAATCGTAATATATTACCTGAAACATTTTGCAGTATTTACTTTTACAGATAGAAAGTTAATTATAAATTTAAAATTCCTGTATAATTTACTGGTGTCTAAATGAGTGTTTTCATTATTTTTTCTAGTAGGATTTTAATTTTATTTTTCGAAATTTTTAGACAAACACATTTTCTTTTATAAGGCTATGGAGATTTAAGAGAAGTATATTCCCAAGTTACCTTGATCCAGGGAACTCAAAGAGAGTGTCAAAAGTAGGTTTTACCATTTGAAAAATCATCGTTCGTGATTTTTTTTTTAATATGTAGACAATCTCCGAAACAAAATTTATGAATAGAATTTAATAGTAGATATTATTCCCAATAAATGGGTACCTATGTTTTTTTTTTTTATATCTTATTTGCAGGATAATTAGTAGGAGTGATCACTTTTTTTCCATGACTTTGTAACTTATCTACTGACAAAAAAGCTAAAGTAGGAAAGTCCTAACCTATAGTCAATCTACTACAAGGTGTTCAACTACTATTTTCAACTTTCTAGCCAGTGTTTTTGAACATTTAACATGTTTTGGAAAATTGTGTAGCATTGTAAAGATTTGATGAAACATCAAACATTCACGAGGAATATAGCGAAGTCGTCTTTCTAGACTCAAGAATATATTGGTTTGCATGGAAAGTTCGTGACGGTTGGGAAAATCAAATAGTACCGGAGAATTCTACCATTTAAGTATTAGACATTAAATTCGATTCAAATATATAATAATTAACGGGTTGAATTTTCCGGTACGAATTGATTTTTCCAACCGGCACGAACTTTCCGTACAACCCAATAACATTAAATCATTTTCTTAGTTAGTGCTATGCGAATGTGTTAAACCTTGTTAAGTAAGACACAGAAAAGTACAAGTAAAATTGACATGAGTTATTTAAAATTTTTGCGCCCTTGGAAAATCCAAGGTCTGCGCCCTTTCCCTTGGCCCAGTCCGACCCTGCTCATTCACTCTCAAAACGTCACAAATAGTGGCTGACCGCGACCAGCGATTGGTACAAAGCGACGCGCCCATCGTTTTGCGCCAATCGCTGTATGTCTTTCGTCGCGGCCAGCCACCTTTTGTGACGTCATGATAATGAATGAGCGAGGCTAACGAAAAAGAAAGGCTACCGCGGTGCTTTACTCCTATCTTTTTTTTACAGATCGCGGGAGTCACGTGATGCTCGAATGCACCAATGAAGGTGTACGAAAAGTGCCTCACGTCACTCTAGCGGTCTGTAAAAAAGGATAAGTGTAAAGCACCACGGTAGCCTGTCTTTTTCGTTAGCCTCGAATGAATGAGCAAGCCCGGTATCTAGTGTAGCTCTGGCAGCGCTGGAAAAAATTTTGGACGCTGATTGAGCTAAATCAGATTACGTAATACTTTCATGAATGTTTTGGATTTTGTCGGAGTAAATATAGGCATGCATTCCTATTACGAGAGTCATTGTTTTGGAAAGATAAGGATATAAAGTTTTTTTTACCTGTTCTGAACCATAAGAGCACGAAAAAATTAAATTCCTAGTTCCAATGTGACCTACTCCATAAGGTCATCTCCTTCGCTGGCAAGTAACCTGATCATTGTTCCTGCAAAATAGTGGTTAAAAATATGTTACAAGGGCCCCAAACTTTATCTTTCTACTAGGACCTCATGTAGGGTTAGTCAGGCCCTGCTTTAAATCCTCTATTCATAAAGATTATGCCTTTTATAATATACAATTAACGCTTGTTATTCTAAAGACAAGCAATCTGAATAACAATTTAGTTACATTAAGCTTTAAAATGAAATAAAAATATGTAAATATAAGAAGTCTACATTTGCAAACCAAACAATAAATCATTAATCAGAAAATAAATATTCCCTTTATAATACTGCCCTGCAAAATATTTATTACTGGAAAATATTAAAATTTAGTAAAAGAATATAAACTGTATGACTGAGTGGACAAAGATTAATAAATAAAAAATATGGATTTTGAATAGAACGTGTATAACTTATACAATATAATTTTATTACAGAACAAAAACAACCACAAAAAAAAGTAATAATAAATGGAAAAAATTGTACTAATTGTTAAAAAAGGGACTGTTAAGAGATATAGCTGCTCAGTTACAATGACTTTAAATAAAAGTGCATGAATACATATTTTCCCAGCTGTGCTTATAAAATCTATAAAATTAGAAAAGTCTTTTATTTTTACACAACTAATTTTATTTGGCCTAAGGTACGAACTTTTCACCCCCCCCCTTAATTATTATAATAAATTCGTAAAATAACACCGATCAAAAGCAGTTGAAATAACATGATCATACACTAACACTAAAGAAAATGTAACACTGCCATAACCGAAAACACAGAAAACAATATAGAAAACACTTACCTGATATATTTTTTACCGTTTACATTCATTTTTTCCTGTATGCTAGATGCTAAACATTTGACTTTTGACGGAGATTTCTTTGTGACCTATAAGCTACAAGGCTGTTGTCTCGAATGATCCATATTTTTTATTCACAGAAATACATACAGGACTTTGAGAAATTACATAAATCTTCTTCTTGGGGACGGGATAGACACAAGGAAGTACACAGCACTGAAGACACACACACAATGACATCCATGCCTTACCGGAATTCGAACCACGGGCCCTCACCGTGGCTGTCGCCTTCGCTCAACGCCCCCTAGATAAGAAAGCCTTGGCACGCGTCACGAAAACGTCATACCAAGCAGGCAAAACAAAGAAAAAATTCGAACAACTTGCATGTTTCGATTTCGATGGCTCGTGGAATTATTAACTATTAGTCGTAAACAATAATTATTAATTCTATGAGCCAATGAAATCGAAACATGCAAGTTATTCAAATTCTTTTCTTTGTTTTGCCTGTTTGGTATGACGTTTTCGTGACGTATGTAGGGGGCGTTCCTTCGCTATACAGCTATTGATGTCGGACCACGTGGCGGTTGCAAATCCATTCAATAGACTGTTACTTTAATTTGTATTCAGTAGCCATGTGTAATAGGAGAAAGCAATGGTCAGTAATTCAATTCCATAATTTAATAACTAAATTAAATTAACTTCACAAACACATAGGAAAAATGAGATGAAACAAGTGCGTACTACATCGTACGAGTTCGTAGAACGAATGATTACCAAATCGGTTCACAACAGTGCAAGCAACATAGTTGCGGTTTTCGTTAAAGTTAATAACAGTTAATATTTCTTTAGCTGCACCATGGAGTTAGCAGTGTTGGTAAAGGCACTGCAGTACCCCCTTCCTAGTGAAACGTTACCTTATCTGAAGCGTGCAGGAAAATGGACTTGCCGTCCCGAACGGGTACGTTTATCCTCTGGTGTTTTCTCCAAATCTGGCTTGTGGACTTCAGGAGTTGGCTCTGGTACTTTGGTCGAAGGTGCAGATGTTGGCACTAATCCTTTGGAAGGCACAGTCGTTGGTTCTGGACAGTTTAGAATAAATGCAGGTTTTAGACGATCGATAGATACAATTTTGGTTTTATCACCAACCTGTAGTTTGTAGACTTTGTCCGATCGTTGCAGAACAATAAACGGTCCATCGTACGGAGGTTTTAGAGGTGGCTGGACAGCATCATGTCGCACAAAAACTTGGCTGCAACTTTTAAGGTCTTTTGAGATGAATGTCCGACTCTTAGTGTTGTGGTTGCTGGTTGGAGATGGAGACACTTGCTGCATGACCTCTTTTAGGCGTATCACAAACTGGGCTGCGTTAAAGTCAGTAGGAGTTGGTGCGAAAAATTCTCCGGGTAATCTTAAGGCAGTACCATACACCAGTTCAGCTGTGGTTGCTTTGATGGTATCTCTGAATGCGGTTCGCATCCCGAGTAACACTGTGGGTAAGACCTCTGTCCAACGGTCAGTTAAATGAGCTTTTAAGGCAGATTTCATTGTTCGATGCCAATTTTCAATTAAACCATTAGACATTGGGTGGTATGATGTGGTATGTATACGTTTAATTCCTAATAGTTTCATTAAACTTGCCATTAAAAGCGATTCGAACTGTCGACCCTGGTCAGATGTAACTAGTCTGGGAACACCGAAACGAACTATCCAATTTTCATAAAACGCTCTAGCTACGGTATCAGCGTATATGTCGGGAATTGGGCAAGCTTCGACCCAACGCGTGAAACGGTCGATCATTGTTAAGCAATATGTATATCCCTGAGAAGGGGGAAGAGGGCCTACGATATCAATGTGAACGTGCTCAAATCTCTTATCCGGAATTTTAATGTTTTGAACCGGACTGTTGGTATGGCGATATATTTTTGATCGCTGACATGGAATACATGTCCGCGTCCAAATAGCAACATCTTTCTTTATATTCGGCCACACGAAACGAGATGTTAGGAGTTTCACGGTAGCTTGGACACCTGGATGAGCTAAGTTATGAAGGATATTAAATGCGGTTTTCCGAAAAGCCAGAGGAAGATAAGGGCGAACGTTTTCTGTGGAAGTATCACACCAAAGTCGAATTTCAGTTTCTGGTAAAATCATATGCTGGAATTTTAAACCTGTCTTTGATTTGATTAGATCCTGCAGCTCAGTATCTGAACTTTGGGCTTGCGCAATTTCGGAATAATCCAAGGCATTTGGGAGTTCTAAGGCCTCAATTCTCGATAGCATATCTGCTGGTATGTTATCAGAGCCTTTTACAAATTGAATATCGGTACTAAATTGACCAATAAAGTCCAAATGACGCAATCGTCTCGGAGAACACTTATCTGCTTTCTGTAGGAAAGCGTACTGGAGGGGTTGATGATCGGTGAAAATTGTAAATTGCCGGCCTTCAAGCATGTGCTTAAAATGTCGAATGGCGGCATAAATCGCATACAATTCGCGATCATATGTATCCCACTTCCGCTGAGACGGAGACAACTTCGCTGAGAAAAATGCTAAAGGTTCAACACTGGTCTCATTGTTAAGTTTTTTTATACTGATTTAGTGAAGCACCCGCCGCTGTATCGCTAGCATCGGTGAAAAGCGTTAAATGTGCTTCCGGATCTGGGTGAGCCAAGAGTGCAGCGTCGACAAGCTGTTTCTTGCAAGCTTCGAATGCTGCTGTTTGTGCTTCAGTCCAGTCAATAGCAAAATTTTTCTTCCCCTTCTTAGTACCTTTCAGCATCTCATTGAGTGGGGCTTGAATATGAGCAGCGTGCTTTACATTCCTACGATAATAATTTAATAAACCGAGAAAACGCTGGAGTTCTTTTATGGTTTTGGGTAGCTCATATTTTACAATTGGCTCTACGCGTTCAGGTTGCGGCCTAATTCCGTTTTGATTTACAAAATAACCTAAAAAAGATAATTCAGGGACCCCAAAAACACATTTTTTCAAATTAATACGAATGCCATATGCAGAAAGTTGTTTAAAAACACATTCGAGGTGCATGTGATGTTCCTCATCCGAACGGCTCGCAATAAGGATGTCGTCTAAATATACAAAAACAAAATCCAACCCCTGTAATACCTCATTTATGAACCTTTGAAATGTTTGGGCGGCATTAGATAAACCGAAAGGCATATATAAAAATTCGAATAAACCAAATGGGGTAGTAATTGCAGTCTTTGGGATGTCCTCTGGGTGGACAGGGATTTGATGATATGCTCTAACTAAATCTACTTTTGAAAAAATAACCTTTGTATGCAATTGGCTCGAAAAGTCTTGCAGATGAGGTATCGGGTACCTGTCCGGTATGGTAATCCGATTCATAGATTAACATACAAGATAGGACAGTTACGGCAAAATCTGTAACGACAGAAATGGTAGCGTCACTAGTGATAAGGGGGAGCAACCACGAAGCTTTCGAAATTTACCTATGTGTATGAAATCTGTTGATGCTCTATATTTTTAATATCTATACTTTTCTCTTCGACACAGACGATTCTCTCCAAACTGACCATTGCGGCATGGTTTACGTTTCTTTTAAACAACTTCATTTTTAATCTCTCTTTATTATTCTTGAAACAGCGTTTCTTTTCAAAACTTTTTTGTATTTTTAAACAAGTTAAAATATGTCAGGCAAAATCTTGTCTGCATACAAATCGGAATTCAAAGCTTTGATTTTTCGCTTTTTCTACAAAGTTGAAAACGTAAACATGTCATATTTGAAAAATGAAAGATCATAGAAAGATAGACGTTCAAAAGCAGAAATATTCCGTGTTTGAGAAGTTTCTTCCCCATTGTCACTACAGGCGCTGCGATCGTCATCGCGTTACAATTACGCTCTATGAGAGTGTCCTATCTTGTATGTTAATCTATGATCCGATTTAGGGCTCTATAATCGCCAGTAAGACGAAATTCTTTTCCAGAATCCTTAGGGACAAGGTGGAAAGGACTAGACCAATTAGATGTGCTAGGTTTGCAAATGCCTTGCTCCAGCATGTACTCGAATTCACGTTTAGCTACAACTAATTTTGCTGGATGAAGCCTACGTGGGCGTGCGAAAACTGGTTGCCCTTTCGTCAAAATTCTGTGTACGGTATTATGCTTAACTTCTTGCAATTTAGGATAGGGGCGTACCACATCATTATATTTTTCTAAAATATTCCGATAGGCCAAATTGTTTGCAATTAATGTAACCTGTGGCGTATTATCCGCCGATTTTGTGCCCCTGCTTGTTAGCTTAGTAAGGGGATCCCGAAGACATCCCTGTTTGAGATCGATTAACAAACCATAGTGGCGTAAAAAATCGGCGCCAATAATTGGCTTACTGATGTTAGCAAGAACAAACGGCCACTGAAATTTACGGCGTAAATTTAAGCTTACAGTTACGACTTTAACACCATATGTTTTAATCGCAGAACCATTTGCCGAGTATAAGTTAAGGACATCACTATTTGATTTTGAAATATTTTTATGATACGGTAATACGCAAACATCACTACCACTATCAACTAAGTATGTCAATTTAGAAACAGGGTCAGATACAAAAAGGCGGCTTTTATTGTTTGGTTTGAAATCACATTGCGCCAGATTATGTGATTTCCCATCTAGTTTTCTTTAGAATTGAAGGACACGGAGGTTTGCATCGCTTTGCAGATTCACCGAATTTCCAATGATACCAACACTGATTACGCGATTCTTTGTTTTTGGGTGTTTGAGAACGTCGTCGCCCGGAAAAAGATCTATTATTGAAATCTCTGTTTTGACGCTCGCGACTTCTAGAAAAGTGCTCAACCTGTTTACTAATGTCCGCTATTTGCAACCGTAACTCACTGAATTCCGAAAGTGAATTTTTTGAGCATTGCACTTCCTCAACCCCCGCGCCGGCAGTTTCATGAATTTTATCTGCCATTAAGGCCAGTTTATCCAGACTGTCTTCCGAGACCGAAAGAATAGCTTGAGCCTGAGCTGGTAAACGTTGTAACCAGAGCGTTTTGAGAAAATCTTCGCCCAGTGTTGTCCCAGCTTGTTGCTTCATCTTGCGTAATAAATGGGAAGGTTTGTCGTCACCTAAGACTAATTCTGAAAGAACGGCTTTGATTCGTCTCTGTTCCGCATCTGAAAAATCAGAAACAAGCCGTGACTTAAGCTTTTCATATTTATCGTCTACAGGCGGTGTTAAGACTATATCGCTAACGTAACTTAAAATATCCGAAGTAAGAGCCGAAACAACACAATAATATTTTGTCGCGTCCTGAGTGATTCCAGAAACAGCGAATTGTGCTTCTATATTGGCAAACCATAATATGGGATGTTTGTCCCAAAAAGGAGGCAGTTTTAGGCTTACTTTACTAATGTTAAGATCAGTTGTAGTAGTCATGGCAAATTTAAGTTTATAAGGATTTTAAAATTACAAGCTCTATTGCAAATTTACAAGGAATAAAATGTAAGTGAAAAAGCTCAAATAACTAACCAAAATATGGAGTAATATGTGGTCTTACCTGGGTTTGACAGCGGCGATCCCTCGTCGATTGCTGCGCTCATCATTTGAAATCTCAGGTGGGTGAAATTAGTCACATGTCGCAACTTTCATACAGAAATATATTCGGGAACTTCTTACACACGGCGACGTTAACAACATCGGATGGAGCATTTATGTTATTCCTTATGTTTGGCAAAGATGAGAAGAGATTGCACTATAACATCCTCGTGTTCACTAGAGTTCAGGTCACCACTACAGCTATTGATGTCGGACCACGTGGCGGTTGCAAATCCATTCAATAGACTGTTACTTTAATTTGTATTCAGTAGCCATGTGCAATAGGAGAAAGCAATGGTCAGTAATTCAATTCCATAATTTAATAACTAAATTAAATTAACTTCACAAACACATAGGAAAAATGAGATGAAACAAGTGCGTACTACATCGTACGAGTTCGTAGAACGAATGATTACCAAATCGGTTCACAACAGTGCAAGCAACATAGTTGCGGTTGTCGTTAAAGTTAATAACAGTTAATATTTCTTTAGCTGCACCATGGAGTTAGCAGTGTTGGTAAAGGCACTGCAGCTACAAACCATGCTGCCGGGCCGCATATTAGCAAACCATACATTGATTCATGTACAGAGAAAAATAGACCAATCACCTGGCGCTCTGGCGTTTCAAAACTCCGCCCCTTGCTTCGCTGGCGCGTGGCGTGGCGTGGAACGGAACGGAAAGTTGATGTTTGGTTAGCCTAAGAAGGAAATTTTTATTTTTGTTGACAAATTAATTATCTTTTCAAGGATCGATTGATATTTACTATTAATGATTTACCCCATTCTTTTAAGAATGAAATTATCAAGATTAATGATGACTCATCTATAATAAGAATGAAAACTAATACTAGTTTGAATGTGAGAATATCTCAACCAAATTGAAGTAAAATGTTTGCTGGTAATATAACATGTTTATAATGTAGTCTAATTAGGGTTTTTCTGTTCATTAGATGTAAGTAATATTATTTTAAATAAAAATGCTCTTTTGCACAAACACATGGTTTAAAACAAATATTAGCTTTTGCTGTTTTTCAGTCTCAATAAAATCTGGTAACTGCGGAACCTGAATAACATTAGGACAGTTAAATTTTACCCAAATTCTTAAACAAGTTGCTTACAATACAGCATCGATAATCAATCTGTATTATATTAGTTTGTTTATGAAATGTTAGAATAAGATTATTTCAATATTAATGCATTTCGAATGTAAAGTATTAATTAAAAACATATTTTCTTGGAAATAACAGTATGTAATCAAATTATAAGGGCAGTATATGTTTAACTCATGAATTCACAAACGATGTCTTTAATCAAAACAACTCAATCTTAAATTTAGTCTTTAAATTATGTTATTTTAAAATTTTATCTATGTTGCTTCTCCTACTGTGATTAATTACAGTGATTGCTTTTATTATTCACTTACAGTTTATTAAATAATAACTTTTGCTTATTCAGAACCCTTGTACCTTTTCCCCATTTATGTGTTTGTTTCCTGATTTCTGCTCTTTATGCACCTGTTAAAGGACAAAATTTGCACTTTAAAGTTTTTTTATTTTCTGAATTAATTTATTATATTCTTAATTATTATTATATTTTAACTTAAACTGAAAAGAAGTAATTACAACAAAATATATATTTTTATACATTTTTTACTGAATTCAAAATACAGGGATGACCACCTCAGGAAACCTGAATTCAAAATACAATGATATTCAAAAAGTATAGTATAAGATTATAAATTATGGATTCTTATCAAATTAAAGTAAATCTTGAGGGGATCGTATCTGATGGCCCGGTGAACTCTTGTGGTGTCTTAGAGCCTTCATATTTGATAGCCTTAGCATTACAGGCAGTTCACCAGGACAATGTAAGCAGCGTGAAAATGGAACCTGTTTATAATGGAATGTTACCTGCTTAAAGTAGAGAATTTCATGGCCGAGTGAAAGGAAGAAATGCTGATGTGGAAGCCTGCCTAAAATAGAACTTTTCTTCTGGTCCCACTCAGGAAATTCTGTAATTTGGCAATTATCTATAATTTATAAACTTATAGTACTATGTTTTTGAAGTTTGATGTATTTTGAATTTACAAATTGGAAATAGTAAACATTTAAAATTTTAGACGACATGAAAAAAAAAATTTAATGTTTGAAAAATAAATTTTATTAATTGCAGAAATTTAAAATAGGTGCAAATTGGAAATTTTTTCATTCTTTACAGTTTAATTTCCTTGACTATTTATAATATTTGGCTAGAATTCACACTTTATTTTGTTTGAGTTTTATCAAAGTTGCTATATAAATTAAATATCAAATTTTACTTCTCAAAAGTAAAAATTAATGCAGTATTAATTTTCATAAAGGATGTTTGGTGTCTGCATCCAAAATAAATCTTTTCTGAATGAAATCAGAACCAGTATATGTTTGGATACTTTAGAGAGGTTAACAACCAGGCACAATCTCATCGATTCCAGCTTTACCTTTTCGCATGTCTAAATTAGAAACAGTGCTTTGATTTTGATATAAAATGTTTGGTTTATGGTATTATTATTATTATTATTATTATTCATGGGGAGGGGTATTTTAAAAAAAGGGAAATGCATGTATTTTAAATCTAATTTATATAATATATGTATTTTAAATGAAAGTTATGTATCCTAAATGAAATTAGTGAAAGGTTTATATTTTAAAATAAATGGATGCAATACAAATGATGGTGATGGGAGCAATATTTGATAATTTATCACCTGTGCCTAGCTAACATAAAAGTACGTACCTATGTTTGTATATAAACAAATGTTTCACTTTTGAAATTTTATTTTCCAAAAGTACTTGAATGAAATACAGTTTTATTTGATTAAAAAAACCCAGCACTGTAGGTAAAATGGATGTCTACCTGTGCAACAAATTTGTCAATCCTCTAATTACATTCATTTTATTACTTTTATAATGTTTACAGTTGGTGGATGAGGGTTGTTAGAGACTCGGGTGAATGAGGGCTCCTTTTATCAGTGAATAGTCCTTATTTACAAAATTTAATCATGTTTATTTATTAAAATATTTAAATTAATCCCAAAACAAACATACACACAAAAGACTGTAGAATCAGAAATTGTAAAATATGCAGGAAATGGGAACTATATTATTAAATAATCACTTTTTAAATATTTTTTTCAAAACTTTTTTAATTTAAAAGGTATAAAATTTAAAACTACTTCCAAGAAAATATTCTTTGTGTTCACTTCACAATAAAAAGAATTTAATAAACAGCAAAATAGTTAAAAAATGAAATTAAAATGTTTTAATGTAAATTCATTGGACGAATTATGAAAATTTGAAGTTTCGATATTTTGTCAAAATGTAAAAGGTGATCTCAAATGACTTGCTCAACAACGCGAAACTTTCTGAGACAATTTCTGATGCATTTTTTAATGCAAAGGCATGAAATTGGCAAACTTGAATTTTGGAGTGATTTGGAATCTAAATGAGTTTTCCATATTTTGATAAATAGATTACTTATCGAGTTATAAATGATTCTGGTCATGTGACGACCCGTTTTTCTTCTTTCTTGTACTGCAAAATCAGAATTCGTTTCAAAATGCCGACTTTGATAATATTTTTGAAAGATCTTCTGCCTTTACCAAAAATAGAAAACGTGTCTTGATTACAAAGTTTCTGAATAAAAACACCTGCCAATTTCATGCCTTTCAGAACAAAAATGAATTAAAAAATATGTCATAAAGTAGCCAGTTTGGATTTGAGAACAGAGGGAAAAACCCTTTTGGAACAGATGTGTTACACTCACGCACCGATGTTTGGTGACTTTTTGATTGGCACAATTTTCAAGACTGCATCAAACCGATAACTGAATACAATAGCCAGGTTACCATTAAAGGGAAAAATCCCCAAAATTTGGCGACTTTTCTACTTTTTATAACCACGGCCAAACTCGATCTTTCTCTCTCCCCTCATACGGCCTTCACAATCACCCCTTAGTTTCGGAATCGTTAAAGGGCTACTTTCGCCGGTAGGTGGCGCGCTATACTTACCATAAATAATGCTTACTAAAGGTTACTTCTATACATAAAAATACAAAAATCTTTGCAATATATTCATTATAAAAGGTATGTATAACATATGTATCTTTTGTTTCGGCGTTTTCTTTACTACAAACAGGAAAAACTAAAAGATTTAGAGATAAAATAAATAAATACAATGCTTTTAGCAATTAAAAATAGTTTAAATAACTCGCTACTATAAAGTGCAAAACAAACATTATAAGTAAATTTTATATATTTATATACATTTAAATTCTTGATTACTTGAAACATTGATAATTCTAAGCGTAAAATACACAGTAAAAAATTTAAAAAATAATTACTAGTTTCATAATAGTAGTAAGAAAATTAAGCAAGTTCGCCAATATCCGGCAATGAACTCATATCGTTTTTTTTTCTCAAAACATGGATTATTTTTACACTATTCTTAATTATTTAAAATATGTATATATATGTATATTCAAAACAATTTTCAATAAATTTAATCATTATAGGTACTGATCTGAAATATATAAGCATTATATATAACATATCTATCTTTTGCTTCGGCGTTTGCTTTACTACAAACAGGAAAAACTAAAAGATTTAAAGATAAAATAAATAAATGCAATGCTTTAAGCAATTAAAAATAGTTTAAATAACACCCTACTATAAAATGTAAAACAAACATTATAAATAATTTTTTATATTTATATACATTTCAATTCTGGATTACTTGAAACATTGATAATTCTGAGCGTAAAATACACTGTAAAATTTTTTAAAAAGATTTACTAGTTTCACAATATTAAGAAAATCAAGCAACTTCGCCAATATCCGGCAATGAACTCATACCGAAATTTTTTTTTTCTCAAAACATGGATTATTTTTACACAATTCTTAATTATTTAAAATATAGGTATATATGTGTACATTCAAAACAATTTTTAATAAATTTAACCATTATAGGTGCTGATCAGAAATATATAAGCATATAGAAATATGATAGAATTACATATCAAATTAAATATTATATTCTAATTCTGGAAAGTCATGGTATAAAAGTATGTATATGATAAAAATAAAAATATACTTTCATGTTTCATAATATCAACAGAATAAGACAACCTATTTCGCCAATATCCGGCAATCACCTCATATCGCTTTTTTTTTTCCTCAAAATACGGATTATTTAACAAATTCATAATAATTTTTAATTTAATATATAAAATTTAATATAATAGTTTCGACGATTCCGTTTGAATTTAGGATTGGTATAATCTTAAAATTCTAGTAAAATTCAGTCTAAAATTGTGGAAATTAGACTGATGAATTGTAGTTTAGGATAAGACAACCCACCTCTATCCTGATTGGCAATTAACTGAAGTATGGTTGCATCACATTGATCTGTTTCTATGCTTGATAAGCAGGATTCTCATTCAAAATTTCCTTGAATTACTCTTACAAGATTACTTATCCGCTAACAATGGCAATACTTGCAAACTTCAGCTTAACTCTTGGTGGTGCTAGCAGTTAAAAAGAAATTAATTAAGTGGTTTATAATTTCGATCATTAAAATTCAGTTTAAATCTACAAATAAATTGAGAGCCGCAGCAATTTTATAAGGCACATATTTCGAAAATTTTGCTCTGTACTTCTACTGATTGCTGGTGTATCGGTAATAAAAGCGCCTATTCATGAAAAGAAATTCCAGGTATTTTTTTTTCTCTGAATTTGAAGCACAATGTGACACACAGCAATGAACCATTTTCAACAAAAGAAAAATAAGAACACGCAATTTCATTTACGTTATATCTTAGAAAATACAAGTGTGAAAGGCGAGAATAAGGAAATTCTCCATTAGCCATGGTAAGTAATAGCGCCCCCTACTTTCTCCGGGGAGAAAATGTTATTCCTTTTGAACAAAGGGAAAATGACTTTTTGTTACGGCCGTATAAGAGGAAGGAGAACGATCGAGTTAGGCCGTGTTATAACTGATAAAAAAAAATCTGTGCATGAGTGTAAGACATCATAGCCATCCTTTTTTTAATCGAATGTTAAATTGACAATTTTTATAATTTATGACACATTTTTTTTCATTTCAGAACATCCTCTCCCCATATTTCCTGTGTCATCTGCACCGGAAGATAAAGAATGTCAAACTGAAGGCATTATATTGTCCTTTTTTATAAGGAAATCAGCAACTGAGGGAAAAAAATACATATCTTAAAGAAAGGTTTCAATTTTATTTTTTTCCAGGTGAATATGTTACAAATAGGGATTTAAAAATTCTTATAATAGGATTTAATAAAATACCATTTGAAAATATGTTTTCATTTTCAAATTTTTCTGGTGATGATGATGATAAAACGCTGTCTATAAAATAAATATTTCATGTTTTTTGGTGAGATTAAAAACCGTTCTGATAAAAGAAATGTTGGCACTAATATTTTGAGGCTGCCAAAGTACAATTTCCTGTATCATTTTTATGATGACAGACTTAATTTACAACAAAATAGTAAATATTATTTGGTCCAGTAAACAACAAATTCAAAATTATATGCCCATCTGTTTAAGAATAAGTGCCCTAATTGTAGATACCACTGAATTCAAAATCCCTTTGGCCCTAGGAGTCACTTTGAGCTGCTGTAAAAATAGAAACAAATGTCTCATAGGTATTGTATCTTCTGGTGCAATATCATTCATGTTGGATGCATTGGGAGGGACTGTTTCAGACAGAGATAATCGCTTGAAATCAAATCTTTTAGAATCATTCGAAAAAGGAGATTCATTGTTGGCAGATACGGGATTTGTTGTGCGAAAAGAGCTTGAAACTAAAGGATGCAAATTACATACCCCCACTTTTAGATAAAAATAAATTCAACATAAAATAATGTAAGGATATTAATTTTAAAAATATGCCACAAAGTCCATGTTGAAGTGCTATACTTGGAATTAATTTTTTTATCGTAAAATTACTATTCTTTCACTGTTATTAATTAGTCAATAAATTTATATTATTGCCTTTTTCATTAATTTTGGTAATCCATTAATTAAATGCTACGTAGGATATTATGATATAATTATAACAATATAGTACATATATATATATATATATATATATATATATATATGTCACATTTTTCAGAAAATGACAGCATTCGGGTGATTTAAATATAACATCCTTTATTAAAGGAAAGCCTGCTACAGCAGTAGAATTTCATGGTTGCATATATGATGGTTTTCACACAGCAAGTGGGGTAGAAGTATATTAGAAATTCCTCATCTCCGAAGAGTTATCAGTTCAAAAGGCCATGTGGTTTTATTAATTAAGCCGATAAACTGATTAAATTGGCTACCCTGCTAAACTCGTGATTATGTGTCATCGGGTCTGTATCCAAAGTGAGGGGCGATTCATTAGAAAAAAAAACTAATTAATAGGTTTGATTTCCATAATTTTCCCACATATATATATACTATATATATATGTGTGTGTATATTTTTCAGCGTTTCACCATACATATTCAATATGCTTTTATTATTATTTATTTTATTTTTTTATAATGATATTTGATACATTTTATTATATTAGATAGTAAAAAATATTTAATCTTATTTAATTTTAATGTTTAATTATTTGTTATATGTGTATGTAAACTATCCATGTAAATATGTGACTATTATCATTCAACTGGAAATTATATTTTTTTTTACATAAATGGAAATTAATATATAGATCCTATCTTCCCCCTCCCCTTGTTTGTGCTAGTTTATGAATATATATATTTTTTTTACATGATCAGTACGTAATCCATTTAAAAAATATATTTTGCTGTTTGCTTTCAAAAAAATTTTTATCTTCTAAATTTGAAAGTGTCAATATACTCTGCCTTTAATATAGTAATTATTTGTATAAATATAGAAAGAAAGTACTTTGCATAATGAATTGATTTTGGATGTATTGTCAATAAATTGTAATAAGGTCAAATGAAACATGTGGAGTTAATTATTGAATTCTATACAAAATATGATACTCTTAACATTTACATAACATTTACTTTAAAATATTCGGAAAGAAGATCAGTACATTTTCTTCACATTCTGTGATTTATCATCTCAGAATTCTTTTACTGTATTGCTTCAACAAATGAAACTATTTTTTTTACATTTATCATTATTCCAGTGAAAAGTATAAAATCCCATAAAAAAATTTCTATTAAAAAAAAAGTGTCAAGTTCCTCTTAATGTTTCAGCCACAAAAAGTACTGATATCTGATGCTCGCCCAAGTTAGAAGTCAAACATCTGAAATCTTTCATTGAAAATGGCTTCCTGCGACTTGGCTGTTAATGCAATCTAGGTTTTTTTTGTTTTTTTTTTCATTTATCTGGCATTTTTATACAAATTTCAATAAATTCCAAAGAACATTAGAAGAATTTAATACTGAGAAAAATAAATTAGAATATATAATACACCCTGATTGATGTTAAACATATAACTTTCATTTGAAATAAACAATTACGTTGATAAATCTTTTCAAAATAAATGATTAGAAATGATGCATTTATAAATTATTTGAATATTAAAAGTAATATCAGAATGCAAATAAGCAAATTCGTATGAAGACATTGAAACTAAAAGCTATGTGATAAATTACCATTGAATTTCAACAAACATTATTTTTGATTAACCATCATTTAGTTTTACCATGGTTTAATTGCTATTTTGTACGGTCTATTGTCATTAACACAAATTCCAATGAATAATTTTTGCATCAAATTTCACATTTTGTTACATTATATGAGACGTTGAGAACCAGAGTGGACCATCCTCGACAGCTGTGATTTCGAAATTATGTTTTTTAAAATGTGTATTATATTTCAGTATTTTGTGCAATAAAATGCATTAAATGTTTAAAAAAAAATGTAGTAGACATGTAGATACATTATTTAGAATATGAAAAACCCTCTAATAATGCATTAACGGCCAAGTTACAGGAAGCCATTTTCAATGAAAGATTTCAGATGTTTGACTTTTAACTTGGGCAAGCATAAGGTACTTTCTGCGGCTGAAACATTAAGAGGAACTTGGCACTTTTTTTTTAATAGAAATTTTTTTGATGGGATTTGTAGGTTTTTTTCAAATGTATTTTTCTAAAGGATGGATATAAATATAAAATTATTTTATTATGTTTTACAAATCTATATTTTATTTCTTGTTTACATCAAAATACTAGCCACGAGTTTAGTCTTCCTAAAATGTATGCTAAGCACTTTATCATATTGCTTTTTTGTCATAATTTATTTGCTCAACCCTTCGCCAAATCGGAAGTTTCTGTTAGATAAATCAAGAATCAACTCTTTGCGATCATGGCTGCATATCTTATATTTTGTGTTAGTATGCATTTCATCTTTATTGACAATTATCACTTAATTTACTTAGGCATTTATGCTTCATGCTTGTTTGCATTGTTATGTTCTCTAATGAGGAGATTTTTAATCCTATTAAGTAATCTTCTGTAACTGCAACTGCCAAATGACATATTTTAGCAAACACGATTTAGTGCAAGAGAAGTGGTTCTTTTTAAACGTTTTTAAAGCTATCCAGATTTAAAATAAACCATATTGATGCTAATAATTTTTTTTTCTTTCATTCTAACATTGGCATGATTAAGTAAGATTACAAAATCTACAGACGCGCGGCCATTTTTCCATTAGAAAATCTATCATTATTTTCATCTAATCGTCTTAGATAATATGTCAATGTGACTTGGTTTTAAGATTTTAGCTAATTTTATGCAAAAACCTGAAGCTGAAATGCGAAGAACTCCAATATAAAAGATTTATTCTATAACATACATATCGCTAAACTGGATATTTGTTATAAAATTATAATAATCATGAGGAGAACTGGCAGTTTCGATGCTTTAATTCTGAAAATTCTCTTTCTATAATAAACTTTTAACAGAGTAAAGACTAACAATACAGTAATATATAATAGCAAGAGTCTTGTGCAGTGACGAAAGATTGAAACTTTATTAACAATCGTGTGTTTTGCCATTTAATTAACCACTTAATGGACTAGATGGAACCCGTCAACACTTGACAGAAAAAATTACTTATTTCACTGTTTTATGCTTTTTTTAATGCGGTTTACCACTTATTACATGGGTGCAAGAAGTCCAACCAAGCCAAGACTGAAAACTTTTCTGAGAATTGGGAATAACCAAATGGAAATGAACTAGAAGATTTCTATGTCTTTCATTACGGCTAAAAATTGATATCTTGCAGTAAAAGATAGTGATTAAAAAGTTCTTGATAGTAAAATAGCTATTATTAGTTATATAAAAGTAGAATTTACTATTAATCAAAAATCTCTCCAGGACTGAAATCAGTCCTGAGATGGAAGACTTGCACCCATGCTTACCATTTTCCGTTTATTTATATGTTTTATAGCTACATTTTTTAATAACCTATATTATTATTCACAACTAAAAAGAAATGGTGCATCTAGTATTTGTCGAGAATTAAATAAAAATCATGTACTCATGACATCAGCCAGTATACACGTCAGGTTACATTGCCGTTATCATTGCCGCGAAGGTTTCGCTATGGTACTCTATTGTGGAATTTGGTAATTTTTTAAATTCAATATTTGAAAAAGGCATAATATTAGATTCGAAATTTATATCAAGAAAAAACAATTTTTTTCCTTTCTAACGCAGTTTTGTCTAACAATTTTCTAACAAATACTTTTCGAGCTATTCAATTTTTCAGTAACTTCAAATCTTTCATTTTCTAAGATTAATTTGTGGCAACGATTAGCAAAAAACCAGTCATCAGCAACACGTAGCTTTTTATTAAAGAGGAGGGTTACTCACCCAAAAATTCTCAATGGAATATAGCCTTTAGCATCAAATGCTCGCCAAGCTTGGCGACACTTAATGAAATAGTGCCAAATTTGGCTATAAACATACCCTGTTTATGTTGACATCATAATGATGAATATGTATTGTATCTGTGATGCATGTACCGGGTGTCCCAAAAATGACTGATGGATTTTAAAATTCAATAACTAGCAAACGGTGACAGATATTTAAAAAATTCTTGCAGGAGGGTTATGTATGATGTCGGGAGTTTTTTTACTGTGATTCTTGATTTTAGTTCGAATTTTAAACAATAGATGGCGCTGACAGCGGTTGGCGCTCAATCGAGGCCGAAACTGACGTCACTCGGCATTGATGCGAAGAAAGGAGAGTAAGGCTATGGAGTGGGTCTCATTCGCCAGTACAATCTTGCTCTTAGGCCTCGATTCTGAACTCATTCGATAAGATTTCAATGGAATGCGTTGTTGCCATGGAAACAACAAATCCTTCGATAGTGGAACACAACGTTTAGATTAGGGCATGAATTTAACAAGCATTATTCGAGTTTGCAGGCAATTTTACATTTATGAGTATTTATGGGAATTTTATCTGACCAATATGAAAATTTAGTTTCGCGAAATGACGGCAATGCAGGTATGTGAGAGCTGCACAGAAATCGAATCCGTCACATCTTCATTCGTTATTTTGCTACGCAATCTGCTAGTGAGTACTTTTAAAAGAGTGTACACTATTTATTGAAAATGGTTTATTTCACCTACTAGTTTTAAAATACGATGGATAAAATATTCTTTAAATCAGGCCATAAAAAGTAATTTAATCGGAGAAAATAAAACAAAATAAATGTAGAATCGCCTGCAACTCGAACACTGCTTGTTAAATTCATACCCAGTTCTGAAAGCTGTATTCTACTATCGAAGAGTTTGTTGTTTCCATGGCAACAACGCATTACATTGAAATCATATCGTCTGTGTTCAGAATCTGGTCCTAAGAGCAAGATTGTACTGGCGAATGAGACCCACTCCATAGCCTTAATCTCCTTCCTTCACGTCAATGATGAGTGACGTCAGTTTCGGCTTCGAATGAGCACCAACCACTGTCAGCGCCATCTATTGTTTGAAATTCGAACTAAAATCAATAATCGCAGTAAAAAAACTCCCGACATCATACGTAACCCTCCTGCAAGAATTTTTTTAATATCTGCCCCTGTTTGCAAGTTATTGAATTTTAAAATCCATCAGTCATTTGTGGGACACCCGGTATATATAATATATATATATGTTACAGTCATTATGATTAATACGGTCATTATTAATAATAACCAGTTATTATTAATAATAACCGGTTATTATTAATAATGACCGATTAATCATATTGACCGTAACATATACATATATTTCAAATAAAATCTCATGTGTGTACATATATATATAAAGTTTATTAACATCATTAAAATGCACTTAAAGAAATAACAACCAAAGTTTTGCCACACTGACTGGAGCGATATTGTGATTAGAATACCAACATTTATAATAAAATTTATTTTAAGAAAGTAAAAGATAGAAAGACGGACAGATAAACTAAAAGATTTGCCTTACCAACATTTTCGGAAAAGCATATAAAAATTTCATTCTGTTTGAAACCATGTAACACCTTCAACTTCAGGCTAATTTTCTGTAATCGGCTTTGGCGACCAATGCTGGTGTCAAATATGAGCGAGTATAAATGATTGTCTATGCAACTAGTATCATATGTATTATTTTTCTATCCTTTTTTCTCAGAAAATACGAAATGCAGAACGACGAATGAGATGCCATATGAAAGGAAAACATGTTTTTGATTAAAATTTGCTGAAAATTAAAAATTAAATCGGCATTGTTTTCATGAAAGAAATGAAAGGTTTTCCTCAAATTATTGTTGCCACAAAAAATAATACCACATTATATGATGCTCAGCAATTATAAAAAACATTGCACAGGTTTATTTTATATTTATGATTAAAAAGCGAAATTGAAATGTTTAATTTATATTTCTATGTCCCATGTTTTTCCTGAAGCGGATGACGTCATCCTCTAATGCAGTTAAAATACGATTGTAATTTTTTTTTTCTCGCACGTGTATTTTGCAATCTTGGATCAGTTTTTACTATAACATTGATGGAATAAATTAGATGATATTCTGGCTTGACTAAAAACTAAATGTTGTTTGCAGATATTTTTATCCTCACTTATTTTTTAGAAGTTTAAACCTGCATCTAAGAAATATTACATATTGATAAAAAAAAATGGTACTTCTCTATTATCCCGTCGACCACTTTTCATAACAAAAAACTATCGCCAAATGAACGGGAAAATGTTGCCATTGGAATATCAAAATAAATAAATAAATAAAATATAAGAATTTAAGGAAAAAATTGTTATTTTAATGAATGAAATAACTAATAAATCAGTAAAACATAATGAAAAATACACGGAAATGTCGAGTTAAAAACCACTTGATGACGTAACAAACACGTATAATGCTTCTGACATAAAGTAAATCGGACTGCATTTTTGGCGTTTAATTTTACAGTTTGGCGATAGTTTTTTGTTATGAAAAGTCATCGACCGGATAATAGAGAAGTAATCAGAAAATGTAATGCTTAACGAAATTCAATTATTTGATCGATCGCAAATTTTGGTAGTTTTCCGTTACCGACACCATGCCATACATGTAAATGTATGCTTGGAGGCAATGGTGTCCGTATAATGGAAAAGTACCCAAACTTTTCTTAGTTCGGGCTATATCAAATACAAACATTTTACAGTTAACAATAAAATCGCCAAAAATGACTGCTTCATCAGCAATTAGGACAGCAAAGTTAGATAAAATCTAATAACCTGAATTTTACAACGTTTATGCGAAACACCACAGAGAACACATGCTATTATTATATAAGTAGGGTATAGTTAAAAGAATGAGAGATCTAACAATCTTCAATAATATAACGCATGAAAAAGTAAACAAATAAGTGATTCAGCAAACTTTAAAAGTGTGTATTTCTTAATATAACTATAAAATGCAGAAAATTTTCTGGTACCATAAAAAATATTCATTATCCCGTCGAAATTCCGTTCATTATCCCGTTGTCCCATTAAGGAAAAAAAACTATATCCAAATTAGGTACTTTTCGGTTAGCCGGCACCAGTAAAATTTATAAATATTATATATATATATATATATATGTGTATATGTGTATGTATATATATATGTATATATATACTATATATATATATATATGTGTATATATGTATGTATATATATATGTATATACTATATATATATATATACATATATATATATACTTCACTGGCCCCCGGCTAATCAAAAAGTACCCCAAATAATTCGCCAAACTGTAGCGCTCAATAAACAAACGGAAGAATGTTGCCATTAAATCTCAAAAATAAAAAATAATAATAAAAAAATACTTAGGAAAAGCCCCATATACTAAAGTATCATTTATCAGTAACTTTAAACAATGAAATTTACAATATATAATTATGAAAACAGAATCAAAAATAATCTTGGATATTTATTTATTTACATTATTTCTCTTAATTATGGAAAAGGAATAATCATCCTGATTATGTAAAGGAACTGAAGAAACCATACAACCCGTAAGGCATGGTGACGTCACGGCGACGTCACTGTGAAGTCACACTGTGACTTTGTGACCGTCGTCGTGACGTCGATGTGAAGTCACTGTGACGTAAATGCGAGGTCGTTACGGCCGTTTTCAAGGCTTTCTGTGACCTCACAATGCGACTACTTTGTGAAGTCACCGTGCGACTTCAATGTGAAAAATGTGACGAATCTGCATCGGATAGGGTGACCAGATTTTACCCGAATCCTATACGGATTGTTCGGATCAAAATTCTTTTATGGTTCAAGTTTGTGACGTTTGTGACGACACTGCACCGGGTCGGGTGACCAGATTTTACCCGAATCCAATCCAGAAACTTCGGATCGATCTTTTTGGATTTGTTTGGCTACAGAATAGATTTAGATTAGTTGTCGTGTGACCTGATTTTCGTGAACCCGATCTGACCCGAGTCGGGTATAATGTTTTTACTGTAAGTCTTGTTTGGAATAGAATCTTGCATAAGACCGAGTAACCAGATTTTATCAGAAATTGTGTTACGATACAATTTCTGATGTCGGCTCGGATCTAGAGTCATACACGAATCCGGTTATATACTTCTTGAACATGATTGAATGTCAACTTGAACATGAATGATGGTTGACTGAAACTATATTTTGATTCAACCCGTATTCTTATCCTAACCCAACAACAACAACAACAAAAAATCTGTAAGCCCACAACCCGACCGAACCTGATAAATGATTTCGCATAGATTCGGATAACAAGATTTCACCAAATACGGATAAGATCGACGATAAGGATTGGATCGGCAATCATTTTTATTGAAGCAACTCGTATTCAAATTAAAACTTTGCATCTGATTGAGAAACCGGTTAACATGAAACTTTCTGACACATTTATGAACAAACTTTTAAACGCATGGCACTTGCATGCCTGATTATTAAAGCTATTTGGAATGAATAGCGTTTTCCATTTTTAGATAAATGTAATACTTAAATCAATGTCGGTCACGTTTTACCCGTTTCTGACGCTGCGCGTCGGAAATTTGTTTCAAAACACCGTGGACTTTGATAGTGTTTTCTGAAACATCATCTGCCGTTACCAAAAAATGGATAACGCCATTCGATTATATATAGGGTAGATGTGCCAGTAATGGACACCCTTAAGGAATTTCTTTAACAATTATTTTTTAATTAATAGTTATAATTGTTATATTCAACATTTTTTAATATTATATTACTCTACCAACAATATTTAACCATGCTCATAGTCACATTTCTCAATGTGAATCTAAATTTAATTGTAAATAACAGAAATAAATCAAAACACCCTAAACTCCAGTAATGGACACCTCACAAAAAGTAATAGATAAATGATATTATGATTGCATTTAAAACTAGTGCTCGCGATTATACGTTTATATACGTTTAAACGTATACGTAGTCAAGCCTTTTTTCCATATGATTTCTATTAAAAATCGTTACCGGTTACAATACGTTTTATACGTATTATATGTATAATCGCGAGCACTATTTAAAACTAGAATTTAAAGATAGCATATTAATGAAATAAATAAAGCTGAATTTTTATTGGTTATTTTTTTATAAACCAAAAACATTGAAGGTGTCCCATTACTGGAAGGCGGTCCATTACTGGCACATCTACCCTTTTCTGAATAAGAACACCTGCCAATTTCATGTATTTCCGAATAAAAATGAATTCAGAAATATGCCAGAAATTAGCTATTTTGGATTTGAGAACAACTTTAAAGAAAATATAAGTATACATTTTCAAATAAACATTCTGAAAAATTTATATTAGGAATCAATTTAAATAATAGATATACCTATTGTGCGATATTATTAAATAATAAACATTGTATCAAGCAGTAAAACAGTTTTCGTTGTAAATGAAATATAGAACTTAAGATCATAAATGCCAAAAAAAAAATTATATATATTTTTTATTACAAATTATTTTATTTATAGTTTTTGATAGAATACTAAATGCAGAACTTAAATATCAATTTTTACAGTAAAAACATTCGATAACACAGCTGGAAAAATTACCTTAACTAAACAGTTATTTTATTGTTTCATCAATATTTATTATTTTTGTGCATCTAACATTGACATATCTCGACAAATAAATTATTCAATGCATTAAAATGTCACATTTTTTTTTCAAATATACCGGAAAATTATTTCTGGAAACCTACACTAGCAACGAAATTATTAAATTGCAAATCAAATATTAATAGTTTTAAAAATTGCAATGTTTTTAATTATAATGAATAACTATGAAAATTGAACTAAGAAACGCAAAACATTAAATAAATGCCTCCTTTTACATAACACTTTACATTTAGAATACATATTGTTAGTAAATTCTTTAAGCTTTTTTCCAAATAGTCTATTTAAAAAAAATTTAAAACATTAAAGATAAAATTTAATACAAGTGATTTTTTAAAAGAAAATTTAAACATCTTAATTTTTAAATAATGCAATATTAAATGTACTAGTATTAAACATGCACTATTAACAAAACTGCGAAGACATTAAAAGTTACCTGCTGATCTATAGGCAAAGGTGTTATTGTTGAATGCTCCTTATCTGCTTCCCTTTCATTGAAAAATTAGACTGTACATCCACTACAATAATTTTCAAATTATTCCAACAGAGAGGTGTGTTCATAGATCTGAGAAATCAAATATCACTCAGGCCTTATGAATGCACCCGGCTAGACACAGGGAGATGTTAAAATGGATGGTTTACTTTAAAATGGAGATTGTTCACTTTAAAACGTTAATTTACTTACACAGTATAAATCTACAAACTTCAAAGAACCCAACACACGCTAATCCTAGCTTCGAATGAGAAAAAGTCGTCTGCCTTCAATATGCGCGCGCAGTATTGTTTAAACACAACAAAATAACAGCTAGCAGATGTTTCCAACTTTACCGCAAATGATATAGGAAGAAAATAATTTAAATAAAGACATTTCAAAACCTTTATAATTTGTATGGCTGAAAAATAAACTTCTAATGATGCTATAATATTCTTTTTTTATATGAGAGATTTTTGTTTTCTTAGAAATAAGCTGTGAAAATTTACATTTTTATATATTTTTTAATCCATTGCATTTGCTTTAGACGTCAAAAGTAAAGATAAATTTTAAATAATAATTGATTTAATAGGCTTTATAAAGTAATTTCGATATAAATTTAAATTGCAATCAAATTTCCTAAGTACAATTTTTTTATTTTTTACACTCTATCGAAAAGAGCAATATATTTAATAGAGGTGACATCTTACTAAGCACTGGCCAGTTTTGGATAAATTGCTATAGGAATGACATGTTTTTAATTCATTTTTGCTCGGAAATACACGAAATTGGCTCGTGTTTTGTTCAGAAACTATGTTATTGAAAAACCTTTTCCATTTTTTGTTAAAAGCAGAAGATCTTTCAGAAAAGAATGTCAAAGTCGGCGTTTTGATTTGAATATCCGACGTGACAGTGAAAGACAGGAGAAAACCTGGTCGTCACGTGACACGAGTTGCTTATAACTTGATAAATAACTAAATTTCTATTTAAGGATTTTTACCTGTGTATTATATAGTATATTTTGTTAAATTTCATGAAAATGGTAATGAAAATTGTAAAAAATTATCTGCTTCATATATGTAGACAGATATTTATTTATTATTTTATTTTGGAAATACTCAATATATTTAAATAGTGTGTGACAATATTTTTATTAATGATTTAGGTACATGACATAATTCAAATCTATATTTTATGAGTTTTTTTTTTCCAAATTCACTCTCCGATCACACCGTGAAGTCACAGAGTGTTGGCATTTTGGTCATAGTTTTTACGTGACTTATGTGACTTGCAGTGACGTCATTGCAACGTCACAAAAATTTCTAAAGCTGTCAAAAAGTAATTTTCTTTATGTTATAATATGTTCTAAAGTTTATTTTAAGTTTTCTTTAGATCTCCAAGACGTTCACATTTTGGTCACAGTGTGACGTTACAAAGTGGTGGCATTTTGGTCACAGATGTGACGTGACGTACGTGACTCACATTGACGTCACTGTGACTGTGCATGCTATGCGGGAAATAAATTACACTCGAAAACATTAAAAATCTCCCTTATCTGCAGATTGATTTATTATTGTAAAAAATTCTTTACATAAAAATTGATTAGCTTAAAACAATGGATGCGTTTCAGAAGATATGGATTTGAAACGAACAATGTTTAAAATGACATTTTAAAAATTTTGATCAAAACCTTTTAAAACATTTTTTTTTAATGTCGAATTTCGACAGTGCATTTGGGGAGATGCAATGCACATGCGCGTAGCAGCTCATTCGGTTGCATTTTCACAGAGGGAGATGTGTGCTTTATGTACTATGTTCTTTTATAGACTGAATATGAGATGAACGTAGAGATATATATACTATATCTATGATACTTCATAGGTCCAGCAGAGGTGCCAAGTCTCCAGCTTTTTGGACACCAGTATTTTAGTACAGAAAATGTTGTTTTATGTAACTGAACATTTCGAGATTTAAAAGAACAACATTTTCTCTAAGATAATACTGGTGTGCAAAAAGCCGGAGACTTGGCAAGTCTGGGTCCAGGAAATTATCTATCTTGCCGTGGGGATTATGGCAGTAATGTCAAACTGATTTGCATTTTGTTTACAGATCGTTTGTTTGGAGTTTGCATCAGAAATAGTACTGTACTTAATTGGGGGAAAAAACTTTTAAAATAAAATATTTGAAAGACTGTTTCATAAGCATTTCTTCTTACGTAATAAAGAAGCTTACTTTACTAATATTGTTATTGTAATTTTTTTCCGTCAAATTTTGACGGGTTCCATCTAGTTTTATATTAACATCAAAGCACCGTTTCTAATTTAGACACATGGAAAGGTAAAGCTGCTATCGATGAGATTGCACCTGGTTAACATAAAAAGTACCCAAACATATATACTAGTTCTGATTTCATTCAGAAAAGATTTTTTTTTATGCAGAAACCAAACATCCTTTACGAAAATGAATACTGCATTAATTTTTACTTTTGAGAAGTAAAATTTGATAATATTTAATTTATATAGCAACCTTGATAAAACTCAGACAAAATAAAGTGTGAATTCTAGCCAATTATAAATAGTCAAGGAAATGAAGCTGTAAAGAATAAAAAAAATTCCAATTTGCACCTATTTTAAATTTTTGCAATTAATAACATTTATTTTTCAAAAATTAACATTTCTTTTTTTTCATGTCTAAAATTTTAAATATGTTTACTATTTCCATTTTGTAAATTCAAAATATATGAAATTTCAAAAACACAGTACTATAAGTTTATAAATTATAGATAATTGCCAAATTACAGAATTTCCTGAGTGGGACCAGAAGAAAAGTTCTATTTTAGGCAGGCTTCCACATCAGCATTTCTTCCTTTCACTCGGCCATAAAATTCTCTACTTTAAGCAGGTAACATTCCATTATAAACAGGTTCCATTTTCATGCTGCTTACATTGTCCTAGTGAACTGCCCGTAATGCTATCAAATATGAAGGCTCTAAGACACCACAAGAGTTCACCGGGCCATCAGATACGATCCCCTCAAGATTTACTTTAATTTGATAAGAATCCATAATTTATAATTTTATACTATACTTTTTGAATATCATTGTATTCTGAATTCGGTATTAATAAGAATGTAGAAAAAAAATATTTTGTTCCAATTAGGTCTTCAGTTTAAGTTATAAAGTTCAGTTTAAATTAAAATATAATAATAATTAAGAATATAATAAATTAATTTACAATTAAAAAAAAAACTTTAACGTGCAAATTGAGTTGTTTGACAGGTGCATAAAGAGTAGAAATCAGAAGACAAACACATATTGTGCTGTCCTCTAAAAAAACCCATATTTTGAAATTTTCTCCACATAAAGTTTAATAAAAAATTTAAAAAAAATTAAGCATGGCTAAATTTTCACAGCTGTTCTGACCAAGATTTTAATGTTGAGCATTTTTTATTTTATCATTTTATTACAAAATGGCAGCCAATTAAATAAGGAAAAAAAAAAACACATTTTCAAAAAATAACCTATGTTACCTGAAAGACACCCACACGACATAATCAGCTAAAAATGAAGCATTTTATTGCATATTAATGGTTTAATATTAAAAAAAATTATGTAGATCATTCTTAATTTCTATTATAAGAAGAAAATCTGTAAAAATGAAGCTTGTGTTTCCCAGATTTCTGCAATTGTTAGTTTACATTATTTTAAAATTAAATAAGCACTCCTTAGCTATTTTTATTATTCTAATTTGAGCATAAAAAAAAAGACTTTAGTGAAATATTTGATGTAGTACTAGAGAGTTTTTTTTTTTAGGAAACATTTCACTGTGGGTTTTTTTAAGAGGACAGCACAATAAATGGTGAAAAAGTATTAGGGATCTGAATAAACAAAAGTTATTATTTAATAAACTGTAAGTGAATAATAAAAGCAATCACTCTAATTAATCACAGTATGAGAAACAGCATAGATACAATTTTAAAATAACATAATTTAAAGACTAAATTTAAGATTGAGTTGTTTTGATTAAAGACATCGTTTGTGAATTCATTAGTTAAACATATACTGACCTTATAATTTGATTACATACTGTTATTTCTAAGAAAATATGTTTTTAATTAATACTTCTACATTCGAAATGTATTATATTGAAATAATGTTATTCTAATATTTCATAAACATTCAACACTAATGCAGATTGATTATCGATGCTGAACAACTTGTTTAAGAATTTGGGCAAAACTTAATTGCCCTAATGTTATTAAGGTTTCTGCAGCTACCAGATTTTATTGAGACTGAAAATATTTGTAACTAATTACAGCTTTGCATCAGATCTCACAAAATTTTTGGCAAAGAAAACAAATGAAGTGCAAGCGTACAGTAGTGACATCAACATTAGTTTTAGTTCTAACCTGTAACCAACGTTCCATGCCACGCCACACGCCAGCGAAGCAAGGGGCGGAGTTTTGAAACGCCAGAGCGCCAGGTGATTGGTCTAGTTTTCTCTGTACATGAATCAATGTATGTTTTGCTTATATGCTGCCGGGCCGGCGTTGCTAAACATAACACACGTCTTGATTTTCATCAAAACAAACACAAATTTTAAAATATAATAGAAAAGAAGTACTTGGCAATCAAATAAAGTGCAATAAAAAAGCCAATGTGGTAAACATGAATACGCTCTAAACGTGCGGAGAGTATGTGCAGTAGACTGCGCAGATAGAAGATTCCGGGTTCCATGTTTTTGACGTCATATCGAAATGATCGAGGCTACTGAAAAAGAAATGCTACCGCGGTGCTTTAAGCTGCGTTTTCACTGGTCGACCCAACGATCTAAAAATCCCAGCGACCCAAGTTCTTAACCTAAGAGCGTTTTCACTGGTTACTGAGAAGCCCTAACGCCAACCAATCATAGACAAGGTTTTACTGCGCAAGCGTCGTAATTACGGATCGATATCAGCTGTCAATGATTATAAACATAAACAAATAATTATTTGTTACTCTTGTCATGTTAATAACAAATATTTTGTATAGAAATAATCGAAAGTTTTGACTAGTTTTCGCTGTTAGAGGGTCTTAAATATCCACAAAAATATTAATCTCCTGTTAATAAATCTATGATAACTATTAATTTTTTTTTGTGGTTTCAAAAAATAAAACACTGTATTTTATAAATAATGACGATCATAAGATTTCGAAGTCACTCAGAATTAAGTGGAAGCTCATTTTATCTGAGAGTATTTTTTGTGCCATATGACTTGTATATAAAAAATTATATTTCTGCTTTACACAAGTTAAATTAAAAATCTAAATGTATGTTTTTTATATTTACTTCAGTGCTCTACACATTTTATTTGTACATGTGTATAAAATTTTGTACCAGTACAGTTATACTTTTGAAATAAATAAAAAGTAATTATCATTTATTTAAAAACACAGAAGTAATTTTCCCTTCTAAGAAACAGTGATAAGTGGAACCCTTTCACTCACTCCAGGGCCCTTCCAGGATTGTCATTACACATGAGGCTTCTTCAAAGTACATGCTATTTAAGCATGTATCTGTTGATCACACTGGCAGCTTGTTTTATCATAGAATCACTACAATGTAGAATTTTGTGAAGTGGTCCCAATTTTTGCCAGGGGCAATCCCTGATTTTGCAAATAGATCACAAAAAAGGGTACTTTTATGTTAGCCGGGCACAAATCTTATCAATAGCTTTTTTTTCCCCCTTCAGCCATAGCACCTTTTATTTTTCATTTACTTAAATTAAAAACAATGCCTTGATGTTGAAATAAAATATTTTTTTTTTATTATTATTCCATTTATTATTATTATTATTTTAAATAAATGAGTGAAAGGCATAGTACTTTAAATATATATATTTTAAATGAAAAATTCATATTTTAAATAAAATGAATGATAAGTCCATATTTCAAAAGAAATGAATAGAATACGAATAATGGTGATAACAACAATATTTAGCAATTTATCTCATGTGTTAGGCTGACATAAAGTACCCAAATGTGTTGTGAATTTGAACAACTGGTTCAAACAGTACAAGGCTTACACTATTCAGTGTCTCTTCATCCGTAACATGCAAATAAGTACACTGAGTTGCCCTAAGATAGTTTAAAAATTAAAATAGGAGAAAAGTGGGAGAGTTGTTACTGAATAAGTATAAAAGTAAAAAGTTTTAAAAAACATTCTTTTAAAAGCATTTAATGCTTATAATTAAAATCACGCTTAATTTCAGGATTCTGTTTATTTTGTTTCAAAAAACTTCTTTTACAATGCATTAATTTGGCATGGCTCCAACAATGGAAAATTCACCGCTTTGATTTACACTTGATAAAAAGTGTGAGTTACTGAATTTATTGAAAAAGCATTTTTTGCTTTCTTTTTAAGAAAACAGAAAAGGCAATAAAAGCATTTTTTTAAACTGTGCATCCTTGATTTCTAAATTGTTTTCTCAATAAAAAATTATTACTTTCTTTATTTTTTATTTATATTTTATTTTCTATCTTTTAGTGTTTAAAATATTTCTATGCTGCAATTTCACAGCTAGTTAGCATATTTTAGTGAGTGTGGTTTGGTTCATAATAAACTTTGTTATTGTAACCATAAAGAATATTTGGTGATTTATCTACTGTGGCTAATAGAAAAATACCTTAAAATTCATTTATCATTTTATAATTAAGGTGAACAATATATATATATATATATATCAGGTTTGAAAAGCTTAGTACTGTTATATTTTTTTATAAACAAATATTTTCTTGTCAGAGGGGCTCTGCCCACTCTATGCTAATACACGTGTCTTAATTTAAAAGAAAAAAGTACCAGGGCCCTAAAATTCTGCTGCACTAACAACGTAGCATAACACTCCCTCCATCCACATATTTGTATTTCATACATTCTTTGCAAAATTTAAAGCATATTTTTTCTTCAGCAAAAAAGATCTTTTTAAAAATATATCTATGTATATAAATAGCTGTTAACTATTCCACTTTTTTGTTACCGCTACTTCCGAAATCCCCTTTGATTACATTCGCTTAATCTTGACATGGCTTAATCGCAGAATTTTGCTATTAAATAAGGTCAATATTACTATCCGGATTTAGTGGTAACACAAATAAGGATTAGTTGGTAACTATGCATATATATATACAGTAAAATCGAATGAATGAACAAATAGCAAAAACATTTATAAAAAAAAATTCAGAAAATCTTTCTCGCTAAGCATTTTTTTTAACAACCAACAATATACAACATACACGAATATTCTGGTGCACAATATTTATAAGCTCTGGCTAATATTTAAGTGTTCACTGAAAATAAAGAAGTACCAGAGCTGAGCTCCAGCATGAATTAAGCACTGCTAATACATTAATTATAAAAGTAACATATCTTTACATGCTCTCAAATAACTTTTAAAAGACAGTTTGGTAGGAAAAGAAAGTTTTGATTGCTAGATATCTGGTATTCACTTATAAAATTGATGTAAAATAAATATCCCAATAATATTGAACATCTGGTGCAATTCAAATCCATCAAAGCAAAATAATCTGATGATTTCAAATTATAAACAAGTGTCTTTGAATGTTCAAATGTACAATTCTTAAAATAAAAAATAACGCTATGGGGCCATTCAAGTATTATATAAGCAGTAAGGAGGGGTTCAAGGTTTGATTATTTTTGCTGACAGGTGGGAGTGGGGTCACGACAATTCTTATGAAAGCATTACACAATGAAGCAACTAAATTGCAGCAACGACAAAAAAAGAAGCATGATGGGAAATGAGCATTCTGCAGTCCGCTCGGAACTTCAAACATACAACATTTCTATGATTCCTGTTAAAAATTTTAGTTATGATGCCTAATTAAGTTAGGGCCTATTGTTAAGTTTTATTGTTCAGTGCGATAAATAACAATATATTAAAACCATTTTGCATTCTTTAGATACCACAACTGATATATATGCCTATTTATATAAATTTGTAAGATTAATAGTGTAAATTAATGGTAACTGTTTTTTCTTGGCAAACAGTGTTGATGTACAAACCCAGGTAGCACAGCAATATCGGCCAATATCGGAAACAGCGATTTTGCAATATTGGTAAACATCGGAACGATCGATATTGCATGGCTAGCTTTTTTTCCAATATCAGCCTATATCGGGACCCATTATTGACAGATATTGGTGAACCCCAGACCGACCGATATTGGTGAACGTCAGACCAACCGATATTAGCCAAAACTGGATTCAACACTATAAAATGGCAAATCTTTTTTTTTTCTCATCTAGGGAGATATTAATTACCTGCAAAATACAGTCGAACCTCGTTAACATGAACCTCAAGGGGAATCAAAATTTTGTTCATGTTAACAATAATTCATGTTATCAGTATCAAATCTTTGTACTCATTTTTATAGGGGACTATGAAAATAATTCATGTTAAAAGTAATTCACGTTAAGCATGTTCATGTTAACGAGGTTTGACTGTATTAGAAATCAATAACTCTTTACATTAGGAAAAAAAAGATTTTACCATTTTATATTGATGAGTCCAGCTTTGAATTAGCTAATCCATGTATATATAAGCATCTGAAATGCCACATGGATTAACTGTTTTGTTAAAGGCCTCAGTTTTTATTATTATATCCATTAGATATAATTGTAATATTAAAGATTATGAATGAAATAATACTAAAAAAGCATTTTATTAAATTTAATATTAATAAAATAATTTATTCAAAATTTTATAATAGCTACATTTTGATGTTTTTTTCTTTTTTTCAGTTTCAGTGTTCTATGTGAAAACATTAAAATGTAAAAAAGAATTAAATGTTACTTTTCTCATTAAAATTAAAAAATTATATTATATCCATAATAATTTGAATTTGTGGAAGTGGTAAGATTAAAAATTGTAACATACAGCATTTTTTTTTTTTTTTTTTTTTTTTTTTTTGCCATATTACCAATTTTTTATATATATTTTTTCACATAATCAATAGAAATATTTAACCATTATTAAAAATTTAAGAAAAATAACATGTAGCTGTAGGAATTTATTCTTTTCTGCTCTTACCATAAATATAGATCTTCAGATTTATTTAATTGTATTTATATAAACTTTGAAAAAAAAAAAAAAAAGTAATCTTCTGGCAAAATTTAATTGAAAACAATTCGTTAAAATTACTTATGTAAAAATCCACCTGTTGTAAAACTTTTAAAATTGAATTACTTTATATTAAAAATTATCAAAAATTTATTAGTTTCAAATTTTTTCTTTGAAAAAAAAATTATATCTTATCTTTAGGACTATATTTATTCTGAATCAGAGACTCATGTATACAAGGGGATAAACACTCGGTTGGAATTCTATATTATTCAGTGAATATCATATTTTTCATTAAATTTTAATAAGTTTTAATTAAAATTACTTTTTAATGGCAATTTTAAATAGAAAGTGCCACTGAAATGACCATTTAAACAGTCAATAATATTTTACAAAGGCATTAAACAAAGTCAGGAAAGCTATTCTTTTCTCGAAATTATGTACAATTAATGCATTTGAAATAGAAATTTTAAAAGAGCTTAGCTTTCAAATATCACAATAATTTATGTATGTTTTACTAAAATTCCAATTTTAATTGGATTTTATTAATTGTTTCACAAAGCCTTTAAAATTAATTTTTAATGATTTTAAAGATTTGTAAATTTATTTTATAAATAGTATTCTATTAAAATATCTCAAACATGGAACACTAGTTTTAAAAGTGCTAAAACAAAACTCAATTATTATAAATAAATAAAACTTCCTAAAAATTGAGTCATTTGAGCCAGGTGGCAAAGCAAGACACTTTGCCCTTACCTTATATGGCAACTTTCCTTTTGCAATTCTTTTCTGGAGAATGATTGGCGTTAGGCTTAAGGGGACTCTTCACTGACACGAAAACAACTGCTCGCTAATGTTAAACCTATGGACAGGTTCTTTTCTAATTTAAATTTGAATATTTTTAAACATTTTTTTTTTTTTTTTTTTTGCATAAGATAGCTGAGGTCAATCTCAACTATCCAATGCAAAAAAAAAAAAAAAAAAAAATCACTTAAAAATATTCAAATTTAAACAGGAAATTAGAAAAGAACCTGCCCATAGCTTTAACAAGCTAGCAGGTGTTTTCGAATCATTGAACAGTCCTCCTTAATGTCTTCTGATCGCTAAATGACCTGCTGTCGTGAATAAGATAAATAAAACATGGCAAAAAATTACAGACTATTGCGGGGGTACAGCTGCTGCATTTATTTGAAATCGCAACATATCAAATTAAACTTTTTTTTATTCACAAACTATCACTATTTATATTATCATATTACAAGCAAATTTTCTCCAAGTCATCTATTTCTCGTTCCTATGTTCTCCTCCTTTCCCTTTGAAAACAGTTTCCATCCCAATTGGCAGATCTCACAGGACTTTTTCAATGTGGCTGGAGTTAACAGTTGTTTTTGCTTTATCAAACTTCATTTTCACACTCACTAGAAAAGTAGAATGAGCAAAAATCAAAATTTGTCCAAGTGAATTTTCATCATGAAAATTAATAACTTATTACTACTTATACTATGCTTACTTATTTTCCTTTTTATTTACAAACTATGTAATGTAAATGCTAGATTTGAATTTAATAGTAAAAAATTATAGCTTGAAAATTATTTTTTTTCAACCGAAATATTTAACCAAACTTGTGTTAATATATTTTATCTTTTTGACTGTCTTCACTCTGAATCAGAGTCTGAACTTACTGATTCTAGATTTTTCTGCATAATATGAAGCCAATCTTCTGAACATACAATAATTATTTATAGAGATATAAAGAAATTATAGTGAATAAGAACAACAAAGTACCTAAAATTACTTAATTTGCAGCAAGACTTTTATAAAAATGAAATGGTTACCAATGAAACACAGGATAGTTCAGAATGCAATTATCAAAATTTGGTTTTCACCATGAAAACCAGAGTTAGAAATGTAATTTTTTTAATTTTAATGTATGAATGATAATCAAAATAGTTTTGTTTAGCTTTAGTGTGTTTATAGTATAAATGACACTTATTAAGTGTGTGGGATAGGGGCACTACAACAACAAAGTACCTAAAATTAATTAATTTGCAGAAGTATTTTAAAAAAAGGAAATGTTTACCGATGAGCCAATGGATAATTCAGAATGCAACTATCAAAATTTGATTTTTACTATCTTAAAACCGCAGACTAATCGAAACTAACATGCTATTTTTAGGAAAACGTAATTTAGCTAAATAATTTATTATATATATACATATATAAAAAAAAGTTTGTTTCCCCATCGATATTATTTTTGACGTTACTTCAATAAACTTACTCCCATTTTCTTCTTTTTCGGCACAGAAGCGATACTCCTATTCTTTCAATAGATTGTAGATCTTCAAGGTAAAATTTCAATCCAAAATATTTTTAAAAGTAGCAGCTAGCACAGAGGAACATCTAATTTTACGTGCTTGCAGAAGATCACTCATGGTAGTCGTTTGTTACACAATAAAACTACACACTCGTGATCTTCAGAGAGCAATCAAACCTGGGGATATCCATCAGACATTCATTTCTTCATCTGTTTCACTTTTCATAGATTGAGATATTAGTTCTTGGCAGAAGTGACGTCAAAAATAATATAAATGTTCCCTAGAGAGTAGTTTTTACCAAAAGCAGAATATGGTTAAAAGTGTGATGTATGTCATAGAACAATGGGCTTCTTTACAGAACATTTCAAATTCTCAATTTCAGTGAAATGTATCATTCAGTCTTAGTAAAAAAGTACAAAATTCATCAGTGGATCACCACAAAAGTGCAAAGTTTGTCAGCCTAACATCATAAAAAAAAAAAACCTGCAAAATTCTTCAATCATTCATGTAAAAAATAGCAAAATTCATAAATCAGCAGACTTATATAAAACCAAAAACTTTCTGTGCACATAAATATTGGGTCAAAAACTTTCTGCAAATCAATTTAATGTTTAATAAAATTAACAATTTATTAATTTTATCTTTTTGACTGTCTTCATTCTGAATCTAAGTCTGAACTTACTGATTCAAGACTAATAAGTGATAAACAGTCTGTTGGGAAAAATATTATGTTCTAAAATAAATAAATAAATAAATAAAATCAATAATTTTGAAATATCTCAAGTGATAAAAACTAAAAGTGTCTTCAAAGAAAAAAAAATCAACCAAAATCAGAAAAGTACAAAGAAACTCCGATAGACATCAACCTCAGATATTTTATGTAAAAAAATCATTTCAAAATATTAAAATGTAACGAGAAATTTCTAAACAAAACTCCCCTGGTTTAACATTAGCTTGCGAGCATCATTCCATTATTAAATAATGCAAAGTTTAAATTTTAGGTGGGATTAAGACACCTTTTTATGCTAGAAGTGTGGCAGGTTTATTTCATACAGAAATTAAATAGGATTTGAAAAGTTTAAATTTCTAAGTTATGCAGATTCATGATCTATAAGTTTTCAAACTTACCATATATATACAGACATGAAAGTATTATTATTGCAATATAACATGCAGAAATAAATATCTGTGAAAATTACACAATGTAATTGATTTAAAGGTATATGTAAAATAAATATGCAATTAAAGTTAAAAGACATTAAAATTAAAACCACTACTGTTTTTATTCACAACTATTTTCTGTTATTCATGCTATATTATGAGTTCAAAGTTCAAACACATCCTCATGCTAAAATTTCTGCACTATATTAGCATAGCTACTCAAACTGAAACAAACTTTGCGGGAAGAAAACACTCTAAAGCAAAATCGGAGATATCATCACAAAATTTGCATGCATTATGAGCACAAAATAGTTAAAAAATTATATATATCAGTTTAACGCTTTTTAAAGAAATGCTTTTTTTAAAACTATTTCTATTTCTTATTTTAGTACCCCCCCCCCCCCCCCAACCTTCATTTTACATTTGAAAGAATATTCGCTAAAACTGGGAACACTAGAAAAAAAACTGAGCACACATATTAATTATTTTGTTACGCATCTTAAAATCAGTTTTTAAACTTATATTATTAGTTTTATATTTTAAATGTTGCATATGTTACAAGGAAAATTTAAAAGCACAGAATTTGTACACCATTACAATTTTATCTAATTTATTTTACTCAAAATCATGCATAAGCAAAAAAAAAGGGGCAGGGGGTCTACTATGTTTATTTTTTCTTATAAAGGAACGATGGGGTATAAAATTACTTACAGGTATACTTGAACGACCCTCTAAGGTCACTTGAGAGATGACATCACCGTACAACTTTTGTTTTATTCATGTTCGACGAAAAATATCTCTTCTCCATCAGAACCACCAGCAAAAAGGAAAAGTTTGCTAGAATTTACCAGAAAATGCATATCACCAAAATTTGACAACTTTTCAATTTTTCTTAGCAGGAAAATTTTCCTTTTTTTATTTTTTGCAGACAAAAGCATAAATTGATTATTTTTTAGATTTGTGTGATAAATGTGCCATATCAATGTATATTTTAAATATTAATACTAGCTGACCCCCGGCTGGTGTTGCCGGGCTATAATAAATTTTAAAAGAAACATCAAGTTTTTATTATCTTTAACCGGATTTTGTATGACATATTTTAAAATGAAAAATTCGCAAAAAAATATTGATATTTAGTATAGGTGCAGATTCCTAAAATTTGGAAGGAGCCAGTGGCTCCTAAACCCAAAAAATCCAGTGGCTACAATTGTGAAACAAACGCATAAAAACAATAGTGTTTATATGCAGTAAAAAACTAAGCAAAAAACTCAGGAATTCAAAGTGTAAAGTAATTTATTTAATATACGCACATGTACAACAAAATTTGACTGTTAAGTGTAATATAAATCTTAAATCATGTATAGTCAGTAGATAAAGTTGGGCAAGATACGGTTTTAAAAAAAATTGTTCAAAGCTAAGCAATCATGATAGCAGGGAATATTAGAAAAAAAATATTTCTTATTTTGATTTTGCCATACAAAAGTACATATAAAAGAAAATCTGAATGTGTGAGATTATTTTGCACTATAAAAATCAAAACACACTTGAAGCATTTGTTTTTCAATATATATTTTTTTAAATCACAGACTATGTAAAATTATCCGACTCAAACTGTTACGAATAGCATTGCTATTCGAGTATATTTAATAGTTTGCTATGTTAAACAGATCATTCTGAAATGTTATTAAAAAGATACTAATAAAGTTTGTTGTGTTTTGGTCTTAATTAAAAAAAAAAAAAAATCGAAATTTCACGATGGTGACTGGAAATACCAGAAATTGGTCACATTTAAATCATATGGAGACTTAAACACCGAAAGTTAGTGGCCACAGCAAAAAATTTAGTCGCCACGTGGCGACTGGCGACCATGAATCTGCACCTATAATATTTAGTGATAAAAGCGCTCATTTTCTTGTTTACGTATGGTCGTTTCATAGTTTTAAAATAAAAAGCTCTTTTTGTCCGAACTCTTTGAAATCTTTATTGGTGATAAATAAACGGTTTTACAGCCCATGTAAAAATTTCGTGAAAAAATATTGTTAGCTAGTTGTCATTCGAAATGAAATATCACACAAAAGCATTGCTCAATTAATAACAAATCATACATGATAATGTGTGCCAATTCTTAGAGATGTCTATTTAAAAAAGTTGTATATGATTGCAATTGATTCAAATTTCATACAAAGTTTTAAATCTTCATAAAAGTTTCAGCATGAATGGAATAACAAAAAAGATTGAACTCTAATATATAGTACATCTGCAGGTGAAATGCATAAAAAAAGAAAAATAGAACAGCAGAGTTTTCTTTATATAGCAAAGTTAACAAGTAAATCTCTGAAAAGGCAAACTGTTTTGCATTTAGTAGTATATATATTCGCCTTTAAAAGAGAACATGATAATACAAAATACATTGGCTTATTTATTTTAGAGAAAGTTTGTTTACATGCTTGAATAAACATGAATGTTCAAGTATTAACAAAACTGGATTGAAGTTTGTCTTTAACTAATTTTCAATTTAAATATCAATGGTATACAGTAATGGCTACAGTAAACAAATCTTTCTTAATACTTATAATTAATTTAAATGAGAAAAGAGAAATTTAATTCTAAATTGGCGAAAAACATATCAAATAAGCATATATAATAAATTAAAATCAATGAAACAAGTATATTTAATTCATTATGAGAAAGAAATATCCATAATATATACTTTCATTTACTTTTTTTTTTTTGCATTGTTAACATTCAATAATAAAATAATTTTGAGAACTGCACTTTATACATCCATTATTACATCCGAAACGAAATCCTTACACGAACTATATATTTAGTATTTTAATATTAATAAAATGCATCTGAATCATTACCAAAAACAGATATTTATAGTACAAAAAAAGTGCAACAATCTATACTGGATTGCTATTTACTAAACGGAAAGACATTAATAAAATATATAAACTTGTTAAGAAAACTCACTATTTTGCTTCAATCACAAAAAATGGAATTTATTTTTGTAAAAGCTGAATAATTCCAAAATAAATATTTTTATCCGCCGCCATTATGTATGAAAAAGCTCTTTTCTAATTGGCTGAGTTTGGGTAAGACGGGCTTAGAATTGAGTACTGATCAAACCTTCAAAATCGCTACCTAACTACCTAAAATCTTGGGTTTAGGTCGAAAGTTGGGTAAATTAGGCCTTGGGTCGACCAGTGAAAACGCAGCTTTACGCGTATCTTTTTTTTACAGACCGCGGGAGTCACGTGATGCTCGAATGCACCAATGCGGGTGTACGAAAAGAGCATTACGTCACTCTAGCAGTCTGTAAAAAAATATAAGTGAAATGCACCGCGGTAGCCTATCTTTTTCGTTAGCTTCGGAAATGATCTATTCACAGATTAACCCAAAAAAGATTATTTGTAAATTCTAAGATGTAGAAATTGTATACTGTTTTACAGGAATGATGATTATACCAATACAAAGGAATATAAAGATATCGATCTTTATATTTTCTGAATTACTTTCTTTTATTAATTTCACAGATCTGTTACATGTTACATAGTGGTGTATTGAGTACTTGGTCTCGGCCAGTAAAATATTTTCTAGAATTTATTAAAACAAAATAATTTGCATCTATTTTTAAAATATTCAAAATGTAGGTGCATGAAAGATCCAAATAAAATAGTTATAGAAAGAGTAGGTAATTTTTTTTGTTCAGTACTTAGTTTACAAGAGATATAAACTATTTCAACTTTTAAAAAAAATGTTGGTTGCATTAAATTATATGTTTAAATGATCCAACTGGTAAGAAATGAAATTATAGAGTAGATGTGCCAATAGTGGACACCCTATAAAGTTAAAATAATAATAATAAAATAAAATAACCAATAAAAATTTAGCTCTTTTTTTTTTTTCCATTTATAGCTTCTCCTTGCATGTTTTTAATCTGGGTTTTTGTTGGCACTCTTAATCAAACCAGTCAGGAAGCAAAAAAATGTTTATAAATAGCTGCTTTTATTAATTTCTCATAATTAATAAAATTTTTAAGATTGTAATCACTTTTTTTTTAAAACTGTGCCATGCATATTTTATAATCTGGCAATCAACCAAACCAATTAGAAGCAGAGTAGGCCATAGTGAAAGGGGGAATTCAGGGGTCTCGATCCCTTCTTGTTTAAATTAAAAAAAATTAAGTTGCACAAGTTGTTAAAAATTATTATTTTCTGTCTTAAATGTTTGATTATTCATCTCTGGCAAAACACTACATATATATATATAAAAAACTAATATCAATTAAATTTGCAGTAGTAATAAAACTAGTTAATCTGCAGATCAGAGGCCTCAAATGTCAATTCTGCAGTTTTATTTTGAAATAATTTTATTTGGTATTTAAAACATTCAACCCACAGTTTCATATTTTTAATGCTAATTACTACGAGTGCTATACCAAGTTGTGTCAGGAAGTTTAACTGTTAAGAATAATAGGAAATAAGATTCCATTCACTAGTACTCCAAGGCATTTACTTTTTTTATTTTATTAATTTCTAACACCCTCCCACCCCATTGTCCCAATACTTTGATAAAGTTTATTCCTTAAAATTTAGTATTTCAAATCTTCTATTTAAGTTAGTTTAGTTAAAATATTGATCTTGTGATAATGACAAAATTAATTTACACAATGAATTATTCTCATAAATATTTTATTAATTTTGTTTCATTAGTATGTTCTCATTAAATTCTGGTTCTAAATACAATCATAAAACAATTATCTGTACTACTTTTTGCTGGATGTCCATTACTGGTATTTTGATTTATTTTTGTTATTTACAATTAAATTTTTATTCACATTAAGATGTGTGATTAAATGAATGGTTAAATGTTGATAGATTAATATAATAATTTTAAAAAAAATCTGGAATATAATAATTTTAACTATCAATTAAAAAATATATTTTAAAGAAATTCCTGTAGGGTGTCCATTACTGATACTAACACATCTACCATAATTTTTTTGTTGTTGTTTGTTTGTTAAGCCTAGCTGTCTAATTCTTTTACCCTATTTGGTCTTGTTTCTAAGAAAAGTATATAATTTTTACATTATTTTGAAAAAAAGTGTAGAAAATTTATTCAGAATAATTATTGCATGCAATATGCTGAATTAAAACTCACCTCTTATTTGAATAATCCAAACTTTCTTACTATCATAACCAAACTACATCATCAAGAAATTTCAAAATGGCTACTAAGCATAACAGTGCAGCAGTAAATATTTTATTCTTGAAGAAATGACTGGCCCATAAAACTGCCAAAAGTTGATAAAATTACCATTTGTATTAATTCCTTTTTGAGTAATTCAACCTAATATAAATTAATAACTAAATGCCTCTGTTTTGAATACCAGCGATAGCTTGCTTTTATAGCCAGTGGTTAAAGCAATCAAATTTTCACCATTTAATCACATTATTTTACTCCATCTGAGTTTCTAGTTTGTGTACTAGATGTATATCTGGCACATATTTTTTTATAGTGTGTGCGTGTGCGATAATTTGTAAGGTACATTTTGATTGAAGAAGATAATTATTTCTCACTTTACATATGGGCTGTGGAACTGTGTGTGTGTGTATTACACAATACTTTCATGGGTTGATGCAAGTTGTTTTTCTTGGGGCCCATTTTGTAAAAAATAAATATTTTTGTTACAAAAAAGGAAATCTAGTTACTCAAATTCAAACCAAACACTTAAATAACTTCTTTAAGTCCTTCTGCTAAAGTTTTCCTTCCTGGTGAACTTCTTAACTTTGCAAATTACTAATTTAAAAACCTAACAACAAAATAAAAATAATTTATGGAGAGTAGGTATGTTTTTATGGAATGGAATTTTTTGAAGGGAGGAATTTTTATCAAGAGAAATTTTGTGAAGGGACCTGTTTCATTAAGAGGAATTTTGTAAAGAGCCTGTTTTATTGCTGAAACGTCAGTGAAGGCTTACTGTTGAGACCCGAAAAGTTTTTGGTTTCTGTCTGTCTGTCTGTTCCGCGATAACTGCCGCAAAAAGGGTCCGATTAGGTTGATTTTTGGTGGGTATGTTGGCGAGGTACCCGGATATTTTTTATTAAATTTTAATTTAATGAACAATATTTTAGAGCGATCCTGAAATGATTATCTGCTTCATATGTAATATATTTGAGTATTGTTTTTAAATGAAAATTTTATAATCTATTTCTGTTTTAAACTTTTTTTTAAACAAATTTTTTTAGATCCAATTTTGTTGTTAATTGATGTACCTTGGAGGATGTAGACATAGACCAGGTTCTGAAGGCATTGAGTTTGCCCAGTTGTGCAGCTTCCATTTGACAAGACATTACATGGGCAGCAGTCTGACCTATTGTGGCATGTCTCCTTCCAAGTGAGAATACTCTCTGCATCACTGATTTTGTGTGCCAGGAGCCATCGTCTAAAGTATTAACCACAGCTGATACTGCTGTTCTCTGATGGGAACTACCTCTGTACAGCATTGTGGCAAGTTGAATAAATATTGCTGTTGTGTATTGGTCCATTTGAATTATACACACAAGCAATATTTTTTCGACTACTTGGGCACACCAGCGAGTAAATCAGAGAAAGCTCTGTTCAGCAACTCATCTAGCAGGGAGAAAGCTTTGCCAAAAGTATGTGTTAGTGTTTATTGTTTTTGTATAATTTATCACACTTCTATTACTATTGCATAAGACTTTTATGATACTTAATTCAAAATTGTTGCATAACTCCTGAGGCACTGTTGCCCTTTCTTATATCTGGTCCAAGTAGAATGTAAATATATGTTCTATCATATGCGTGTTACATTTATTTATTTATTTGATTTTAAAACTAGTCGTTGGGGGCTACCTTAATACTTACCCATCAGGGGTATGCATAATATAAAATATGAAAATCAAATATGTGTAAACTATTTATAAAATGCATTGCGATTCCAATAAAATTGTGGCTTGATGATGTCATAAACTTTAAATGCTCTATTACTGAATTGTGTAAAATAAACATCCTTATTTATAACTCCAAAATTGTTAATCATATTACTGTTCAACCACGCTTCTAAGAACCCCGATTGGCAGAATGCCAAGCTGATTCCATTCACACTGTAGGGAGAATAGCCGCTGCAAAAGAAGCTGAAATCATCACTTTTTATCTTGGGCAACGTACTTACGGCTTATGGACTTCCCCATTTTCGACATAGACTAGCCATTTTCACCCATGTGCAGTTCGCTCCAGGTTTCTATCAAGTGTGGTGCATCTGTAACTAACGGTTTACTGCATCATGAAGCGTAAGAGTCCGAAACAAAATAGTTCCAGATAATCGAGGTTACTGAAATTCAATAAGCTTTTTCCATTATTACATACTAAGTACACACCAAATTTAAAGTCTCTATCTCAATTTATTTACGAGATAGAGCGTTTACAGATGGACGGCAAATTTTTTTTCAAAAAATATGTTTTTCGGAATCTCCAGTGTCTGAAACATGTAAATCCATCAAAAAATATTTTTTGATTTTCAAAACGATTACAAGACTTACCCCTATACTACGTATCAGGGCTGCGGAGTCGGAGTCGGGCCTATTTTTGGACAAAAGGGTCGGAGTCACTAAAAAACAGGCAGACTCCGACTCCAGCTTGTTTTTTAGACAGTTTGAAGTGAAATTAAACCAATTTTATGTAATTTTAAATTTATAAACTGAATTATTATTTTTATATTTGGACTATATATACAAGGAAATCCAGATTAAACAGGCCCAGTATACTGTCCAGTTTACAGTGTATATGAAAACTGCTTTTAATTGAAATCTCTAGTTTATATTTTATCTTAGTATGCAGTACTTTCTCTCGGTTTTTGGGGTTTGCAGAAGCCGAGGTAATGCGAAAATTGGAAGTTTCTGCTCTTTTTAGAGTCCACAGAATCCAAAATATCTTTGTAATAGAAAAATTTTCCCTTTTGTTTTCTTGTTCCTTGTTTCAGATTCTTCAGGTCTGTAGGACCAGGAGTAATGCTGAAATTGTAGTAAATTGTCTCCCCTTTTTTTCGTGTGCATAGAATTCCCCCCCCCCCCAAAAAAAAAAAAGTGAAATTACAAATTTTTTTTCCTGAGTCTGCAGTACTCAAAATAATGATGAAATAGTGAATTTTCAGTTATTTTTCTCCTTTCAATATTCAGGTTTTGCAGACCCGAAATAAAGACAAAATTATAAAGTTAATGCAGGAAATACAAAATTTTCCTCTTTATTTTTCTTCCCTTACATCGGAATTTTTCGGGTCCGGAAGACACAATAACTCCAAAATTACAACATTTTGTATTTTCTTTTTCAAGTCAGCGGGATCTGAAATAGTAAAATTTCCATTTTATTTACTTCTTTAGATTTCATTATTTAGATTTTTCGGGTCTGCAGGACCCAAAATGCCGAAAATATAAAAATTCTTCCCCTTTTTTTATGAAACCGTGAGAACAGAATAAATCTAAAATAGTAAAATTTTTATTTTTCTTGCATTCCCCCATAATTTTTCGGGTTCTGGAGACCCCAAAATGATGCTTAAATTGTAAAATTTTATTCTGCAGGAATAGATATAAAACCAAAATTAAACATCCTTTCCCCCATATTTTGGTGAAACTTTTTATGCTAAAATACTGTCAGAAGTTTGCCGCTGCAATAAATGAGTCCTCGTCTTGACTATCTATTACAGCTTATACCCATAATTCATTCAAAAATATACATATATACTTCAATTTTAAACAGGTCATGTAACAGCAGGTTGCAGTGTTGCCAGTTGAGTTTTTTTAATTCTGATTGCTTGATTGCTGCCATTTTTTTTTTAAAATACAGTAGAAAGCCGCTAATCCGCAAAGCTTGGTTCCAGTGTTGTGCGGATTGGAGGCTTTTTGCGGATTACAGGCCATGTCTATTTAATCTTTGTTTACATTTTTTTTAATTCATATTTTGGACAAATTTAGATTGCTAATACTAAAAAATAAATAAATTACACATTTTAATATATAGATAAAATAATAACTATGTAAAAAATAATTTTTTTTTTTTTTAATTTCTTAAATATGGCATCAATTGTTGTCTGTTTTAAGACATTTGGTTTATAGTGTTGAATTTTATCTTTAAGTAAAAGTTCAAAAGCAATATATTATGTATTCTTTTATGTGTTTTTCAATTTTATAATTATGATTTAATGAAAAAATGAATAAATTATAAAATATATTGTCTAAGTAAGGATTTTTTATCATAAAAAAAAATCACAAAAGCTCAAATTGTAATTTACAAGTATTGTATGAAGAAATGAATATATAAAATAATATACTAATTAAATGTGCTTTCATTTTAAACTATAAAAAAGAATGTTATATAAGATAAGAAAAATGTTAAAATTGGTGAAAAAAAATTTCAAAATTCAAAATTTTGTCACCATTGAAGCATTTTTCAAGAATGAAATTTCTTTGTTTACATTCATAAATTGATTGCGGATTAGCGGCGCTCTACTGTAGTAATATTTTCTTTATTTAATGACAAATTTAATAAAGCGTCCGTTCAAAACAAATGACAGCAATAAAGCAATCTGAATAATAGGAATCAACAGGCAATACTAGTACTTTAGACGTCCCGGAGTCGGAGTCGGTTCCTTTAAAATTTCAGGAGTCTGAGTCGGTCATTTTTCCCACCGACTCCGCAGCCCTGCTACGCATGATGGGTAAGTAAAAGTATTGTGACATTTTCCCATATCCCAGCTGAGTTACTTTACTATGGACCGCAGGAGTTGTCGGGCCGAACCTAAGGAAGCGATCCATCTCCTACGCTGAATGGTTTGGACATTAGGGAAACAATACTGGAGACTGGCTGGCACCTACCCGACGGTAACGAATTATTGATTCTACTTGTGAGGTCGCAGATGGAGAGGGTTCCCAGAGACCATCGGACGCCAAGGGAAGTCCTTTAAAATCTGCGAATGGGAGCCAGATATCGACAACGATAGGCTGCCGTAAGTTTAAGAGGCCGGGATGAACCTGCCCCCCGCCCCCCTTTTTTTCTGAGGCGAGAGGAAGAAGAGAAGACGAGATGGAGATGGGTTCTTCGGAGGCAAAAGGGTAGGACGTGACCCTGAAAAGGCAGAGTCTGGCAGTGAAGCGAGAGCGAAGTGAAACGGAGGAGCGATCCGTCTCGATCACCCAAGGACACCCTGTCCTGTTTAATTTGTATCACCGAATACAGAGAACGGAAATTAAGTTTGGAACGAGACTGTCTGGTGTAGAGACCTAAGGAGAAATTAGAGGACTTTATGGAACTCGTTTATAATCACCTGCACCTACGCATTTCATCTTATTTTATTTTGTTCTATTTTATTTAAATAATGAAACCTGTAGAAGGAATGCTCTGTACTTCAAGCTTCGAATAAAGGAACTTTTCTTTCTACAAATCAACTTGAGTAATTACTCCGGTTAGCCACAGCTACCAGTTCGAATTTTATAAATCCAGCCGGAGTTTTTACAGATGGTGGCAGCTTCAAGGGATTTAAAGTGGTGAAAGAAACGTGCGTGACAAAGTTTTATGAATTCGGGGCAGAGTAGGACAACTCGCCGAATTTCTTCAGAATCTACACCAGCCGTTGGGAACCTGAATCTACATACCGAATCGGGGCAGAGCAGGACAACTCGCCGAATTCGTACAGAATCCTGTGATAGAGAGACAGATTCCGCTGAATCGAGGAAGATCCACCGACCCCAAAGTGACCCGCCAAAACCAAGGCAGAGACCCGAGCTGATCTGAAACTGCATTCGCTGAACCAGAAACCAGAAGCATCCGAACTTTGCTGACAGTGTGGAGAGAAAAGAAAGCAGAATCACCGCCGAGAATCGCAGACAGAGCTATACCCAGGTGAGCACTTGTTTTATTCTCAGTGGAGGCTTAGTGTGTATATTTTTAATTTTGGACAGGAAGCAATTTTTCTTTAATTATTTGTGTTCGGTAATATAAGTAAAAATTTTAAATATTAATTACCAACAGATGTTTTTGTGTGTTGAAGGTAAATTAAAAGTGTACAAATTCATCTTGTTTCTAGTAATTGAAGAATTCTTTTAATCTTTTTAATTAAAAATTTTTTGTTTGGTGAAAAGCAAATTATGTTAATTGTATTTTTCGGCCGAAATTTTTAATGTGCTCTCTTATTTTGAAGATTGCTAAGGAATTAAATTTTGAATTTAAAGAAGTTGTAAGATTAAGTTGAAGTCTGTTAGTAATTCAGTTAAGTTAAAGTAAGATATATGTTTTTTTGGCAAATTGTAGCCTATATGTGGAATTGGTTTGCTTGTAATTCAAAATTTTAAAAATCTGTGACCTGCGATCAAAATTTCATGAATATTGATTGTATTTTGTGTCGAGCAGAAACTACTGTATTTATTTTTATGTTGTTTTGGGGGTGAAAAAAATTGTGTATTTTTTTTATTATTGCATTTATGTGCGGGAAATTGGAATTAAATTGTGTTAGAATTTAAAATTAGTGATTATGGCAGGCATATCGGGATTTCGAAAATGCGATCTGCAAACCCTTGCGATAGAATTTGAAGTAGAGGTTTTGTCAAATGATACAATTCCTAAATTGGTTAAAAAGATAACGGAGGCCCCCGATTATGATGAGACTATGGCGTTAAACCAATTAAAGTTGATTGAAGAAGACCGTGTAGAGAGATCGAAATTGGAAAAAGATAAAATTGAGAAAGAACATGAGCTCGCGAGAATTAGGGCCGAACGGGAAAATGATACTTTAACGTTATCATCTAGTCAAATAGAAAGGGAACCTAAAATTCTGTTAAAAAATGTGTTACCTAAATTTGAAATGGGAAAATCAGAGATTTCCTTATATCTCAACTTATTTGAGAGACAGGCATTAAAAGCGCAATTAGATAAGTCGCAATGGGTAACAAATTTGCTAGGTTTACTTCCTATAGAATTGACAGAAGTTATTCTTAGAGAACCACCAGACGAAACGGACAATTTTGATTTTGTGAAGGGAAAAATTACTCGAAAGGTTTAAAATTAGTGCAGAAGACTTCAGAATCAAATTCGTAACAACACCACGGTCCGAAGAAAAAAATTGGAAAGATTTTTCGTATGAAATTACGAATTATTTCGACCAATGGTTAAGCGGTATTCAGGTGTCCGAATTTAGTCAACTTAGGGACCTGATAATTACTGACCAGATCAAACGGAAAGTGCCCTCTGAAATTAGACAACATTTCATAGATTCCTGGAGTGATTTAATTACGCCCGCCGAATTAACCCAAAAACTAGATCATTATGAGGCGGTTAGAAGAACAGAGATGAAACAGTCCCCGCCTAGATATCCAAATAACGGCAAACAGGTTGAGGGAAACAGATTGGTTGATAGACCAGAGACAGAACCCCAAAACGCGGAAATGAAAAGAAATTGGAGGGAGAGGGAAGATTAAAAAGATAGAGATGTAATTTTTGATAAGCGGAAAGACAGGTCTTGTTTCCATTGTGGTAGTTTTTCTCATATCCGCAAATTTTGCCCCAAACTAAAATGGAGTAGTGAAATACCTGAAGTGGTTAATCAGTTGGCTGACCTCGATGAGTTAAACGAAATGTTCCAGCCCTATTTAACAAAAGGGATTATAAATGGGAAAGAAATGAAAATTTTTAGAGACACTGCTACGTCGCTAGATTTAATTAGTGCCATTCAATTAGTGCAAACCAGGTGACCCGAGAACAATACACAGGGAGAGTCGTGTGGGTAAAGCAACCGTTACAAAATGATTTAAAATGTCTACCCCTCGCAGAAATAGAGCTTAATCTGTGTGATTTAGGAAAAAGAGTTAGGACTTACGCAGGTATTGTCGATGCAGACATAGAAATGGATTATTATTTATTGGGAAGCAAAACACAAAATTTGCTAGACAGAATGAAACCGAAACCGCCTGTTAGCTTTGGGAGTGCAGCACCGAAAAAAAGGCACAGGAGTGACCGCCCAATTCCCCCCAACCCCACGAACCGCTTAGTTTCGGCTTATCAAAAGAATGAAGTGAGAAAACCGGACAGGAAGGAAAAGAAAGGCTTTGTTCCCTTTCCCCTTAGCCAACGTGCAGGAGTAACGCATTGTGAATCTTCCATTAAAACGAAATTCGCGACGACCCCGATCCGCGCGACACCCAAAGCAAGGATGAAGGAAGAGGGTTATAAAGAAAGAGCGAGGGTGTTTTATTTAAGGAATGAAATCCGGGAAAGTAAGCATGGGAAAAAAAATAAAGACACAGTCTTAAAACGAAAGGAAGATTTTAGGTTTAAATCTTCGGGACAGAAAACAACAAAAGGGGTAAACAGTTATTGTGCGTTAGGAAGGAAGCGAAAAACGGTTTTCAGTTCTGATTGTTTAGAAACCCCAGGATACATATCGCCGCATAACGAAATAAAAGGCAGCGAGGTTAAACAGCCGAAAAACGACGCCGGAAATGATTACCGACTAATTAGAGATTGTGGAAAAAGGCAGGATATTCGCAGATCCTTAGGTTACCGCCCAGGCAGCCAAATTCCACATGTATACTGTTTAAGTAGAATGGAATAAATAACATTCCACTCAGTAATTTTGTATATAGTTTTTTTAATTTTGTAATTGAAATAATTGTGTATTTGAATCATACAATGAATATTGAAATTTAATTTAACGATGTGAGTCTGTAGAGTGGATTGTAAACTTGTGAATAATAATGTTTAAGGTAAGCCTCTATTGAGAATTAACATGTGTTGGGTATGGATGGAAGGCTAGCGCACCAGTAATGATGTAAGATTTTCCAAATGCTTGAAAAATCTCAACTGCTGGAGGGGGTAATGCTGTGACATTTTCCCATATCCCAGCTGAGTTACTTTACTATGGACCGCAGGAGTTGTCGGGCCGAACCTAAGGAAGCGATCCATCTCCTACGCTGAATGGTTTGGACATTAGGGAAACAATACTGGAGACTGGCTGGCACCTACCCGACGGTAACGAATTATTGATTCTACTTGTGAGGTAGCAGATGGAGAGGGTTCCCAGAGACCATCGGACGCCAAGGGAAGTCCTTTAAAATCTGCGAATGGGAACCAGATATCGACAACGATAGGCTGCCGTAAGTTTAAGAGGCCGGGATGAACCTGCCCCCCGCCCCCCTTTTTTTCTGAGGCGAGAGGAAGAAGAGAAGACGAGATGGAGATGGGTTCTTCGGAGGCAAAAGGGTAGGACGTGACCCTGAAAAGGCAGAGTCTGGCAGTGAAGCGAGAGCGAAGTGAAACGGAGGAGCGATCCGTCTCGATCACCCAAGGACACCCTGTCCTGTTTAATTTGTATCACCGAATACAGAGAACGGAAATTAAGTTTGGAACGAGACTGTCTGGTGTAGAGACCTAAGGAGAAATTAGAGGACTTTATGGAACTCGTTTATAATCACCTGCACCTACGCATTTCATCTTATTTTATTTTGTTCTATTTTATTTAAATAATGAAACCTGTAGAAGGAATGCTCTGTACTTCAAGCTTCGAATAAAGGAACTTTTCTTTCTACAAATCAACTTGAGTAATTACTCCGGTTAGCCACAGCTACCAGTTCGAATTTTATAAATCCCGCCGGAGTTTTTACAGTATGCTTGGCATAAACTTTTTTTAAAAACTTTTTCTTAATTGTACTGTTGTAGATTTTACAATAATTGCAATATTTCTTATACTATATACAGTATATTCTCTCAAATCCCATGACCTTAAAATCATCTACAAATGCCTAAAATTTGCACATTGTTGCAGATGTAAACAGTGAAACTTGGTCAAAATGTAGGGGGAAAATTCAAGATTTGTTTTATTTTTATATTCTGTATCCTTTTTAATATGTAATTTCTGGTTAATATGACAACTCATGTGTTCTCATATAGGAAGTTTAAATTTATTTCCAAGAAAATTATTCATGATAGAGTGCTGATATCAGTGGTGATCATGATCTTTTTACCAAATACATTTATGTATTAATAAAGCTTTTTTAGTAAAGTCTGGTTAAACATGAAATAAAACTTAATTATTTTAAGATGTTGATGTAAATTATTTGTGCACCTTTATGAGGTAAATCTCATTGAATATTTCAAGAAAACTTTATCTCATCATTATTAAATTATGCATTATTAATTATGTACTTTTAATATTTGAATTTTCTTAATTTTTACTACTTTATACATTATTATTTTAATATTTTAAGTTATTGTAAGCATTCATTATAATTTTGAGTGCATTATTACATTCAAATTACTGATTTAAAAATATAACCAAAACAGTGACCAGAAATCTGCATAACCTCTGGTCCCAAATGACACAGATTTGAGGAAGTGTATGGTATTCACAGTTGCATAATGTTCCTTTATTCTTCTGTTCTAATAAAAGTATAGTTCTCATCTTCCAAACTCTCTGAAATTGTAATCGGTTATAAATATAAATGTATCGAAGCTCTCTTTATATTTAGTGATGAAACATGAGTCGAAGCAGAGAGAAGCCATTCCAAAGTCCTGCTTTTTCACCTTTTTTTTTTTTTTAATTTCTGAGAGATTTTTTTTAATACCTGTATATGTCTTAAACATTTGGAAATTTTGTATGTAATTAATGTAAATCTGGTCGTTTGAAATGTAAAGGGCAAAACTGGGAAATTTCATTAGTGGCCAGTAGTAGCAGTTTTATAAGTGGCCACTTTCTTATTTAAATGTTCTAAACAGCAAAATTTTGTTAATTTCAATTAGTATTCATCTAAAATTAAATAGCCCAAATAAAATAACCAAAATAATACAACCAAACAATATAACCAAATAAATGTTAATATAAACCGGGGAGATATAAATAGATTAGGAGAAATTTCGCCTATGGCATCCTCCAAGCAAACTTGGGCCTAACACCAAAGTGGGCGCATGCAGCACTGCGGTCTGTACCAGCATCAAATTAACATTGTTTGCTATACGAGTGTGTTATTATTTCCTTTATAAATTATTTTTACATTATATTTTCATATGGCTCTTCATCTCTACTTGTGAGGGCTTAATTTGAAATCTTTAGCTACTATTTCATGTTTTGAGTGTCTTTATGTTGATATTGTGTTGTGGTTCAAAAAGGATAAGGGGTTAAAAATTGGAATTCTGAAGATAAATGCATCTAACATTGGTAACTAGCATAAGGATATAACTAATGAATAAAAGTAAAAATATTTTGAAATGGGTTTATGTGGGAAGGGGTATGTATAAATAAAAAACCTAAGCAAAAGGTATGTGTGAGAAAAAAGTTCGGGAAAAGGGGGGGGGGTCATTTTAGGAAAATGATCCCTTTTAAAAAAAATATGAAAGGTTTAACAATGATATATATTTTTTAATTGGTTGCAGTATTTGAGATGTAAGAGTACGATCTTTCTGATATGTCTTCCAATTTTAACTGTACAGAATTGTTTGGTCGATTTATGTTAAAATACGAAGTATCACAAAAAACTGTGTGGTCAGTTCTTCAGACTTCTAGCTGCGCTAAATTGTGCTAGCCATTGCCCACACACAGCAAAACTTTCTTTTATTAATATAAATTTTTTATTTTATAAAAGTTCTGTATTGTTTCAATATTTTACTTTTGTAACCATTTATTCTGTATTTTCAGGTGCTAAGACTGACATTACTTTCCCCCGTCTCACAATTTGAGTCATCTCAACAAATGTGTGCTATTTTTGCCAAGTTAAGCTATATTTTAATTTTCATTGTATGTTATGTAAAAAGTCATGTTTTGAATACATTTTTGCTCACTTGATATTTAAAAAGCAAAAATTAAATTAAAAAAAGCTATGTAAATCAAATGTTTTAAAAATCAGTTTCTTAATTAATATTATGTTTTTCATATCAAAATACATAATGGTCACCTATGTATCGCATAACAACATTCATCTATTATCTATTTAAAAAGCTTAAAAAAGTGATTCATGTGTTACTTTAAAAATCGATTCATATTTTTGAAACAAAAGTGTGAAATATACTTCCTTTGCATGACATTTGGTCATTTTCAAAACTTGGAACGTAACGCCGGTCCCAAGCCCAGGAAGAGGGGATTTTATTTTTATTTATTTATTATTGCAATGCTATTCTTTTTATCTTTTTTTTTTTCAGATGCTGCTAGTAGAAAAAATTTTCAGCAGAGTCATAATTGAACAAAATATGTACAATTTTATTGATAAAATATTACTCTGTATTTTGTAACATTAAAATGCTGAAATGCATTTTCAAAGATAAAATAAAAAGTATAAATTGTATTTGCTGTTTTATAGCTTGGAAAACAAATTCATGTTTTTATGGGTTAATTTAGAATGAATGAGTATGAAAAATACAGACATTTTATAACAAAACATTCAAGTGATGGTAAAAATATTTTTGAAATCAAACACCTCAATTATTACAGAACCATTTATACAGAATGGGTGGTGTCAGATGTATTCCAGATAATTGGATTTTCTGGATAATTGATTGGACATTAAAGCAACATCCATTTGACATTTGACCACATTTGTAGAATATGTGTGACTGTGGCATTATTTCCGATTTGAAATTAATTATTAGATTACTCAGATTAAGAATCAAGATCAAAGATTAATTAGAGTTTGAAAGAAGGCAATTTATGGGAATCAATTGCAAATAGCAATTCCTCTGCATAAAAATCAAAACGCCTAATATATAGCTGAATATACTTCAATTTCAATTCTTAGATGTTGGCATCAAGTTATACCATGAATGTTGTAATGTTTCAAGCAATGAACATGTCAAACTGGGTTTTTAGATAAACGGATCCATACTGTATATTATATACATTCCTGGCTGATACAAGTAAATTTTAAAATGGAAGAATGATAGATGGCAACACTATACGTATTAAGAAAAAGAGAAAATTGAAAAAAAAAAGCTGATAAAAACTAAACAACATATTTTTAAATATGCTCACTTAAATTTAAGATGTTCCATGTTGTCTTTACTTTTCTGAATTTAAAGATGACAACACACATCACCACTGTAAATAACCTATAAAAGGTTTTAGGGAGGGTTGAGGGTGTTATTATAATTGTTCTTCTTAAAATTAAAACTTTTGAAAATAATTTTATAAGAAAATCCCTTAGTATCATTAAAATATACATATATATATTCTAAAAGTGATAACAGTACACCAAAAAGCCTTATAAATACCGTTTAATAAACAGATCTACTAGTTTCGTACAACATTCTCAAGATTAATAATTATAAATTAACTATTTTCCCAAACATTTGAAAAAACTTTTTGCTAAAATAGTTTATTATTGATCTGGAGAATGATTGTGTGTACGAAACTAGTAGATCTGTTTATTAAAAGCGTTTAAGTGTATTGTTATCATATATATTTATTTTTATTTTCTAAAATGGTAAATGAATAGAATTTATGTTAATTAGTTTTATTATAAGATTTATTCATTTAATTATCTTGGGTACACAAATAACATGAAATATGCCTTTTTTTTCTCTTTGAAATGAATTCAAGTATAGTAATATATTACTTTTTCTTTGCTTTAAACATTGTGAACTTCTTTAAAATGAAATAACACATTTCTGTTAGGGAATGTCTGTTTGTTTTACAAAAAGGGAATGTTATGAAACACTAAAGTTATGGGGTAAGGGGCTCGGTACCCTTTTAATTTTTATTTGAATATTTTATACCTTATGACATATTAAGTGGTTTTATGAAGGAAAATGATTTTTAAAAAAAAGTTCTTAAGTTAAAATTTTAAAACAACGTTAAACTTTTTTCAAAAATATTTTTTTTTCTTCTTTTTTTCATATTTCTTTTGTAAGAGATTCAGATTTCAAAAAAGTTAATTAGTTTAAGAAAAAATATATAAAATGCTATAATATATGAAAAACAATGAGTATTTACATAAATACTTTATTTAAAAAAATAATGAACTATAGTAGAAAACCACTAATCTGTACACCTTGGTTCGAAGGATTGTGTGAATTTGGAACGTTTTATTAAGATAAATAGTAATACACTATTAAATAATAATCCATGTTCAAATATAATAAATATAATATTTTTAAATGTTTTTAATTTTAAAACTACGATTTAAGGATGAAAAGATAAATGATTAAATATATTGGCTAAGTAAGCATCATTATTCATTTAAGGTGGTTCTCAAATTCCCTGCTCAACTATGCAAAACTTTCTGACTCAATTGTAAACGTAAAGGCATAAAATTGGCTGGCCTGACTATCGAAGTGATTTGGAATCTAAACACGTTTTCCATTTTTTTTTATTTATAAATAAATTATTGATTTATAAGTGACTCTTGTCACATAACAAGTTTTTTCCCTTTCTCGTGCTGCTGCGTTGGAAATTCCATTCATAACGCCGATTTTGACAGTGTTTTCTGAAATATATTCTGCTTTTACAAAAAAATAAATAATGTCTTTCAATTGAGGGTGTCGGGGCAAGAAAGTACCAAGCCACATTTTTAATGAAATAAATCTAACACTGTAATCGGTTGCTTAATATTGTAAATTATAATATCCAACATATAATTTGTTTCTAATGTCCAGGGCCGAAACTAAGGGGGGGGGGGCAGAGGGGCCATGTGCCCCAGGCGCCAAATGAAGATTTCGTTTGTCGTTTAATACAAAAATGTATATATGTGAAATTTGTATAAAAATGTCTCGTAGCCGGAAAAATATAAATAAATAAATAAAAACAACCAAATGCATTAAAATTGACAAATAGATAAAAAGGTTTGTCTAAAATACTAGATAGCAAATGAATAAGAAGAAAGAACTGTTCTCTTAGGCTATTTTTAACCTATTCCAAATACACCATGTCTATTTCTTCTATCTATCATACACTACACTTCCAGTGTAGTAAGAATCGCTAACATTTTCACGGTCAGTCTTCTGTCTCTGTGCCACTATCCGGTGTCTAACAAGAATAATTGCCAAGCGATTCCCTGTGAAAAAAATCCAAATCCAAATTCTGGCTATGGTTCTTGTTTGACAATAACTTAATACATTGCTTTGGACAATTTCAAATAAAAATTTTGTTTTTCATAATTTTTTCTATTTTTGTATCAATATGCAGTTTAGTGTGTTAGGGACACACAAACTTCCCTCTATAAGTGCTACACACTCCATTTTCATAGGAACCTTCTACAGAGTGGCCAAGATAAAAGAGGCCCAATATACAGAAGTACAAATACTTACTAATTATTATTTAAAAGTAGTAAATACAGAGTATTATGAATAACAACATAATGAATATTCAATAATTCACAGGAGGTGTTATTCATAATATTCTGTATTTACTACTTTTAAATAAAAATTAGTAAGTATTTGTACTTCTGTGTACCGGGCCTCTTTTATCTTGGTCACTCTGTATAATATAAATGATATGATGTAAAAATGGACGTTTGCTTCATATTTTTGTTTTAAAAAAATAAACTACTTAAATTATTGCAAATCGGATCTTTAATTTTATACAATACACCATAAGGAAAGTCAATAAAAAATATCAAGTAAGTAGTATTAAGAAACATATGTTGAAGCTTTAGCATTTTGAACATACTGATGAGATATACTGAAATAAAAAAAGAAAACTGCCCAGTTAAACTGAGGGCATTGAGCTCACAGGCTATTCACACTAATTGTATATTATACTCTTATTTCAAAGAATTTGAAATATGCCCCTCGAAAAATAAAGAAATCAACAATATATTAAGGGGGGGTCATCCCCAAGTTACCCCCCTCATAGTTAACTAATGAACCCCTTAAACTAATCAGAGAAGTCTCTAATTACAATGAATATATATACAAAATTTGAAGAAAATGGGATGATTCTGCATGATAAAACCCATTTATCTAAATTAAGGGAGGATTAGCCCCCCTTTCCCCCTTTATACTTAACCAATGAACCCCCAAAACTATTCAGAGAAGCACATTATCACAATGAACCTATTTACAAAATTTGAAGAAAATCGGATAATTCTGCATGAAAAACTCATTTATTTAAATTAGGGGAGGGGGGTTATCCCCTCTTTCCCCCTTTATACTTAACCAATGAAACCCCAAAACTATTGACAGAAGCACATTATCAAAATGAACCTATATACAAAATTTGAAGAAAATGAGATAATTCTGCATGAAAAACCCATTTATCTAAATTATGGGGGGTTAGCCCCCGTTTCCCCCCTTTATGCTTAACCAATGAACCTCCAAAACTAATCAGGGAAGCGCCTTATCACAAGGAACCTATAAACAAAATTTAAAGTAAAACGGTTAGTTCTATCAAGAGTTATCGCGTTACGTACGTACATACAGAACCGGCGCGGCGGGCACATAAGCTCTCAGGCTTTGATAGCCTGTGAGCTAAAAACATAAACTGAGCACTCTGAATCCTTTGAAGGAAAATGGGTGCAGTAAAAAATCTTTTTCGCATATATCCTAATTATCTGATGTTTATGCAAGAATATACTGGCGATGTTTAAATACTTTTTATTAAAAAGTGGTAATTTCGTCATTTCTCATCAAAATGAATGCTAGCATTCATTTTGATTCACCTTCTGAATTCACCTTTACAGGACTGCTTCACCATCCCCCTACCCCAAACACACACTCTACAGCGAAATCGCATGTTAACCTATGGGAAAATTGAATTACTAGGTGGTAACTCATTACATAATATAATTATCGAAATACGATTTCCCCCATCAGAAAGTACACGGCTGATGCCGACGTGGTGCTTTTTTAAAATTGCCTAGTATTTTTAAGATGATAAATTTTGAAAATTTTCTACAAGTAGAAATTTCAGTTTTTGAAATACTTAATAAATTTTAAGTATAAGGAGACTTTAAAAAAAAACAGGGTTTTTAAGGAGACTTAAAAAAACGCACTACTTATAGGCATCAGAAGTCTACTTTTTGGTAGTGAAAACCGTATTTCGATAGTTAGGTAATAAGTCACCACCTAATTCAATTTCTTCATAGATGATGAACATGAGATTTTGAGACTAGCTATTTGAAAACCTGTATTGGTGAATCATCCCTTTACACTGTAATCTTCAGCCCTTTACACTGTATACAGTGTAAAGGGATTATAATGAAGATTATAATCTTCAGGAATAATAAACAGAACCCAAATTTCCTTTGAGAAATGTTCATTTAAATAAAAAATTGTTCACATGTGATTTTTTTCATTTTTCTTATCGAATTTCGATTGCTTAAATGCAGGAACCAGTTAGCATTCGTTAATTAGATATTTGTTGATTTTGGACATAATAATGTTATTAATACATAAATTTGTTGTGTGCCCTGTTTGTACGTATTTGTGCGTTAAAACGTTGTAAAAGATTTTAATTTATGTATTAAAAATTCGCACAAAGTGTTTGATTTATGCTTATAATGTTATGCTATTGAAACGCTGACTTTCAGCAGAACTAAGATTTTGAATAAAAATGATCTCTGAACTCTAAAGCAAATCAAGAGAATCTTTTTCTTTTTTTTTTAAGGGAAGGGGACGGGGGGGGGATACATAGTTTCATATAATCGACACAGTATTAAACAGTAAATGGAACATTTTCCTAGTCTTGCCGGAAGGAACACCTGCTAAGACAAAAACTTGCCTAAAACGAAACTTTTTTTTTTTTATCCCTAGTGATTCTGTTTTCAGATTTTATTGTATGTAAAACGATTTAATATAATAAATTATTGCTTAATATTATATAGGAACATGTTACTTCTGACAGATCGGGTTTACAAATAGGGACCGGGTGCAAACACATTCCAGCGTCCTATTGTACGTAACGCTAGTTGTCAGTACTTGTGATTTAGAAAGCGAAATTTATTAAGAGCGTTACAGATCTAGGGGGCTAGTCCGTGTTATTTTCAGAATTTGGACGATTTTATTAGATCTTTTACTTGTGGGAGCATAGGATAGAACTGGTGCAACGCTTTGACGCGCCGCACCCGGAGGTCTCCAGTCGTGGTCCGGGAGACAGAACGTGTTGGGGCCAGGCTTGACCAGTTGTCTCAGTTTCCGAGAAACCGGAATTAATTGAATATCAGTTATTTCAGTCGGGTTAGAACTATCCACAAAAAAGAATTGAATTCTTAATGGCACAATCAAATGAGGGAGCCATTGACTTTAATAAGTCAACGTTGTCCGACTTGGGTGTCCCCAAAGTCGATGACGATGGGAAGGAGGACAAACGAGTACCAGCACAATACATAGTGAATAAAGCGAATGTCGTGTTGCAAGGGAAAGCCAAACAAAAATGAAAAAGATGTGATGGTGACACTGACCCATCTGGAAGAGCTTTATGCACTGTTCGTACAGCAAGCTCTGGAGTCGCTAGAACTGTAATAAACAACTTGACATTGAAGGTGACTGAGTCGGAATTTAATAAAAGATATGCAGGACGCCTGCACCGGAAGAAGGTTCCAAAGTGGAGAAGAAAATTAAGCGTCCAGCGGGGAAAAGAGGGAAGACCTGTTGTTATGTATTATCACAGACTCTAACTGTAACGTTAACCATAACATTTTTATGTTTCCAGAATGGCAACAGGCTAGCGGCAGTCAGATGTAAACATTCACGCCGTGTCGCTACAAGATAGCAATGCACATGCTTTATCTTTAATAAACCCTGTTAAGTTATATCATGAGTAATTATATTATTATATGTATGTTACTAATACGTAACAAATTGGCGACGATGATGGATTTAAAGGGTTTAGCAAGCTACCTGCAAAATATTGATACTCACGCGTTAGGCTTACAGTGACAACGTGGATTGGTTACAGAACTGAGTGAAATCTACATTCTGCAAACTTCTGATTTTTTTTCTCCAAAACATCGTTGTGAAAAATGGCTACTTTCGGCAGCTTAGAGCCTTTCGATGTATCGGAACCATCAACGTGGGACTCTTATCACGAAAGATTGGAATGCTTTTTAGAAGCGAACGATGTCAGCGACTCGACGAAGAAACGGGCCATATTTCTGAGTGTGTGCGGCGCGAAGATGTACGCGACAATCCGTTCTCTCGTATCCCCAGCAAGCCCTTCTTCTAAAACATACGATGAACTAATACAACTTGTCAAAACTCATTTCTCGCCAAAACCTTCAGAAATCTTCCAGCGATTTCTATTTTATAGAAGGAACCAACAATCGGGGGAAAGTATAAATGCATTCATCGCGGAATTACGAAAACTATCCGAACACTGCAATTTTGGCTCATCGTTGGATGTCATGCTCAGAGATAGGTTGGTGTGCGGGCTGCTAGACGAAGCTCTCCAACGACGCTTACTTGCCGAAGCATCGCTGACTTTTAATCAAGCACTAGATAAGGCTTTGGCAGCAGAGACTGCTAATTTTCATGTAAAGGAGATTCGGAGCTCCGGATCTGTCTCAGTGATGCCTCTCGACAAGAGACAAAATCGAAATCAAAAGCAATCTAAAACTCAATCACAGAGAGAAAATTGTGCTGGTTGTGGAGGCAACCATTCAAGATCACAGTGCAAATTTAAAGATGCTGAATGCCATGCCTGCAAAAAGAAAGGCCATATACAAAGGGTCTGCCGGAACAAATCAAATTTTACTAGGAAAACAGTACATGAACAGAATTTAGAAAATAGCGATACTGATTCCTCTGAAACAGAGAGTTTAAACACCTTCCATTTGAAATATGTGTGTCTCAATAATGTGGAAACACCAAACATGAGAACAACTGTCCTGATCAATGGTACACCATGTGTTATGGAAGTAGATTCGGGAGCCAAAATATCCATCATTGACAAAAGTACTTTTGACCAGTTATATCCTCACGAGGTTCCACTGTTGGAAAAGTCTCCTTTTATTGTTAAAGACTATAATAAACAACCAGTAGAAATTTTGGGTCGGTGCCAAGTAGATGTTAAATATGCTTCATTTGACCGGAAGCTTCCACTTCTGATTGCTAAGAAGAAACGTCAAGGACTTTTAGGTCTGAATTGGTTTGAACCATTAGGAATAAAGGTAACAGGCATCCATAGCATACAACAGTCTATCATTGATGATGTCTTAAGTGAATTCCCTGATGTTTTCAAGGAAGAATTGGGAAGCTTTACAGGTACTCCTATCAAGTTGCATTTAGATCCCACAGTCCGTCCAATCCAGCTGAAAGCTAGAAATGTACCATTTGCTCTAAGACCCAAGATTGAGAAGGAGTTGCAACGATTACAAGACCAGGGAGTTCTTGAACCAGTTAGTTACTCTGATTGGGCAACTCCTGTAGTTCCTGTCCTTAAATCTAATGGGGAAATTAGGCTCTGTGGTGACTATAAATGTACAGTCAACAAGGCTTTAGGCACTCATCCATATCCAGTGCCAGCAGTAAATCAAATACTCGCAGAATTAACAGGAGGCCAACATTTCGTAAAGCTTGACCTGTCCCAAGCATACCTGCAATTAGTCGTGGATGAAGCTTCTGCCATGGTACAAACAATTGTGACACATCGTGGAGCATTCAAGTGCAATCGACTCCAATTCGGAATTTCCACAGCTCCTGGAATATTCCAACGGTTCATTGAGTCATTGGTCATAAACATACCAGGAGTGTTGCCATACTATGACGATGTCTTAATCAAGGGTTCAACACTAGACGAACTAGCCAAGCGACTTCGAGAAGTTCTTGACCGATTCTCCAAGGCTGGGTTACGCTTAAACAGAGAGAAATGTATCTTTGGAACCTCCAGCATTGAATTCTTAGGGTATGAAATCAATGAGAAAGGTATTAAACCCACAAAGGAGAAAGTGACAGCTATCCAAGAAGCCCCTATACCAACCAAGAGAGAAGAACTCCAAGCATTCTTGGGCCTACTGAACTTTTATCATGTGTTTCTACAAGATAAAGCAACAGTGGCAGAACCTCTTCATCGCTTGCTTGACAAGGGAGCAGTGTGGAAATGGAAGAAAAGCCACGAAGAAGCTTTTAATAAGGTTAAAAAACTCTTGTCAAGTGATTCCCTCCTTGTACATTTCGATGAAAAGAAACCAATCATCCTCACATGTGATGCTTCCCAGTATGGTGTTGGAGCTGTCCTGAGCCACGAATTGTCAGAGGGCGTAGAAGCTCCAGTGGCATACTATTCAAGAACAATGAACCCAACTGAGCGCCGGTATGCCCAGATTGACAAAGAAGCCTTGGCCATTATACAGGGTGTTAGGAAGTTTCACAACTACCTCTATGGACAAAAATTCGAAATAAGAACTGATCACAAACCTTTACTAGGCCTTTTGGCCAGTGACAAACCCACACCAACTATGCTGTCTCCTAGAATGCAACGATGGTCCCTAACCTTAAGCTCATATGACTACCATCTTGTATACCGACCTGGCAAATTAATTTCCAATGCAGATGGACTTAGTCGTCTACCTCACCCGCAGATGACCCATCATGAAACATCTCCCAATGAAGTTTTACTCCTGGAGGCTTTGGACAAGCCCCCTATCTCAGCCAAAGATATTGCACGAATGACACTCCAAGACCCAATCTTAGCTCGAGTGCTCAACTGGGTTTTGAAGGGGTGGCCGGCTGAAAAGCCAGATGAAGAATTCGCCCCTTATTTTCAACGACGATTGGAAATCTCAGCCCACAGAGGATGCCTCCTTTGGGGATGCAGAGTCATAATACCAAGGAAGGCACAAGAACGTCTACTGGCTACTCTCCACAATTCACATCAAGGCATTGTGCGAACAAAAGCTCTTGCAAGAAGTTACATGTGGTGGCCGAGGATGGACAGCCAAATCGAAGACACAGTAAATAGCTGCAATATTTGCCAACAGACACGACATGCTCCTCCTAAGACAGTGGGAACATGGGAGTGCATTAAAAAACCTTGGTCAAGACTCCACATCGATCATGCTGGTCCTTTTCAAGGATCCCTTTTCCTCATTGTTGTCGATGCATACTCAAAATGGCTAGAAGTTGTTAAAGTCTTGTCAACAGACTCAGTGTGTGCTATTGAAGCTCTGAGGAAGCTCTTCGGTACACATGGCATCCCTGACACTGTAGTGTCAGATAACGGACCTGGCTTCAAATCCTCAGAATTTGACGAGTTCCTTAAGAGAAATGGAATCTACCATTCTTTTACAGCTCCGAGACATCCTTCATCGAATGGGCAAGCAGAGCGGATGGTGCAGACAACAAAAGATGCACTTCGAAGAATTATTACTGGGAATTGGAATTCTAGACTTGCATCATTCTTATTAGCACAACATGCTACACCCAATGCTACTACAAATGTGTCTCCAGCAGAGCTGCTTATGAACCGCCGTTTGAAAACCTGCCTGGACAGACTTCATCCTGATTTTACGGAGCCTAATCCCAAGAATCTGTCTAATCCAAGGTTCCGAATGTTTGAACCTCTAGACTCGGTGTATGCTCGAGGATTCCATCCTCACGACAAATGGGTACCAGCTACAGTCACAGAAGTAACTGGCGCCACAATGTATGAGGTCTTAACGAATGAAGGTCTTGTGTGGAAGAGACACATTGACCAATTAAGACGACGTCAAGGTAATCTTCAGCATGTGACAGACACTAGTAATTCCTCAGCATCATCCTGTGGTCCAACACCTTCACCGCTGATGTCAGGATCAGTAGAAGACAGCGAGGACACCGAGCCAGCAGGAGGCACCAAAGATCCGGGACTGACAACAAATGACACGGTTCCAGAGCCTGTGGATACAGATAGTTTAATTGGGATTGCACCTGCAGGAGATAGACAGATCCCTGATGTTACAAGTCCAACATTCCTCCCATCGAGACCAGTTAGAGCTAAACATCCACCAACCTGGCTAAAGGACTACGTTACATAGGGGGGAGGAATGTTATGTATTATCACAGACTCTAACTGTAACGTTAACCATAACATTTTTATGTTTCCAGAATGGCAACAGGCTAGCGGCAGTCAGATGTAAACATTCACGCCGTGTCGCTACAAGATAGCAATGCACATGCTTTATCTTTAATAAACCCTGTTAAGTTATATCATGAGTAATTATATTATTATATGTATGTTACTAATACGTAACACCTGTGCTGCAAGTGCCACCACAGACCATGTCCTTCTTGTATATCTCACGTATAGGGAAGTAGCAATCAGCTGATCAACCATTGTACTTCATTTGGAGGTCAGGGTAGTTAAACCAATCAGAACTGCCTATTTGTAGTCTGTGACTTCCAACATGACGTCTATTGCAACTGCCCTATAAGAAGGAGGATACCAGGTCTTTGGACAAAAGGTTGACAGAGGCGATAGAGCCGGATGGACTCCAGGTGGGAGTCACGGGTAAGGGGCCTCTTTAGTCAAGGGGTTTGTTAGTGCGCCTCTCTACGAAGAAGTATGCCGAAATTCTATAAAAAACGATATAGGAACATGAGAAGGTGAAGGATACGGTCAAGTGCACCTGTTCCTAGGCTTCGAAGTCCTCGTATCATCGATACGACATACATAACGAATCGTCGAAACTGCAATAAAGAAGTCGGGTGCTAAGGCAGGGTCGGTTAAGATCAAGTTTTCTATTAAAGGACGAGACTTGACCAACTGGGTCCTGGAAATCACTCAAAGAGCCTTCCATGTCTTAGCGAATCTACGAAGGCTGATGATCGGCTGGACAAGAGCTAAACTGGCTGAGCACATCCGACCGACTCAGTGTTATAGATCTAGGAATTATGGCCACATAAGCAAGTCGTGCAAGAATAAGGAAGCCTGTTTGGAGTGTGGGAGCTCCAAGCAGAAGTCGGACAAGCATTGTAAAAATCCCAAATGTGGAGAGGGGGAAAAGAAATGTTTGAATTGTGTCACGGTGAACAAGTTGTACCCTGTCAACCAGAGGGTGAATGGTAATCATTTATCACTCCACCCCCATTGTCCTACCCGAGCTCTTGAGGTAAGCACACGTTAAATCAAATAACAGACTATGGTTAATCTTAGCACAGGACAGCAGAATGCAGGCAAATCTATGACGGCAGTGATTAAGGTGAGTGTGGATATCGACGACTACGAGATACTCTGTGTTCAGGAACCTTATGTGTTCGCTGAAGGTAAAGTTGGTGGGATTCCAGATGGGGCAACAGCGTTCTACTCTCAGGCCCAAAAGAGATCTGTGGTCTCCGTCTTGAAAAAAACCATTCCGACGAGGAGGTCATGACGGACAGAGACATTGTTACGGAGCAGTTTGATTTGAGTGTAGATGTAAATATTCTTCTAGTTTCGGTCTATTTGCCGCCACAAAGAGATGTCGTCGATATCACTTTACAGATAACTGCTTATATACAGATACATACTTATTATATACTTCATATATATATATATATATATATATACAGGGTGTCCATAACGACCCTACTTTAAAGTTGTCTACAGACGAAGCTATTGGTCAGAAAGTTGTGAAATTTTGTGTAGAACATAATAAAGGGATGGGAATTTGTTTGAGCGAAAAGAAAATTAGTTCAAAATTTCGCCACCAGAGGGCGTTTTTTAAATGAATTACACATTTAGCATATACTTGCGATAGTTTACAAATTTTATTACAGCAAAAGATGTTCAACAAAACTTTTTTTGCGACATGTTCTTAGCATTTCCCAAAACACACTCCGGACGGCTGTGGAACATGCTATCTTACGATTCCAGATGGTAGCTGAAAAGCATGGCCGTCATGTGGAATATGATATGTTGTAATAAAATTTTTAAACTATAGTAAATGTATGTTAAATGTTATGCTAAATTATCGATAAAATTATCTATAAAACGCCATCTGGTGGCGAAATTTTGAACTATTTTTTTCGCTCAAACAAATTCCCATCCCTTCATTATGTTCTCCATAAAATTTCACAACTTTCTGACCAATAGATTCGTCTGTAGACAACTTTAAAGTAGGGTCGTTTAATTATGGACCCAATTTAAATATGGTTATATATATATATATATATATACTTCATATACAGCGTGTCCACGTATAACCTGACCGACCTTTATTTTCGCAACCGTTGGTCCTAGATGCATACTTCCAATTACAAAAATGGTTTAAATAAGGTAAAGAATTACTTTTAACGTGATTTGGGTCAAGAAAAACATTTATTAAAAAAATACGAAAGTTAAATTTTTATACGGTCCCCCGGTCCTATAAGTTATATTTAGTAAAAATTTACTGTGACACTAACAAGTCCGACAAAGAAAGTCCCATTCATCTAACATTAAAATTGACCGAGTTCTGAAACTTTGAAATGCATGACTTATACCACTTTTTTGCATCTAAAAAGAGATGATTTCGGCCATGCTTTCAGGGGTCGTATATAAAGTACTTAAACTTATTTCAAGGTATCTGCGCTTTGAAATAAATCGTACAACTATTACGATTGAGTTAATTTTTATTAGTTAAGTTTCAGACTAATTAAAATAATTGTATTTTAACATATGTTTTATTTTGAAAGGATTTGAGGCTATGATTTCTTTTAACAAAAATTATGTTATTTTCATAAGGTTTTATTTAATTTGCAACGATCGTCTTTCCAGTTTAAAATTTGTACTCGAAGTTTAACTCACTTTCAAATGTCCGATCGAAGTTAAATTTTACATACTGACTTAAATCCGATGGCAATGTAATATTATTATCATTTTCGACGCTTACTATCTTATACATACTTATATTAGAGGATAACACAAAAAAAAATTCGGATAGATTATCGTCAACAAGTTTAAGAAAGAGTTTTATATTAGATAACATAAACCTGCGATGGTTGTATTTTTTAAAATTTAAAATTACGTTTTATGTATTTTTTAACGCTGAATAAAAAAAAATTACCTTCACTTTTAACCATCATATCAGGATTTTTCGCAAATCGTAAATTTCAAGGTTAAAAAACAGCGAAAAATCTGATATTATAAAATAGATGTAAGACTTTTTTATTCAGTTTAATTTTATTTAATTCAATAGTTTATAGCTTAAACTGGGTTTCTTGCAGCTAAACAGCTCAGGGGTCCGATGAGGTTGGGAGGGGAGGGAGGATTAATTTTAACTTTGAGATTTTTAACTTTGAAATTTGCGATTTGAGAAAAATCCTAACGTGATGGTTTAAAATGAAGGTCATTTTCGGATTCAGCAATAAAAAATCCACAAGAATCAATTTTCAAAAGATAAAAAACATGGCACAACCCAAAATTTGAAAACAGTGTAATCTAACAGCATTTTAAAATCTGTATCATTTTGTAAAGAATTGAGGCAGTTGTTTTTCATCCTTTTATTTAACAAAAATTCTGTTCTTTTTATCCTCTTATATGTACAGTACAAATTGTATATTTTGCATTAATATGTCAGAATGATTATAGATTTCACAATTATATTAGATTGCAATGTTAATTTTTCTCTCAACTATTTTTTTTTGATATATCTGACGATTATTTATATTTCTACTACATTTGTGAATGACCCCTATTTCGCAGCAAAAAATATAATCCAACTTTAAACAGCTATTATTCGGTCAATTTTAATGTTAGATGAATGGGACTTTTTTTGTCGTACTTGTTAGTGTCACAGTAAATTTTTACTAAATATCACTTATAGGACCGGGGGACCGTATAAAAATTTAACTTCCGTAATTTTTTAATAAATGTTTTTCTTGACTCAAATCACGTTAAAAGTAATTCTTTACTTTATTTAAACCATTCTTGTAATTGGAAGTATGCATCTAGGACCAACGGTTACGAAAATAAAGGTCGGTCAGGTTATACGTGGACACGCTGTATATATATTTCATATATTATATACTTCATATATATATTCATACATACTTATTATCTACTTCACTTTACAGATAACTGCTTATACACTTAACAGCTTCAGGGTCTGTTTGACAGTCACATGGACAAGTCCATTGTAATAGTTGGAGATATTAATGCCAAGAGCTCGGTTTGAGGGCACAGATTAAATATAGTTATACAGATTTGACAGTGGAGCGAAAACCCGAACCGGCGCGATACAAGCGCCACTACTGAGCACAGTCAAGAACTAACGCACACGCGCGCAATCTATTAACTGTCAGATTGTCACGGTCACATGTACCTGTTGGTAGTTTTGTTTATTTAATATCGACACGACAGTTTCTCAGTTTAAATTATTAAGAAAAAGGTGTAAATCTGTAAGAAACTCGTGTAAATATGTATATTTGTAAGTATTTGTATGATAAAATAAAATATGTTTGATGTTTAAAACAATAACAAACTGCGGCGACGCATTTACATAAAAAAAAGATAGATACTATACAAATAAGATAAGTAATACCTACCTGTGGCGACGCGCCCGGAACGTTTGCGACTGTTGTCACTAGGGGCTCTGAAGTTGCGATTCGGTTACCATTGAGCTTATGGAAGTGTCCTATCTGGTGGAATATATTTAATCTGTGGTTTGAGGGAACCCTCTTCACAAGTTCGACGATCATGGCGACCTTATTCGGGAGTTTTGTGCTCAGATTGATTTAGAGGTCTGGGGCGACTCCACTAGTGAAGCCACGTTCATCAGGTCCCAAGGAAAAAGTTGGATAGATTTAGCTTTGAGCAGACTTTGAAGACCAGCTCGTTTGGTCAGAGGGGAGCTCGAACCTCGTGAGACGGCTACCGACCATCGACGTATTGTTGGACTTTACCCACGAATGGCAACAGTCACGACTCTGCGGGTATCTACCCTCAGAAAAAGACTGTTTATTGGACGAAGGGGAAGCTGTGTTAAAATGTTCTTCACGCCTATTGGTGTTATTCTTCTGTATACCCGCAGATGACGTCACATGGGTAAAGTCCATTCCATAGCCTAAATACAGGGTGAGAATTAAAGACTTGGATCTGCCAAAGTTCCGAGTGGCCTGTCCGAAAAGATAGGAAGCATGGATCTGGCCTGACTAGATGGGAAATCAGTCAACGAGAGTGTCACTCAATTAACAGAAATTTTGCAGGATATGTGTGCAGATGTCAAGAGAAATAAAAGACCTCGCGTTAAAATTGTTCCTTGATGAAGTGAAAGTCAAGCGATCGTGAGAAGACTTGTTCTAGCGGCAAAGACGCCGCCTCCAGCGTTGCAACGACAACCTGGATCAAAGAAAGGAGGAAGAAATACTTTTTTATAAACTCCGGGACCGTTTTTGAAAATCGATCCGCCGGGCCTAGTGGGATCATTACCGGTTGATTCTTGAGGAAATTGACCAACGTAAACCATTTGGTTCTCTTTTTGATTGTGCTAGGGTAAATCCTCGAACCCTTTAAAAGTTAGTGCAGCTCTCTATAAGGATGGGAGCCGAACCAAGGACTTTAACTCAACATCAGAAGATCTGATGAATTATCACTTTCCAAGTGATAATGAGCACCGCTCTGATCAGGAATACGCTATAGGGGACGACGACCCGGAATTCACCCTAAAGAAGGTTGAGACGGTTTTCAGGTCTCTGAATCGTGGCAAAGTTTCGGGGATGGATAGAATACCTCTAGAGATTATAGAACTTCTTTTTAGGACAAATAAAGTACTTTTCATAGCGTTAATGAACAAATGTCTGGCAGATAGTGTCTATCCAAGTCAATTGAAAATAGTAGACCTTGTTCTGTTTAATAAAATGGGCAAGGATCGTGGGCTGGCCAGCTTCTATCGTCCAATATGTTTATTGCCCATCTGGTATAAAGTTGTAGACAAGTTTGTGACCAAAAGATTGGTTTACTATTCTAGGTCACATGGGCTCAGGAATCCACTCCAGTTTGCTTTTACTCCGGGTATGGGAACGGAAGACGCTCTCTAGGAGCTACGTACAACAATAGAACAGTGTTAGACACTTTTCTCCGGGAGGGATTTCTGTGGCACTGGGGGGGGGGGGGACATTACAGAGTTCCGTTGGGGAAATCGCAGTTTTTAACCATTAAAAGCATGAAATCGCAAATCTTACAAGGGGGAGGTGTTGTTCCCCCGCCCCCCCTGAATTCAACACTGCAATAGAACGTTGTCAAAATCCGGACAACGATTGTTGTCTCGACCTGTTGGATATCAAAGAAGCCTTTAACAGCTTGTGGTGGCCCTCGATCTTTGCTGGTCTGAGTAAAATGAAGTACCTTAGAAACCTATTCAACCTGGTTAGCAGTTTTTTCTGAGAGGAAGGTAGTTTACCGAACAGAAATCTCATCGATGGAACGGAAATACAACGTCGGTTGTCCGCAGGGCTCGAACTCTTGTGTTTTTTACTGAAAATTAGTAGCAAATACACTCTTGGAGTTGGATCTTGGCGAATTTGTTCGGATTACTGCCTATGCGAATGATTTCGGTCAGTTGATAGATGCGCCTGATGCTTACCAGTACAGTTGCCAAGCTAATTCAGCTTTGGCAAAAATAGCAGAGTGGGCAACTGAGCACAAGCTCGCATTCAGTGCAGACAAAACAGTCGCAGTCCACTTCCGGCAGACTCGTATATTGGGCAGAAGGAGGGGTCCTTCGACTCTCCCTCGCATGCATTTTCTCGGGGTTCCCGTTAAAACGAAGAATTCCGTGAGGTACCTTTGTGTAATGGTGGATGCGAAGCTCAACGGCATAGCTCACGTGGCGTATGGAAGGGAATCAATAGCCCATTACATCAGATCGGTCCGCTCCTTCAGTCGGAGGGACTGCGGTTTGAGTGGGGAGATACTTAAACAGCTTTATAAATTGGGAATGGAAAGGCTCGCTACTTACGCCTGTAGTTTCTGGTGGACAGGGACAGGCACCGAGCGGATGAGAGACAAGCTGGTTTCGGCTCAGAGACCAGCTCTCCTCCATATAACAAGGTGCTTCTGTACTACCAGTATGGCAGCTGTTCAAATACTGGCAGGTGCAATGGCCCTAGATCTGCAGGTGGAGAATGAATTCCCTCTCACAAGAGTCCTCCGTATGAATAGCGACCTAGAAATAGGCTCAGTCTGTATTCGTGCACAGGGCCATCGCTAAGACTTTTTATTGAGGGGGGAGAGGACCTTAAATTGCCAAGTTAAATTTCAGTATTTGCCAACTCATTGAGAAGTAAAAATAAATAGTTTTCGCCAATTCAACAAGTTTGCCAGATAAGAATGCGCCACTCGCGGTGAAAGGAGGTACTAAAATCTGTAAAGAGATCGAAAATCTAGTTGAATGAGATAAACACGGTCGTGATCGGGCCTATAGAAACTGAAAAAATAAATTCCTCACCCCCTGGAGATTAATATTCTGAAATAGTGGTAACAGAGGCAGATTACCAAATAGGCTGAGGCCTAGGGGCCCGACAAACGAAGGGCCCAGCGCTAAGTTTGTGACCTTTTTTTGTCCTAAAAAATATGTATGTATATCTGTGTGTGCGTATGTATATTTGTATATGTATATATATATGTTGTATGTCAATGTATATACAGTGTCTCACAAAAGTGATGGGACACTTGTGCTTTATAAAAAGAAACTGCAATAAAATAAATAAACAAACATGTGCAAAAATTTTTTGGGTGTGTTTCATATTTAAAGTTAGTAACAATTATTACATAACATACATTTTGTCAAAATATTAAAATATTAATTTAGTAAAAATACAATTGTTCAGAACGGAGCAAAAAATGGCTCACATAAGTGATGGGACACTTACTTTTCCATCAAATATTTATCCACAAATTTTACTTTTTAAAAGGTTTTAATATTTTGTTGGATTTCCTTTTACTTTTAAAACATGATTTAATCTTTTTGGGATGGATTCGACTATTTTTTTTGTGATTTCTGGAGTGATTTTACCCCATTCTTCTTGAAGCACCGATTTTAGTTGTTGTTTTGAAGAAATGGTGTGTTTGCGAATTCTTGATTCCAATTCTTGCCAAATATTCTCTATGGGATTTAAGTCTGGAGATTGTGGTGGTGTTTTTATTATTTCAGGACAGTTATATAGCAGCCAGAGTCTAACGTTCAGAGCAGTGTGCTTGGGGTCATTGTCCTGGTAGAATTTAAAATCGTTATGAAGGTTCAATTTTCGTGCTGAAGATTTCAAATTTTGCTTTAAAATATCAATATACTTGTACTGATCCATTATACTGTCAATAAAAACAAAATTACCAACTCCAGCGGACGACATACACCCCCATACCATAACTCCTCCTCCACCATGTTTTACTGTTGGTACCAAGTTCTGTTTGCGAAGTTCTTCCCTGGGTTTTCTCCACACCAAGATTCTACCGTCAGAACCAAATATATTAAATTTACTCTCATCAGCAAATATAACTTTATTCCAGTAATCAGAATTCTTATTTATGTTGGATTTTGCGAAAGCTAGTCTGAGTTTTCTATTCTTTTCACTTACGAAGAATTTTTTCCTGGCTACTCTACCGTGATATCCAGCAGATCGAATTACCCTTCTAATAGTTTCAGGATTAACAATTATTCCATATAATGCTTGTAAATCAGCAGCAACTTTTGAAGCACTAATTCTTGGATTTTTTTTAATATTTCGAACGATAATTCGCTTTATTCCATTGGATAGCTTTGATGGTCAGCCAGGTCTTCTTTTATCCTGAATCATATGATTCTTTTTATATCGTTTAATGATATTGAAAACTGTTGAACGACTCAAGTTAACTGTTTCAGCAGTTTTTCTAATAGATTTTCCACGTTCAATATGCAAATTAATAACTAATTTTCGAATTTCAGGCGAAGTTTCTTTTCGTTTAGCATTCATGACTACACAGAGCTAAAAAACACAAAAATTCCAAAACAAACTGGAGAGAAATACTGCAGACGATTTTATAAATTATTGCCAATTGCTTTTAAGTAAAAATAAAACCCCAAAAAATATTTTTATTGCTTATTTCAGGCGATTTTTGTTGCATATATAATGGTGTCCCATCACTTATGTGAGCTATTTTTTGCTCCGTTCTAAACATTTGTATTTTTATTAAATTAATATTTTAATATTTTGACAAAATGTATGTTATGTAATAATCTTTACTAAATTTAAGTATGAAACACACCCACAAAAAAAATGTGTACATGTTTTTTTAATTTATTTGATTAGTTTCCTTTTGTAAAGCACAAGTGTCCCATCACTTATGTGAGACACTGTACATATAGAGCAGGAGGGGGGCCCCCAATGTATTAAGCCTAGGGTCCGGTAGGTGGTTAATCCGCCTCTGAGTGGTAACCAAGGACTGAAGAAGTAAAAATTAAAATGTCAGTTTACTTCCGACCCTGCCGCCCCTTTTAAGGTTTGTGGATTCAAGATACGATAAAAGCACAATAAATTTCTTTTCCCATGAAAAAATCAGATTTAAAATAAAAATTTACCAGTCGAATTTCTTAAATATAATATATGATTTTGCAAATATATACCAATTTTCAAATCCCTATCATATATAGTTTTAAAAATTTGAACATACATTGAATTTTGAGTGTGGTTTTTAATTTTTTAAGCATTGTTTATTTTTATCTTTTGTATCTGAAAGTAAATGAATTTTTTTTAATATAAAATAAAAACTTACTGGCCAATTTTTTCACTACTCTTAATCAGCATATGATTTTGTGTATATAAATACCAATTTTCAAATCTGTATCTTATACAGTTTTAAAAATTAGTACAAACCTTAAAATTTCTAACTAGAATCTTTAGCTGGTAAACCATTGTGGCAACCTCTTTTCATATCTCAGTGAAACATCTACACCTGCATACATTTATTATTTTGTGGTTAGTGCCATTTTCAGATAAAAAGATTGCATTTTTGCGATGTTTAATGAGTTTTGATTAATATCTCGACTAATTATTAAAATTCTGAGTCTCAGGTGCATCAGGACAGACCTTGGACTATCCTCACCTAAATTTTCAGACTTTTAGGTGTGCTAGATTTCGCTAACACACACACACACATTCACACAGAGTAAAACTTTATTTTATTGGTATAGATTGTATATATCTTAGAATCTATATATTTAAAACGAAAAGCGCATTCTGCTAAATTTTCCACACGAACATCGTCTCTTTGTGCATGCGCCAACATTTTTTGAAGGCTTATTCCTCTCAGAAAGGGGAAACCTGATGAATTAGCCCTCACCTGTTTAGCCTAAGGGGATTGAAAATGGATAGAGTCACTATTGCATTGAAAGACCTAATATATTTTTAATCTGAAATTGAAAGCTAAAGCTTTTTTTTTTAAGAACTCATGTTTCCACTACTAAGTATACATATTTTTTCGCAAAATTTTAAAGAGAGCTTGGATACAGCTATATATTTATAACAGATTGAAATGTCAAAGAGTTTGGAAAATAAGAACAATTCTTTTATTGCTATGTTAAAAGAGCCAACGCAAAAACAAACAAAAAAGCGAGAAGAAAACATCTTTTACAAATAGATAACAATATTTTTCACGAAATTTTTACACGGGCTGCAAAATTGTTTTATTTATCACCAATAAAGATATCAAAGAGTTTGGACAAAAAGAACTTTTTATTTTAAAACTATGAAACAACCCTACGTAAACAAGAAAACAAGTGGGTAAGTGTGATCGAAGATCGCACAAAGGGTTTCGTTTAATATTCCTTTCAATTTTTTTCCTAATATTCCTTTACTTTATCCTTTCTTTAATAAATCCAAATAAATTTCATTTAGCAACAAAAAAAGGTAATGTTTTTTATAATGTAAAAATTGACCGGTCTATTTTTTCAAATATCTAAACCAGCCCGATAGCAGGCGAAGCCCGCTATTATACTCTGTCATAATAATATCTGTCATGTGGACTAAATGCGATATTTAAAAAATATAATTTAAAAATTAAATACATTGTACACCTTCAAAATATTAAAATATGTTAATATTTCCATAATCGGGTTTTTATCATGATTCAATACATTCCTCAAACTCATATATTTACTATTCTCTATTACTCATATTGGTACTTGCGCTGTATTATTCTCAAACATTTGAGAAATCCATTAAACTTCCAATATGACATCAGATTAATTTGCTTTCTGTACATACACATACTCATACTCCTTGTATTATTGAGAAATTTTTGAAAATTTCCGTTTTATTACCCATATGATGTCATTTTTTTTTTTCAATGGGTGAAACTTTTTATTTCATTTTCATTTTTCACGTGAAAATTTTTCAATAGAAAATTAATTATTGTAGAAAGAATTTTATTGTGGATTTTTAATTGTTGACAGCTGCTATAACGAAAAATGTTCAAATTTAATAGGAAAAGGCTATTAGAATTTTGGTTTTTTATCTCTATTTATTAAAATATGATTTTTTCAAATTTTAATATTTTGAGCTTCATAGCAGGTATTCAGCACAAAGTTTCAACTCTGTAAGTTATATAAGTTTTGAGAACGGCTTTCTGACGGACAGACAACGAAGCGGGAGTAATAAGGTTTCGTGAGGTGAACGAAACCCTTATGAACGCTTTTATCACTAAATAATATTTTTTTGCAAATTTTTCATTTTAAAATGTAATTTCATACAAAATTTTAAAGCGAGCTTGGATACAGTTATATTTATAACCAATTGAAATGTGAGAGAGTTCGGAACAGTGTTGAATTCAGATACATTTCTCCAGGAGGGATTTCTGTGGTTCCGGAGGGGACATTGTAGAGTTCCGGGGGAGAAATTGCACTTTTTAACCATTAAAAGTTTAAAATCTTCCTTGGGGGGGGGGGGGGGTACACTTCAATGCTCTGGGGGGAATGTCCCCCCCCCCAGACCGCCGCTGAATTCAACACTGGGTCAGAAGATGAGATCTAATTTTTAATTGGGACTTAAAACGACCTATAGAGGCGCTGACCGCAGCCGTCGGTACAAGATATTTGGCCTTTTAATTAATGCTCAAGTGCCATTGAAATCATTCTTTATTGTAAATGTGTTTGAAAGTTTTAGATATTCAAATTCGGATAATTTTTACATTTTCATAGAACACGGAACACAAATGTCACATGAAATCTAAAATTGTGCAAAAAAATAATCATTCTAAACAAACTAAAAATACATGTAATTCAATGGGCTTGCATGGGAATTTCCTGAAGCAAGAAGTTACATCTTTCCTCCACCAGATGGCGTATTCGAGTGCTTGAATTCCCAATTGCAATATTAAAGGAGCCGATGAGAAAAACAAACAAACAAACAAAAAAGCGAGAAGAAAACATTTCTTTTACAACTGGATAACAATATTTTTTTCACGAAATTTTGACACGGGATGTAAAAACCGTTTTATTTAACACCCATAAAGATTTCAAAGAGTTTGGACAAAAAAGAACTTTTTATTTTAAAACTATGAAACGACCCTATGTAATAAACAAGAAAATGAGCTCTTTTATCACTAAATATCAATATTTTTTTGTGAATTTTTCATTTTAAAATATAGTTTCATACAAAATCCGGTTAAAGATATAAAATAATAAACTTGATGTTTCTTTTTAAATTTATTATCATGGGTATGGGCAACGTCAGCTGCTCATACCCATGTCAGCTAGTAATATATAATAAAGATAATACAATGTATGAAAAATGCTACTGCTTTCACATTTAATGTGCATAATTATTTTTTTAATTTCGTAAAATCTTAAATATTTATTTGTTTGCATTCACGGTTTCTTTCAGGATTATTAAATCTATAGAGTCATCGACAATATATCAACTTTGCCTTTAACAAATAATTTAATACTCACTTTTTTCACATGAATGAACATTTAAAAACAAATCTACAGCAAAAATATTATTTTATATAGAGGAATGGTATTTCGAATTTTGTAGAGAGAGTCAAGGCTCCTAACAAGACCCAAATTGATGCAGGACACCAGCTGCCCTGTCTGTCTGATGGTAGCGCCAGTCCTGCCAGGTGCAAGAACTTTTAGGACGCCTTTCCTTTTCCAGACTAGTTTTTAGTAGCACCAACTTTTCAAAAATATTGGGTGGATCAAACATTTTGGGGTCAAATTACACGGGCAGCTCTTTTTTAATTTGGGAAGTGGGGACGGCTGGGAAAAGATGATTGATTATTCATGGTATTGTAATAAATATTAGTGTCTTTATAAGAATAAATTCATGCAAATATAATTTAATAAAATTATAACTTTATACTTCTGTACTATACTTTAAAAAAAAAAATAAGAACATAACTTGACTTAGATTATAAACATATATATAGTATAGAAGTATAAAATTGGAATTTTATTAAATTATATTTGCATGTGTATTTCCTAATAAAGACACTAATATTTACTATAATTCAATGACTACAAGTTCAATGCCTAAAAAAGCTAAACATTTCAGTGTAAGTGTTTTATGGATGTCAAAGCATTAAAACAGATGATCATTGACTTACATTTAGTGATAAAATATACAGAAAAGGTTTATTTTTATAGAATAATATAATTATATGTTTTCTGAAAATATTTTCCATGTTCCTATGTGTCTGTTACTACTGTCCTTAGGATTTTCACACAAAATAATTTTGCGAACATCAACAGAACAAAATTTTCTTTTAGTGATAAAAAAAAAAATAGTATTAAAATATAACGGAATAGAAAATTCAGGAGAACAAATTATAGGCTCGATATAATATTAGGTAGGCTCGAGCCCCCTGAGCCCATATAAGTTGGCACCACTGCTAGTTTTTCTAACATTTTTTATCATTATGCAATCATATATTTTTTAAAAAACACTCAACGTAAGTATGTGTGTGGACAGGAACAGGGATTTTCGCATCATCAACTTAATTTCAATGAATTTATTTCCATTTTGTTTTAAAAATACTTTAAAAAAATCATATAACAAATACTCTTGTTTATAAAATTGAAGTCATTTTGAGTACAAGAAATATTTTTAATTTTTGATGTTCAATGTTTTTTCACATTATTTTTTTCTCATTTAATTGTATATATCTTTTCATACTGTCAGTCTTTGACCAAAAAAAATATTTTTCTAAGAAAATATGGATCTTTTACAAGCAGAAAGCCTCATGAAAATGCCATATTTAAGAAATGACATAGTGTAAACAAATGTTAAAACATATTTTTTAATTTTTTGTTTTTATATATGCCTTATCTAACAACAATCTCTTATGTATTAAATTATTTGTAAACTTTATAAAAAATAAGCACCTTTGAAAAAACAAATTTAAGAAAATCGCCGGAACAGATGCTTTACACTCACACAAACATATAAACAGAAGTTTGGCGACTTTTTGGTTGGCGCGATTTTCAAGACCACACCAAACGAATAACTTAATACAATGGCTAGGTTGCCATTAAAGGAAAAAATCCCCTAAATTTGGTGACTTTTTTTCTTTTTTATAAGATTAAAAAAAAAAAACAGTGTATGACATCATAGCCAAATCGTCTTGTAAAATAAAAGATTTTTATTCACTTTCACAGACCATATGGACATGGACAGTATGAATATGAACATTTTGTTGCTGCAGCAGACCTGTGATATTTGCTTGAAAGCAGCACAAAACTTTACACATACAGTGCAACCTCAATTATCCGAGCTAATTGGGACCGCTTGTACCTCGGATATCGGAAATTTCGGTTAATAGAAATTGTGCATTAAAACTCGGTGTTCATGAATTTAACATCTCTTAGAATAAAAAAGAATAGAACGTTTTTTAAATGATAAAAATAAACACATATAAAGTTATGTTTCACAGCTCAACAAATTTAAAAAGGAAATAACTAAAAATAGCAAATTTTAAAAAGCAAATTGAAATTTTTTTAACTACTCTAAATTAAATATTGAAAGATGCATTTTCAAAAATAAAACAAATCTCAAGAAAATATTTTTTTAAATTTAATTACATTAATTTGTTAAATGTTACTTGGAAATTGAGTGCTTTTGGAGTTAGAGAGCCTGTAGCATGGACAGTGAACTAAAACGTGTGGTCTTTCTCAAAGCTCATTCACAAAAAAAAAAAAAAAAAAAAAAAAAAAAATATCAGACTTTTTTATTGGCTTGGTTAACAGAAATCTCGATTAATCGAAGCTCGGTTAATCGAGGTTCTACTGTACCTTGTATGCCAAGTTAGGTTAAAAAAAATTGTAAATGGTTCGCAGTTCTAAAGAAACAGCATGTGTTCATATTATTGTCATATTGCTTTTTAACTGACGCTCCAGAATTTTTTTTTTTTTTTTTTTTTTTATTGCATGTTGTATTTTTTTGTTCCTTAAATCACCTGTATTTTTTTTAGTAAATACGAAAACAATCTTTGATTTACCAAGTACTGACATTGATACAATCTCATTATAAAAAGTTGTAAAAAAAAAGGGCTAAAAAGTTATATAGTGTTAGGCAGAAGAAATAAAATACATCAAATTCTGAAAAAAAGTATATAGGGGAGAGTGGGGAGAGATAGGACAGCTGCAAATATGCTTAAATAAAGCACTTCAATTTATTTCCAGTTTTTCCATCATATGAATTAGCTATAGCATCATATTTATATGCAGGAATTATTTTAGTTGCATGTTCACAGGTGTTAAATTGGAAAAAGCTTATTTTGCTACATCAAAAGTAATTATTTATCTCAAGTTTCAATATAATTTATCAATTCATTTAAAGTTAAAAACTTATATATAATAAATGTTTTGTAAATCCAGTGATATAACTTTGATGAAGCAGCAATTAATTAAGCCTAAAAGCAACATGGTTTTAGTTACAAGTTATTTTATTGAAATGTTATGTGACGGTATGGATAAAACATCAAGGATCAGGGAGGGATGGGACATGTCACATCTTACCCTTTGATCCATTTAAGGAAATTATTATGTAAACTATACACATACATAATTATCAATGCTTTATAAGTATTTTATCTTGGTATTGAATCATGTAATAAACAATAAATTTGGAAAACTGAAGAAGGAATTTTAATTTCTTAAAAATTTGTTCTAGCTAAAATAATTTGATTATGTTGTAGGCTAAACAATAGTAGCATGGTTAATATAGAATAATTTACTACATGAATTATTATTCAATAATATTAATATGCTATGCAACAAAAAAAGAGGGAATTGAAAGAGAAACATTTGAGAGAATGCAGAAAAAAAAAAAAAAAAAAAACCAGAAAATTTAACTAAAAAGACAAAACCGAAAAAAAAAAAAGAAAATGTAGCTTTTAGACAAGTCTAGTGATAAGGGATCATGTTTAATTTCTTTGCACCTAAATGTGACGTGATGTACAAGATGATGGTGGTTATAGTATCCAGAATAATGAGGAAACCATACTAAGTAATCTTCAAACAGATAAAGTTAAAAAAGTCTCTGTTGGATGTTGGGTAGTTGTCAGATTCCCACATGAAAGTTGTTCTTGGATAAAAGATATGTCGGTCAAGTAACCAATATAATAAATGACTTTACATCAGTTGTAACATTTACAAATAAAAGTGGATACAATGTTCATTTTTCCAGAAAATGAAGATAATACACATATAGATATTAATTCAATTGTTGGATTTTTAGATGAATCCATTAAACTCCAGATATCAGAATAAGCTTTTTCCAAATTGTCTCAGCACATATAATCTCTTAATAATAATACTATTTCATTCATTATTACAGCTGTCAATTCAATAAAATCTACTATGATCACCATAGCTTAAACTATATCATGGTAAAAGTCAAATTTTATAAAAAACTTATTTCAGAACTCCCTCTGAGTGAAAATACATTCTTACTACTATAATAAATTGTATATTATTTTATAAGTACATAGAAAATATTCAGGTATCTGAAAAATTTCAAAGTATGTCCCATCCTTCCCACATATGTGAGTGGCATGGGGCAATTTTCTTGTCATTTTAATTACTTTAAAAAACTAACATTATGATATTTTTTTCATTTTTTATATTTTAAATATGTAAAAATGTTTTAGGTTGATATTCAGAAAGTTTTACTGCTGTATCAGCAGAAAATAATAAATAAAAAATGTTTTTGGGAAAAAAGGGTCACATTCCACCCCTCTCCCCCCTAGGTGAAAATGCAACAATTGACTGTAATAGTTACATGAGATAAGTGTGCTTCCTACACTTTAATACATGGATTTAATGGCCAAATTGGCAGTGCAAATATGATAAGACATTGTATATTGTACGTTGAGATATTGTACATTGAAAAAAAAACAACAACAACAGAAGTACACAACATTACCATTACCTTAATCGGTGTGATAGTCTTATTTAATAAGATTACTGTATTAAGATATGGTAGCCTACCATTTTAAACATTAAGATGTTTGATGAATATATATCTAGTATTGTGTGTTTATTCAAATAGAAATGATATTAAAAGCAAATATTAAGTATTTCTGCCTAGAAATAATAAAGTAATTTTTAGTTTTATGTGTGCAGTTTATGATAATCATACAGATGTACAGAATTTATATTAAAAAACTTTTTATGTTTTAGAAAATGGTTATTTTCTATGAAGTATTTTTAGTATTAGCTGTGTTTTCTGTCATCAGTGAATTTATTACTTAATAATGCAATTTCTGTGCACATAAATATGTTCCACATGTGTCCAGTTTTTAAAATTTCCTTTTTATTAATTGGATAAAAATTTAATATTTTATAGCCCTTCTTTCAGCCACATTTATATAAGTAGATTAACTTTTCTTTTGCAAGTAGCAATAATAATGACTATCTAACCCCACCCCCTTTTTTTCATATTAATAATTTTGAATATGTGGAAAAAAAATTGCACAATTATAAATTTGTTTTCTTCATATAACTATAAGTTATTTTTATATTATCCAGGAAAAAATTGAGGCCTATTTAGGGCACCTTCACTAAAATCCATTTAATAAAACAGGCCCATTCACAAAATTCCTCTTAATAAAACACCAAATTATTCATGATAAGATATAAATAAATTCATTTAATTAAATTCACAAAATTCCATTCTATAAAAACATACTCTCCATTAATTATTTTTATTTTGTTAGGTTTTAAAATGTGTAATTTGAAAAGAAAACAAATTCACCAGAAAGGAAAACTTTAGCAGAAGGACTTAAAGAAATTATTAGTATTAAATACTTGGTTTGAATTTGAGTAGCTGGCTTTCATCTTTCGTAACAAAATGTTATTTTTCACAAAAATAACTTTTATTTTTCTCAAAATAGGTTCCAAGATACAAACAAACAAACAAACAAACACAAAAAAAAAAACCTACATCGACACCTGATTATTAACGTTTAGCCAAAATATCCATTAAAACTATTAAATTTCGTCAAACTAAAGCAAAAAATATCTATATACGTATATTGATACCCCCTTACATAAAAAGCAACTTGAGTTTCATGTAAAACATTCATTTAGATAATTTATTAAAATAAAATATTATCAGAATATGAAAACAATATTTGTTCCTTAAAATAATTTTCCAGCTATTCTTTTACATAAAGTATCAAGGCATCATATATTAAACATTAACTATTTCTACTTTATACACGCAGTTCAAAAAACTTTTATTATCATTTGATAAGAGTTTACTGCTATTAAATTTGTGTCTCCTTCTAATATGAGCATGGTGATATATCTTTATCTAAGTAATTAAAATAAAGCTACAAAAATGTACTTAACAACATAATAATACATAAATAAAGCACAATTAAATAAATATCCATGTGATTAAATATTAGTTTTCTTTACACTTTTAAATTTATTTATTGAACGTAAAAGGAGTTTTAATTAAAAAAAAAAAACATGGATGACGTAAACAAAAACATCTCGGTTTTATCTCTTAAAAAAAAAAAAAAAACATAAACATAAAATACTTTTGCGTCAAAATAAGGATAGACCACAATAAATAACTATCAACCCTATCCCTCCTTTGCTGCTTCAAGTTGCCATAATCTATAGAGGTAACTAACCTACAAAACTAGTCTTTTTATTTCACATAAACATAAAATACTTTTGCGCCAAAATAATGATAGACCACAATAACTATCAACCCTATCCCTCCTTTGCTCCTTCAAGTTGCCATAATCTAACGAGGTAACTAACCTAGAAAAGGCATGGCTATACCCATGAAACCAGACTCGTTGTGAACGTAGATACCGACTGAATTTATGATCTTTCTCCAAAGGCAAGTTGGCAACACTGAGGCCACCGCCTTGTACCTCTCTCTATCTCCCTGGTTTTGGTTGTACATTGTCAAATTGTAACTTTCCTTTCTTGCAGTCGCATTAGTATGTCGGCATCGCATATTTAATCATGGGTAAGATGTCTTAAATTCTTCTTCCGAGTATTAATTAACTGTCAAAGATGCTATGAAATGTTTTATTAGACAGTCTTTCATATTTTAAATATTTTACTAGATATATTTTCCAATTAAAACATTTAATTTCGGATACTATATTTTTCTTTTAAGAGTGCAACATCTCTTGCGAAACCCTATGGAAAACAGCTGATATTGAAGAACCCTTTTCTCTGAAACTACTGGATCTATTCAAATATATTTTTTAAATAGTTTTGGCAGTTGCTAAATTATAAATAGATCTTTCTGCAAGAAACACAAGTAAAAAAAAGTGCAATGGTAAGCGTCCATAAATCTAGTTTTTTAAATCAACGTTGTTAAAAAGGAATTGATTTTACAGAAAAACAAAACAATCGAAGCATAACTAATCATAATAATAATAAAACAAATCACTTCAGTAGTTCCTGAGAAAAATGTACATCAGTAACATCTGTTTTCCATAGGATTTCACAACTCTTGTTGCCATATTAACAGTCATAGCAATACAGAAATTGTAACTGGAGGGATATTGGGCTATGCTTTTAAAAATATTCTTCAATATTGATTGTTACATGTCTGATTTAGTACTCATACATAATACTCATTGATTATGTTGTGATCTTCCTTTTTAAACTTGAAATATATAGTTTGAAATCATTAAAATTAAAGTCAATGAAATCAGAAAAGTTAAAGTTGTGAGATATAGCAAAATTTGATTTGGTTATCAAACAGTGAGAATGTCATCATCAAGTTGACTGAATAAAAATAAAAAAATAGTAAAAGTGACCAAATTTATTTATTTTTTATGCAAAGTGCATATACAAGAGATGAGGTGAATGCAATGTTAATGGAATTCATGTGTTTTGAGAGCCCTGTACAGCGAGGTTTTAAATCTAATGATTTTTATTTATTTTTTCCCCTTTTATTTCTTTCCATATTGAAGGGTTCGTACAGACTACTTAGAAATGAAAAAGTTTCTAAGGAATACTTAGAACCCCTTAAATATTCAAAATACTCCTTAAAAACTCCTTAATTTATCATGAAATATAATTTAGCAGCTTCAATAATTTAATTGAAGTATACAAGATTATAAAATTGAGACTTGTATCATACACAGTGAATAATACTGTCTGTATAATTATCTTTCTTAAGCATGTGTATCACGAAACCATGCATCCTTTAGATAAAAATCTTCCCATTTTTATAAAGGTAAAGTTCAAGTGATTATTGTCACTTAAAAAAAAAAAAAAAAAAAAAAAAAAAAAAAATTATATGCCGCACAGTTCTTATCCTTTTAAATTTTAAACGCATGTGATACATATGTATTTGGGATTTGACTGGCCTCTGTATAATATAAACGTTGGTCACTGTATAAAATACCTAATTGGCTGGCAATTTTGCATTGAAATTTTTTAAACTTGTAAGCATTGATTGTGACTGTGTGAATTTTAATACTAGCATTAGATTTTAATAGAGTAAAATCCGTTTGAAATTCTTTTCTGTTCTTTTTTTTAATCTTTAAATACGGTTTAAAAATTAGGTGTGTATGTTATATGAAGGTACTTGAAAAATAAGGTAAGTACTTTTAAGTTATACTTCTTAGAATTTTTCTAGACTCTTTGGATTTTTTCTTTTGAAGTATGTATGACCTTTGATCTTGGTTTTCATGGGTGTTCAGCACATGTTACATGTTATTAGAGATGGGCAATTCCAAGCCAATGTTACTATTTTTAGTATTTTATTTTTTACATCAAATAGGTAATATATATATATTTTCTGATAGTATTAAACCTATATTTTTTAAATTCCCAATGCATTTTATAAAATTTTGAATAGTCAAAATGCTGCAGTCAATTTAGTTAAGGTCTAACTGCTTTTCTACACCAGTATCTGAAAGAACTGGATGTAAAATTTCTGGAAGTGGTTTTTTTTTTCTGGAAAAATTTATTTTTTACAAATGTATCTAAAAAATAAGTTATATTTTCTTAAAAAATATAAAATAATAAACATTTTTTAAATTTCTGCATATTTAAATTTTTTTTTTTTTCACTTTACATGAATACATTATAAAAAAGAAGAAAAAGTCAGTTTTTAAAAGCTTAGCCTTTGTCTCAGAATTTTCACAGTAGCTTTTCTTGCTTAATTTAACACCATTGTTTGTAATATATCATGTCTCTGTTGAAATGATTTTTCAGTTGCATTTCTTCAATTACCAGTAGAGAAAATGTAAAAAATAACAACAAAAATCTTATGAGTTTCAACCAATATCACTAAAGTTTGAAAGAAAATTTAAATTACATTAAATATCATCTCAACATAGTATTGCTTAAGATTATAAATTATGTCACTTTAAAGAAACAAATTATTGTAGTTGTGACATTATAAATATCATCATTTTTAAATCTTCTATTCCTTAAAAAATTGTACTAATTTACAATATTGGAACAGATGTATCACTCTCCCTCAATCCGCCATCTTGTTTGGCCAACAAGTATTTGCCAAGTGGTCATTGATTAAAAATTTTATGATTTTTTGCTTGAATTCCTTTTTTTAAAATTATGTTTAATCTCTATATATTTCAAAATTTAAAAATTCTTAGAGATTACACAGGGCTCGAAAATTCTGAAAATTTTAAGGTTCCCAGAAAAATTTATGTGTTCCCAGTTTTTTAATAAATTAAGAGATTAATGAATGAAGATATTGTGTGACATACACAGTTTTGAATAATAAGCAAAAATTTTAGTTTTATGGTTTATCAATTAATGTTTTGACTGTTCTCTATCCAAAAGCACCTCCTCCCTTCATATTCTTATAGATGTGTAACTTAAAAGGAAATGTTGCATTACATTTGGCCACTAAGATTAAGCATTATATATTGCATTTGCTAATTTATTCAAACGTATACAGAACAAATAATTAATATATATATATATATATATACAATATTTAATTTTTAGGTTCCCGGCCGGGAACCTGAGTGGAAAAAATACGTTCCCAAAAATGATTTCTGGGTTCCCCGTGATCCCGGGAACACTATTTTTCGAGCCCTGGATTACACATAATACCAAAATTGCCAAACAAGATGGCCGCCTTCTGAGGGCGTGTGATACATCTAAGCCGATTAATATCAAAGTAATATGTATACGTTACGTATGTATATTTTTATAATGAAAGGTTATAAAACAGGTGGATTTTTGAATACTTATAAAAATTGTTTTCAACTAAATTTTTCAGAGAAAATTTATATTTTCTTTGCAAAGTTTATTTGTATGCATTTATATTAAAAAAAATTACAGTTAGACACGTCTTAGAATCTATATTTAAAATAAAAGGAAGAGAAGAGAAAAAAGCTTGAAAAGACTAAATTTCAATTGCATGTTATTATAAAAGAATTTGTTTCTAATAATAATTAAATATTTCTGGAGATTATCATCTGATTACATGAAAAATCGCAGCTGTGCAAATAAAAATAAATGCATGTTTCAAATTTTATATTCAATTTTCAACCTATTGATATTATTGAAATAATTGTGCACAGCACACAGATTTTAATTTTTTTACAAGAAATGTTGCATGGGTCTGCTTACATTTTTTTTCATGCAATCCTGTTTTTGTAAACCTTTGTATAAAAAATATTGCCTTACAAAAAAAAAATCTTACAAAATTGTCATAAAAATATAATCAAAATTTTGTGAATTAGAAATTATCGTTATATTTAGGTTCCTATTTAGATATTTTTAATAAGGTCAATCATACATATATACAGCTAGATAATAGATTCATTGATGATTTCAGCTGTTATGTGACAGGTTTTGTTATTCTAAAATCGTCATATTTCTAGAGGATTCAGAATGAAGATTGAAATTTTTTCCTAATTTTGTGAAGGGTTCTATGTTTTAAGGAGAAAAAATTGTGAGGAGTCCTTTAAAGGATGGAAGTTCTTCCTAAACTGCTTACAGATCATATTTTTCATGGTTAACATTTTCATGCGAGACAGTGAACATGAAAAACTCAGAATGCAGCCATAATAATATTTTAAATGTATTATTTTATAAATTAAATTTCAATTTTTCCAATTTGGAAAAATTAAAAAATACACCTTCAGTAAAAAAGGGTAAAAAAACAGTTTTTTCCCAAAGTTTCCAGTTTTTTTCCGAGCATTCCCATTCTACATGTCCATATAGAATCATGGCACTAACAAATTTCATAATTCAGAAACAGTGAGTCATGATCTATAAAAATAAGAATAGAAACCTCTTTCTCAATCTAGAGTTTTCCTAAGTACCACCAATAAAGATATAGTTATGGTTTTTGTTAAACTTTGATTAAAATTAGGAATGCACTGAATAGTGATTCTGGCTAAATACGAAATATTTGGCACACAGGTAAACCGAATTTGGAAAGCTGAAGAATAGTAAATATTAGGCTGAATACGGAATATTCATCTGGCCAAATACAAAAAAAAAAAAAAAAAAAAAAAAAAACGCAATTCCTATATTTCAGAGTTTAAGCTTTTTAAAAAGTTAAATTTTAAAACAGTTTCACATAATATTTAACACGGATACTTCTGTTTTATGAACATACTTCTTTGCAAGTAAATTTTATACTAAAACACATGCTTTGTGTTCTAATTTAAGAAGATGATAGTCTTAAAACTATTTTAATTAACTTTAAAATTTCCTGTCTTCTTCTGTGAATTAAAATAAATGAATTACAATTTTTTTGTATTCTAAAACAAATATTTTAAAATCAAAGAAATAGTTTGAAGGAAATTTTTACAGACAAATAAACATTATATAAGGTTTATTTGTCAAGAAAGGACTTGAGTAAAAAGTAAATAAATAATCGATCTATTTAAAGAGTGTCAACTCAGCAAAAATAACTTTTTTGATTTAACAAGGAAGCTTAGCTTTTAAATGCACTAGTGTTTGGAGTGGCCGATCATTTTCAGAGGTTGTAAACATACAGATTGTTCCTAAGATCTTGGAACAAACTTTCAGGGTGACTAATGTAGTCAAGACCATAGACTTGAGGTAAAATAGACTGCTCTTTCCTATTTAGCAGAGCCTTATGAAAAGTGAAGCAGATATCTATTAGGCACTAGGTTTTCTGAAACTGGCTGTTTTTCATTACTTTTGGCATAAGAGAATTAATTCATAGTAAAAGTTATTCATGTTAAATACAAGGGTGATTGTATTCAAATATTTTTTTCAATTTCAGTACCGAAATTCCAGTTTTTTTTATAGTTAAATTCACGGAGGAAGATACCAGGAGGGGAAAGCAGTGTTAAAACTTTACATACCGTAAAATCCCGTTAATCCGCCCTTCCCGATTAAGCGCCCCCCTCCCACTTTGTAAACAAATTGGAAAATTAAAAAAATCCCGAGAAAGCCCCCTCCCCCAAAAGAAATTTCATTGTGCACGTCAAGATCAGCACCAAAAATTTTATCTCACGAGTGTTTTTTTCCCCGACAATCAGGAAGGCATGACGATTCTTTGATATATCGCACACATGTACAAACACAAAAGTAACATATACAACTTCAATTATTGTCAATCTGAAAAAGCAATATAACCAAGCATTAGTTTTACTGTAAATTTATCTCCATGGCGATATGAAGGTAATAAAAATATCGATAGTGAAAGTTTCTCATGAAATAAGTTAAAAAATGTGTATTTGATGCTGTGTGTGAAATATTTTGATTAAACAAGAATCTTCTTTAACCAAGATTTTATAGTCGTATTTAATGTTATTATGAAAACCAATCACAAAAAATTTATCTATTGATTGATCAGTAGATGGCTCCACAGTCTAATTTGTATTGTATTTTGTGCTATCTTTGTGGTAGTAATGTTTTTAGTTTTAAAAATCTGGCAACACTACCAATTCGTTCTGTATGTTCTCAATTTTTGTGATTTGTATTATTTATTTAGCATTTATCGATACGAAATCATAATTAAAAAAAAGGTTATTTAATCTCCCTAATTTACAACAGATAGCGACACCACATAAAATGTTAATAGTTCTAGAAAGTATTTCAGGACATTTTCAACTGCAATTTCTCAGTGTTTTTTAATTATTTTAAATTATTAAGTACCTTTTATTTTTCTGTTACCATATTAATGACAGATATTACAGGGCTGCCATTTGCGACTAAAAGCAACTATTTTATATGTGACTATTATAGGCCAAAAACCATTAGAAAGTGACTATTTCAACTAAAACGCAAAAAAAGGCGACTTTTTCAGGGGCTAGGATTGCTTATACGCCCTCAGATTGCGCGGCCATCTTGTTGGCGAGATTTTGCGATGTTTGGCGACTTTTGTTTGGCGATGTATTCGCCGATCTGGCTACCGGGCGGACTTTTGCCTTCTGGCAACCCTTAAATAATCTCGGACCCGGTTTTTTCTTTCTTCTCACTTCTTATGTAAGCGTGCTACTGAGAGGTTGCGTTCTTATTTTCTTGACTGCTGTATTACACGTGGTATCTTTGATCAGGTTGTATTATTCCAACTTTTTATTATTATTATAAATATTTGATTATTATTTGGGTTTGATAATGGATTCTGTTGTTAGTTTACCACTTGTTAGTGATGTTGTGCTGAAATTTCAGCAAATTTTGAGAGCCAAAGGCGGTTTTAAGGTTTCGCGAGATAGGCCTATTTATGGAGTGGATGGTAAACCAACTCGGCTTTTTTGCACACAGTTGTTTATGGATAGGGATTTGTTTATTGCATTTTTGACTGAAGTTGGATTGATTAAATCCAGTGTTTTATGTCCTCTTTGTAGTGCCGAAATGAATCTGCGTAAAAAACAGATTTCGGATGGCTTTTCTTGGACCTGCAGAAATAAAAATTGTGAAGGGTGCAATGCTAAGGAACTATCCTTTAGGTTTGGATCGTGGTTTAGTTGTTCTAAACTGACGTTAGAGGAGGTTTTTTTGATAACTTTTGATATGATCGACGGGGTGAAAACATCGGACATCATGAAGAATTGGTTTTTTGCCAGTAATACCTGTGCTAATTGGAGGCAGTTCATTAATGAGCAGGTCTTAGAATATATAGAGAAAAAGTCGGAGAAAATTGGAGGTCCTGGTATTATTGTTGAAGTAGATGAGTCGAAGTTTGGTAAGAGGAAGCATAATAGAGGACATGCAGTCGAAGGACAGTGGGTTTTTGGAGGTGTTGAGCGAGTTGAGAATGGGTCTGGTAGGATGTTTCTTGTTGCTGTTCACGACAGGAAACACGAAACTTTAAAGCGATGTGTTCTGCAGTGGATTGAAAAAGGCACAACTGTGTATAGTGATTGTTGGAAAGCGTATGAAAGGTTAGGAAGAGAGGGTTTTGAGTGGTGTAAAGTGAATCACAGTTTACATTTTGTCGATCCTGATACAGGCGTCCACACAAACAAGATAGAAAGCATGTGGCGTCATGTAAAAGCGACATTGCCGACGTATAACCGTCAGAGTGATTTTTGTTATTACTTGGCCATGTTTCTTTTTGATAGAGCGTGTTTTGATCTTAATATACATCCATTTAATAAATTTGTGGAAATTATAAGGGAAATAAAGTGGGAGGAATATAAAATAACAATAAAATGAATATTTTGTGCTTTCTATGTTGTTTTGTGGGAAATGTGAATTTTGGATTTATGGATATTTGTTTTTTGGAGGTTTTTTTTTTTTTTTTTTTTTTTTTTTTTTTTTTTGCTTGTTTTGTGGAAAATGTGAATTTTGGATTTATGGATATTTGTTTTTTTGAGGTATTTTTTTTTCATTGTTTTGTGGAAAATGTGAATTTTGGATTTATGATTATATATAATTTTTTTGAGGTTTTTTTGTTTGGTGTCATAAAATAGGTTTGATTTTTCAATGGATACATCGATGTTTGTTTTTCAAATTATTTCTGCAGGTGTTTTTTTTATGGATGTTCGTTTTTAAGATGTATTTTTGCAATTTATGTACTATTTAAATGTACGGAGGTTTGATATTTATTTCAATTTATGTCGATGTTTGTTTATTCAAATTTTGTATCGCGGTTTGTTTTTTCAACGATAGGATATACGTTTTAATGCCTTTTTTTCTTGAAATTCCCTTTTTTAGAGATATGTTGGTTTAATAATGAATCTTTGCGTTTTTTTTTAAGTATCACTATATTTACGTTTATGCCGTTTGCTCAGTATTCAGTGAATATTTCTGGAATTTCCCTTTATGTTTAATCTGTATATATTACAAAATTAAATAAAAAATAAAACATAAAACAGCCCAAAATGACCACTTGGTGACAAATTCTTGTTGGCGAAACACGGGTTTAAAGCGCGCCAAGACAAAACAAAATGGCGGACCTGAGGGCGTTTAAGCAATCTGTTCCCTGTATGTTCTCAATTTTTGTGATTTGTATTATTTATTTAGCATTAATCGATACGAAATCATAATTAAAAAAAAGGTTATTTAATCTCCCTAATTTACAACAGATAGCGACACCACATAAAATGTTAATAGTTCTAGAAAGTATTTCAGGACATTTTCAACTGCAATTTCTCAGTGTTTTTTAATTATTTTAAATTATTAAGTACCTTTTATTTTTCTGTTACCATATTAATGACAGATATTACAGGGCTGCCATTTGCGACTAAAAGCGACTATTTTATATGTGACTATTATAGGCCAAAAACCATTAGAAAGTGACTATTTCAACTAAAACGCAAAAAAAGGCGACTTTTTCAGGTTCCAGCGACTATTTTTAGTGAAGAATCTATCTTTTTTTTCTCCCTCAAAGCGCCTGTAAAGTGATCTTCCCAAACACACTCGGTCACCTGCCTCGCTGTTTCTTCCTTCCGTACGTATGCAAGTGGTTGCTTCTATTTGCAAATTAGGGGAGGCAGGTACTGTGCTGATGGGATCGTTTCTGAATTCCAGGGAATGTTCAAGTTTAGGCAGGAATACGGAAATTCCAAGCAGATTTTGGTTGGTGGTAGGTGATTTTGGAGCCCAGAAAAGCTTGGTGTCTAGTATATATATATATTAGAAGTTCTATGCATCTCACCCGCATATCACAAGAATATGGATCCAATTGTGAAAATAAAGGTAAGTTGACTTTCATTCTTTTTTGTTCATTATTTGTTAAAATAAAACCTGTATAAAGCGGAATTCTTTTTTTCTTTCTTTTTTTGTAAATGGAATATTTTTTGGAAATTGATTAAGCATTTATATGGTTTAAAGGAAAAAGGAAGGTTGAATCCTCAAACAAGGGCGATGCTTGGCTGCGTCGAATTTGGCAAAGCGATAAATGAGTTTTTCTTGCTACCGGTTTGTTCCTTGCATTTCTTCCCCGCCTACTACGGTTTGATCTACAAATTTGATTGGTTTATGAGTGAATTACGTTCGTTTGGTTGGGTTGGTTGGTTTATTGTGTGCCGTATTGTGGGATTCAGAGAGTGATGAGTTAGATAGAGGTGCACTATACCGTAAAAATGTTTTTGAGAATGAAACCGATAATTTCGGAATTTATTAGGCCCAAAAAAGGAAGCATACACTGTTAAAAATATCGTGAAAAATTACCTCTGTTTTTAAAGGTTCTCTATTTTCTGACCAATGAGAACGCCAAGGGCGTTCATGTAGCATTCTCATTGGTCAGAAAATAGAGAGCCTTTATAAACAGAGGTAATTTTTCACGATATTTTTAACAGTGTATGGAAGAAGGGCTGAATTTATTGGACAGTGAGAGGTTTTCAAATCAAGTCCCAAGTTGTTTGGGCCGACTTTAGTGTTGCATCACGGCACATCGCATGTTTATTTTTGTTTGAACTCTGGGATTTGCGAAGTGAAGTGAATTTAATCTTTTGACGTGTTGTTTTTTTATGAAGAATTCGGCGAAGCGGCAAGTGTGAATTTGAAATAGTGTGTGTAGTGTGTTGTTAATGAAAATTTAGGATATTTTAGGTGTTTTTGATAGATTATTTAGAGGTAAATTTGAATTTTGTCCTCTTGAGTGAGCAGTTTAAGGGTTTGTTTGTTTGTTTCTTGAGAAGATACATGTGACTTGTGTGCTTGACATCAAGTGCCTGCTTATATCGTCAATATACATCAGTTTAAGGGTTATTTTTGTATAAATACTGCTGCCTCATCAGAAGTGATCGGCGATAGCGATTATGACAAACCGAAGCCTTAAAAAAAGGGTAAATTTAAAAAATAAAAGTAAGTGAATTTTTATTGATTTTATTTGATAAGTGTGTGTCTTGCATTTTAGATATTACTGTAGAGGTAGTTTCGTGCATCGAGTGTTGTTTTTTTGTTTTTGATAATGTGTACAGGATACATACATAAGTTATTGATTGCTGTGTGAACGAATTTTGTACATTCTAGAGATTGCTGTACAGAGAGTTTCATGCATCCAGTGATGTTTTTTTTCGGTTAATGTACGCGAAGCGTACATACATAAGTTATTGATCGCTGCGTGAATGAGTTTCATGCATTCTAGAGATTGCTGTACAGCGAGTTTCATGCATCCAGTGATGTTTTTTTTCGGTTAATGTACGCGAAGCGTACATACATAAGTTATTGACCGCTGCGTGAATGAGTTTCATGCATTCTAGAGATTGCTGTACAGCGAGTTTCATGCATCCAGTGATGTTTTTTTTCGGTTAATGTACGCGAAGCGTACATACATAAGTTACTGACCGCTGCGTGAATGAGTTTCATGCATTCTAGAGATTGCTGTACAGTGAGTTTCATGCATCCAGTGATGTTTTTTTTTCGGTTAATGTACGCGAAGCGTACATACATAAGTTGCTGACCGCTGCGTGAATGAATTTTACGTATTTAAAAAATTAGGAATTTAGAGATTTTGTCCAATTGTAATATTTGTGCTTTGTGGCAAAGAAGTGATTATTTACACAATTTGTATGAGAGTTTCTTTCACGACGTAAACGTTGTTTTTATTTCGTTTTGTTGCAATTTACAAAGTTTAAGGGGTATTTTTTGTTAGGAAAAAATTGACTGTTAAATTTGCGAATTCTTTGTAAAAATCGGGAGGAAAGAATAGTTAAAAATTTGTAAAAATGGAAAAACTTGGAAGAAAAAATAGCTAAAAATTTGTAAAAATAGAAAAATTTGGAGGAAAAAATAGCTAAAAATGGAAAAATCTGGAGGAAAAAATAGCTAAAAATTTGTAAAAATGGAAAAATCTGGGGGAAAAAATAGCTAAAAATTTGTAAAAATGGAAAAATCTGGAGGAAAAAATAGCTAAAAATTTGTAAAAATGGAAAAATCTGGAGGAAAAAATAGCTAAAAATTTGTAAAAATGGAAAAATCTGGAGGAAAAAATAGCTAAAAATTTGTAAAAATGGAAAAATCTGGAGGAAAAAATAGCTAAAAATTTGTAAAAATGGAAAAATCTGGAGGAAAAAATAGCTAAAAATTTGTAAAAATGGAAAAATCTGGAGGAAAAAATAGCTAAAAATTTGTAAAAATGGAAAAATCTGGAGGAAAAAAATAGCTAAAAATTTGTAAAAATGGAAAAATCTGGAGGAAAAAATAGCTAAAAATTTGTAAAAATGGAAAAATCTGGAGGAAAAAATAGCTAAAAATTTGTAAAAATGGAAAAATCTGGAGGAAAAAATAGCTAAAAATTTGTAAAAATGGAAAAATCCGGAGGAAAAAATAGCTAAAAATTTGTAAAAATGGAAAAATCTGGAGGAAAAAATAGCTAAAAATTTGTAAAAATGGAAAAATCCGGTGGAAAAAATAGTTAAAAAATGTAAAAATTAAAAAATCTGAATGAAAATATTGCTAAAAGTATGTAAAAATGGAGAAATCTCGCAAAAAAACTTTTCAAAACTTTGTAAATAGCAGTAAAACGAAATAAAATCAGTATTTACTTTGTGAAAGAAATTGGCCTAGGAATTGTGTAAGTAGTGACTTGTCTGCCGAAAAGTACGTGTTCTGATTGGGTGGAATTTGGAGGTTGCCGTTTTTTAGGTTGGCGCGCGTCCGTGCTTGGCGCGCGTTAAAAAAATCGCCAAATCGGGGGTCGCCCTTGTTTGAGGATTTTGCCAAAAGGAAAATTTAATACTTAAAATCTAAATTCATCTGATTTCAGTTTATATGCTAATGCAGTCTTTTGATGAAAAATTAATTTTCCACATGTTTGGGTAATAGTACTTAAATATTTTTGTTTTATTTTCTATTATTTTGTAATTAATTAAAACCTTTTAAAGTAGTTTCATCATGCAGTATAAAGTACTGCATCGACAGAGGTATCCCAATCAGGTCATTTTTTTTTTTCCGTTTTGCAATTGAGAATATTTTTTAAAAATTAATTCAGTATTTATGGCTGAAAAAATAAAGTTTTATATTTAAAATCCGAATTAGTCTAATTTCAGTTCATATTTTTATACATTCTTTCGATGAAAAATTCATTTTTCACATATTTGGGTAATATTTTATTATATATTTGTTATTTTCTATTATTCTGTAATTATTTAAAATATATATTTGTCTTACGTGGCACGAAAATAGGGCTGAATTTGTAGCTTATGGTTTGGCAACAACCGTAGTTTCCAGAGCTCAGACCAATGAACAGACTAGATTGTGTTAGATCAGCTCCGCCTCCAATCCAATATGGCAGTCACTGTGAGAGCAGTGAAACCATAGAATGAAACTTAAACTAGCAATTATTAAAAATAAAATAACATGTACGTAATTCAAAGTGTCTGAGATGATTCCTCATTTTAATTATGAATAATGTTGTTAATTTCAAAAGAATTCACAACTCGTTAAGAATTCATTTACGAATTTCACTCACTCAAAAATCGAAAAAAAAAAAAAAAAAATCAACTGTCTATGTTGCACCTGCTGCCATCTGTTGCTGTAAATTGAAGTAAAAAATATTTTTTGTAAAAATCTATAATCATTTTTTTCCCTAATGAATTTAAGCCGCGCTGTACAATATTATAGGTGCAATAAGTTTTAAACTAATTTTGTTTCCAAGATCCTTTTTTCGTGATATTTAAATGATTTATATGTCCATTGGTAGCATCAACAAATGCATTTTTAGTTATGTTTTCAATGGAGAATTACTTTTTTACATTAAAAAAAATTGTCGTGCAATAAGTTTTAAACTAATTATGTTTCCAAGATCCTTTTTCTTTCATAGTATTTAAATGATTTATATGCCCATTGCTAGCGCAAATTAAATGCATTTTTAATTATGTTTTCAACGGAGAATTACTTTTTGACATTAAAAAAATTGTCAATTTCATATGTTCAAATGTTTTATGGTAGAACTTATTCCGGCTAGAATTGCTGAAAGATAAAAAGGGGCGAGCGAAGAGAGCTGGGACCACGTAGCGGTCTCAATGTGAATTGTCATTGGCGCTCAATGTGAATTGGCGAGCATTAGCGAGTAGGGGGCTGAGCCCCCTAGTTTAAAATATTTTAATTTCATTGTTTCATTTATCGTATCCCATTTCGACAGTGAGATCCGCATGGATGTTTTTTTAAATTAAGAATGTTTTCCTGAAATTGATTCAGTATTTATGGTTGAAGTTGAAAAAATGATAATAATGTTTCATATTGTTTTTTTTTAAACAAATTTAATATGATTCTGACAGAAGGAATATCGTTATTTTAAAAAGTCGAAAACAGGATTTTATACCTGTCTTCGCGATTCCGTTTTTACAGGTTTTACTGTATTAATTTTTTAAAAGAAATACTGTGATATCAGTAATGGAATTACCAATTTAATTGCCTGTGTAATTAAGAACAAATTCGTCTGGAGGAAAAAAAAAACCTACTTTCGTAATTATTAGAGAACTAACCAAAGAATTATGTTAAATCTTTCTATGCTTTAATCAGCTTATATTTCAAATAAAAATATTATTTTTCTGGATCTGACTTGCAAGAATATATATATATGTCAAAGTTCATTAATGTTCCCAAAGTAAGGGCAGACAAAAGAATTTTGAACTACAATAACTACATTTTTTTCAGTCTATTTTTATCAATTTGACATAAAAAAAAAATATTAAATAAAAAAATCTGGGGTGATTCCACTTGATTTTCTAAACATGAATATTTTGCATTCAGATACTGGGTAATCCAAAAGTAATTAAAAAAATATGTAACACAATATACGCAATTTATTTTACTTAAATACCTTTTATAGGTTCATTGGTTAAGTATAAAAGGGGGGGGTGGTAACACCCCAATTTAGATAAATGGGTTTTTCATGCAGAATTATCTGAATTTCTTCAAATTTTATATATAGGTTTATTGTGATAAGGCATTTCCATGATTAGTTTTGGGGGTTCATTGGTTAAGTATAAAGGGGGGTTTATTCACCCCCCCCCCCCTCCTTAATTTAGATAAATGGGTTTTTCATGCAGAATTATCCGATTTTTCTTCAAATTTTGTATATAGGTTCATTGTGATAAGGCATTTCTATGATTAGATTTCGGGGGTTCATTTGTTAAGTATAAAGGGGGTAACGGTGGGCTAATCCGCCCCCCTTTAATTTAGATAAATGGATTCTCATACAGAATTATCTGATTTGCTTCAAATTTTGTATATAGGTTCATTGTGATAAGGTACTTTCCTGATTAGTTTTGGGGGCTCATTGGTTAAGTATAAAGGGGGGTGGGGGCTATACCCCCCCGCTTAATTTAGATAAATAGGTTTTTCATGCAGAATTATCCAATTTTCTTCAAATTTTGTATATCATTGTGATTTTCTGATTAGTTTTGGGGCCCATTGGTTAAGTATAAAGGGGGGATGGGGCTAATCCCCCCATTAATTTAGACCAATAGGTTATTAAATATTATATATTAAAATTATTGCAGAATTATCCGATTTGCTTAAAATTTTGTATATATAGGTTCATTGTGATAAGACGCTTCCCTGATTAGTTTTGGGGGTTTATTGGTTAAGTATAAGGGGAGGGGTGGCTAATCCCCCTTAATTTATTGTTGATTTCTTTATTTTTCAAGGGGCATTATTCTTTGAAATAAGAGTATAATATACAATTAGTGTGAATAGCCTGATAGTTTAATTCTTTATATTATTATTACTTTTGATTTTTTCCAAATAATTTTTGTGTATCATTTCATTAAATTGCTTGAATGTCTTCAGAGTATACTTAACAAATATCATTTTACATTTAGGTGCCTGTTAAAGATAAACTGGTTAAAACAAAAGATTACAAACTCTTACCTGAATGGTTCACGAGAAAAGATAATTTGGGACATCGAATTTCAAGTTGGTGCAAAAAATTGAATGATGAAGAAGTTCTATGCATTATCTGCAATAAAAATATGTATTGCACAAAGAAAGGATTTGCTACAATAACGCAGCATGTTAAAACAACTGTTTACCAAGATAATGCTGATTTAAAATTAGGAAGTCAACAATTTACTTTTGACGCCACCTTCAGTCGAAAATGTTGAGAGCATTGAAAAAAACACGCAGGGTCTAAAGAATGCTCCTCCTTGTACCGAAATAAAATTGTATAATTCAAAAGAAGCATCAACAAAGGCTGAGTTAATTTGGACGCTAAAATCTGTTGACTGTAACATGGCAAGTAGTGTTGCTGATGATCTGAAAGAAGTTTTTACTGGTATGTTTCCTGGTGCTGTACCTGATAATTTTCATCTCGGAAGAACAAAACTTACATACCTTATAACTGAAGCATTGGGTCCTTATTTTCGTGAGGAATTTGTTTCTGATATAAAGAAATCGCCATACTATTTACTGTACGATGAAACAACAAACAATGCTGATAAAAAGGAATTGCAACTTAGTGTTAGATATTGGTCTGAGGAAGAAAGACAGGTTGTTTGCAAATATTTGAAAACTGTTTTTTTGGGACATGCAACAGCTAATGTAGTTTCAAAGGAAATAAAAAATGTATTGCACTCTTTATCCTTATCAAAACAAAATGTATTAATGATTGGATCTGATGGTCCAAATGTAAATAAAAAAATTAGCAATGGCCTGCATTGAAAGAGTATTTTTTAATATTTATTCCTTCCAATGAAAAGAAATTAATGCAGACGGAAAAATACAAATGTATCACCAAATACATGAAGTATATTAATATTAAAGTTGAGTTATGCTTTATTAAGGAGAGTTCAGAACTGTTTACACAATTCGTAGCATTTTTTCATTCATATCATATTCATTTTTATAGAAATGTGTATTTTTTTATAATAAAAGTATAAAAAGTGACTTGGGCAGAAACATAAACACTGAAATAAGATGTGGACATTCATAAAAGACCCTTCAGTTATTATGGAAACTTTTTAATATTGTCCTTTTTTTAGGTAAGTATGCAACTATTTTGGCTACTATTTTTGTACAAATGCTACTATTTTTTTCTTTGGAGGCTACTAAAGCTACTATTTTCAGTGTCATTAGGCAGTGGCAGCCCTGATATTAGTGTTATTATTTATCTAAATGCATTCCAGTTTCAAAGCTTCTGAAATCCAGAATTTTCTATAATGCGAAATCGCCATTAATCATTAAGTTATACTGTTTTTTTCTATTTTGTATATCTTTTTTATTTTGTCACTTTATTAAAATAATGCATACTTTGCGACGATCGGCCATTAGCATCTCCCCCTCCCCATCACCACCCATAAATATCATATACTACAATTTTAATACCGTGTAAGCACCCCTCGCTGATTATTTTAAGATTTTCCGTCGCGTTTAGGGGGCAGATTAACGGTATTTTACTTTTCTCCCGATAGATGGCACTATAGTACAGCCTAGGCTAGAGAACCTGAAAGAGAGAAGCGTCATGAGTTCAAATGAACATGCTCTGTGGATAGAAAATGGCGGCTGGACGAAAATCTCATTCAAACTGTAGCAAACCTGATTTTCCACGCTTGGCATGCACTCATGCTTTGGCTATTTTTTAAAATTATTTTAATGCGCATTCTTTAGAAACAAAACAAGCAGTGATAGAAAATGGGAAATAAAAGGTAGGTGTGAAATGACGCCTACTGTAAATATCTTAGGCGTCAAATAAAAATTTGTTGCAATTTCTAAAATTCACAACTGTATCACATTATGTGCTACTTTATAGAAAATCATGAATATTTTGTTTTTATTTAAATTATTGAAGTTCATAATTACAATATTATAATAATTGAAGCAACTGTAAAACTGATAAAGCCTTTTTAATTAATACTACATTTTCAAATTAATAGAAAAATACACTTAACCATGTTAAACAAAATGTTATCCATTGTTGATAATTACACTTAAATTTAGTAAAAAAAACCCTATACATATAACATACTTACAGACAAATATTGTTAACATGAAATCTAAAGGACCACATTTTTGTTTTGTCTGTGTGTATATTAACCGTTAAAATAATAGTACCATTTTATCTGTTTGGACTGCATTATCAATTCATGTTAAGCAAAAATTCACATTAAGCGATTTAATGCTAACAATGCTTGACTGCATATAGATTGCAAAGATGAAAGCCAAACAATACCCACTAGTTTTTAAAAAGTTAGATAATAAAATAAGAATGTCTGACCGTCCTTCAGCACATCATTTCACAGGCTATCTGCTAAATTGGCTCTATACAGTTTTACCATTAATAAATCATTAACAATATCAGTGTATAAGCGGTTATGTGTATAATTTTTTATTAAACTGACTAAATTCCTTTTCACATTCAGCAGTGCTAAATGGCAGGTTCAATATAAAGTTTAGAGGTTTGCATAAATTAATATATTCATTTGGATTTGTACACTCTGCTAAAAATCACTGTCAAACTGTCTCACATTAGAATTTATGTAAAAAATGTGAGACCAAATTTTCAAAAGCGGGTGATTGGCTAAGTTAAACAAAAATTAAGTGTTAAAAAAAGTTAGTCGTCAAATTTGACGCCCGGGAATAATTTTGTAGTCGTCAAATGCTATAATGTAGTTGCATTTGGCGACTAACGACTGCTAATTTCGAACACTGGAAACAAGATAAACAAATCAAATTTTATTTTTTTTTATGACGAATCTGTTGTAAACAGTGGATAATTTTCTGTTTTTGTCGTTATGTCAAAAGTTTCACTAAGTGAAATTTACCTATTTATAACACATTTAATATTTAAATTAAATTGGTTATTTAGAATATAACAATAAATATTTATTTATTGGTTTTCTAATTAAACTTTTTGTAAAAGAATAACAAATGAAATGAAATCACTTATCTCACTGCATTGCACCGCTGAAATTACTAGTGCATTTGCAAATGAATTTAACTTCGAGAATATGTTTGAGAAAGTAATCAGTTTGAATTTGAGAGCAACCTTCAAAATTTCTTAGAGGGACAAAAAAAACCTTACGAAATATTTAGAAAAATTGGGGGGGGGGGAGAGGGGAATCAGTTGTATTTTATTTATATTGGTTGTCTGTCTCCACCATTAATTTACTTTTTCGGCTCTCAAAAAAATATTTCTCCCCTCTGAACAATGTGAAAACTTCCTGACACTTTTTCTGAATCATTTTTAAACATAAAAACATTAGACTTGGAGGCATGATTATTGAAATGATTTGTAATCAAACAGTTTTTATTTACCGATAAATGAATTACATCTGGAGTTATAAACAATAGTTTTCTTTTTTCTTTTCTGCAGTGTCGCGTCAGGAAATTCAGTTCAATGCCAACTTTGACAGCATTTTCTAAAAATCTTCTGCATTTACCGAAAAACAAACAACAGTTTGATTACATAGTTTCTGAATAAGACAACCTGCCAATTTGATACGTTTGCAAACAAAAATGAATTTAAAAATCTGTCAGAAAGTAGCCATTTTGAATTTGAGAAAACCCTTAAGCATACCAAAGTGAGAGGAAAAATACATAATAGATATTACACCAATTTTGACAACTATTGTCATTTTTACCATTTTTGAAAAATCTACTATTAAATTAATTTTTAATAAATTTTGCAATAGCTGAATATAACTTTGCTCATGCTAACAATTTTCTAATATTCCTTGCGTTTATAGAGAGGTAGAAACATGCATTTTTATTTAGGAAACGTTTAACCTTTATTGTAATGTAAATACGATTGCTTACTTTGAATTTACCATTTAATAAAAATAATACTGTAAATATATAACTATATAATAAAATTGAATTTCTTTTTTTCCAAACAATTGAAAATTTTTATTTTATTTCCAACATCCCTGAAATGCATAGAAAAAAAAAGGAGAAAAAAAATACATACAATGTATGTATACTGTTCATCTCCATGATCTAATAGATAAATTAAAAAATATATAAATAAATATATTTCACGATGTCATTTTTATACATAAATGAGTGATATTTACAAATAAGCATTCATGAAATTTTATTTTCCAGTTCTTTAGAATGGAATAGCATTTTTTGTTTTCCTATAAATATATTACATTTTAAATTATAATGACGACTGATGCAGAGATTTATTTGTTGAAGGCGGAGGACGAATTTAATTCTTTTTTTAAATTGCTGTATTTGGAATTGTGCAGTAACAATATCTATCTATCTATCTATATATATATATATATATATATATATATATATATATATATATATAAGCAGTAACCATCACATCACAAACAAAACAGCTATATATTCGTGTGAACGTCAAAAGATCGCGAAAATAACGCGAATTACGTCAAAAGACCGCGAAAATAACACGAATCATGTCGAAAGATCGCGAGTTACGTCTAAAATATCACGAATTTCTTCAAAAAATCGCGAAAAAGAACACAAATTTCGTCAAAAGATTGTGAATTTCGTGACAAGATTGCAGAAACATCGTTAATTTCGTCAAAAGATCGTGAAAAAACCGTGAATTTTGTCAAAGGTTCATGAAAGCACTGTAAATTACGTCAAAAGATCGCGAATACATCACAAATTTCGTCAAAGGACCACGAAAAAAAGATCTAATTTCGTCAAAGGATTGCAAAAAAAAAATGCAAATTTTGTCAAAGGATTGCAAAAGAAACATGAATTTCTTCAAATGATCATGGGAAAATTCTTGAAATTCAATCAGTCCTCCTAAAATCAGCACACAGACATCATCAGTAGGTTACAAAACTTTCAAATTTTTTGTTCCATCATAAGGATATGAAAATTTCCGTTATTCATTTTGTGCAAATATGATTTTCGGCTTTCACACAGCAGTTTTAGTTTATCTGATAAGCAGTTGTAAACATATCTCGGCAGCTGCAAGTGGCATCCAAATGGGAAATGAATGCAGTGATTAATTTTTTGTGGGCGAAAAGGTGTAACTGCATTGAAATTTATCGTCAGTTTCATGAAGTGTATAGTGAAAATGCAATGTCACATAAAGTTATCGCGAAGCAGTGCAACACATTTTAGAATGGACGTACAGATATTGACGACGCTGAGCGCAACGGAAGACCATCACATGCATAAAATTATGAGATCGCTGCTCTCGTGCATGCATCTTTGCAAACAGATGTATAACAATAGACGAAATCTCAAATGAAGTGAATATTTCTCATGTAAGTGTGCATAAAATTATTGCTGGACATTGGACGGGATTTCTTTGCAGAAGCCATTAAAAAACTTGTCATGTCTTGATAAATGTTTAAATAATGGATGTTTAAAAGTAGATTTTACATGAAACTTTAGGATACAAATAAAGTTATTGTAAAATTTCGATCATGTTTTCTTAAGCAGTGCAACTAACTTACTGACTGACCCTTGTAATTCAAATAAAGTTGTATTAATAATAGAAGTTTGTAACCTCTGCCAATAGCAATGGCTTTCAGATAATGAATTTCAGAATTAAGTGAATTTGAATCGGAGCAAATATAACAAATTATACTTTGAACATTTATAAATAAGTAACATATAAGGGAGGGTGGGGGGGGGAGGGTTCTGTGTTTATTTTATTTGGGATTTGCCGGACTAGGTCCCTTCTTAACAAATATGTGGTCCTTTTTGGAAAAAAATGGTCCCTTTTGGTCTCCTTTTTTGAAAAAAATGGTCCATTTTTAACTGCAAAAGTTGAGTGGGAGCCCTGCGAGTTGTTATGCCAACTCTGTAATAATATGCCAAATCAGTAAACGATCATCCAGTAGCCAAATATCTGAAAATTAAAATAATATCCAAAGTTAATTTGCAGACATAAAACAACTATATTTTATAAAATTGCTTAATAGAAGCATAATGAAAAATACCAAACAGCTTTTGCTAAATGTGTGACATGGCAACATAAAGAAAAGCACAAAGTGACAGAATGACAAACATTTTAAGGTTTTATAAATGAGCCCCTTTAATACAAGCCAACATTAGTTTCTTACTCATTTAATTTTAAAGAAGGGATCCTTTTTCAAAGCACTGAAGTAGTTTATGCTAATTTTTTTCTGTTTTTTTTAGCTTTTCTTAATGAATGTTTTTGCACATTACATAGTCATTACACACAAAGGAATACTTTATTAATATTTCTTTAGTGCTTTGAGAGGTTTTAATTTCACACATCCCCCCCCCCCCCAATCCCTCTCAACTCATCAATAATATTTTCAAAAATGTGTATTCTTAAATTTTTGCTTTATAAATAGCAGGTTAGTATCACACTGAGCAGGCAAATTATTAAAAATATTAATGTTTAATTAAATAATAATGATTATCAGTCCAACTTTTTTAATTGAATAAATAAAAGTTTCCATGGTTTAAAGTGGCCAAAGAACTTATCTATCTACTTTATACATAAAGGAGATTGTTAAAAAGAAACCTGGATATAACAATAAAATCAAATTCACAAAATTATGACTACATTTTTCACAACTTCATTAAAACAGGGTCCTTTGAGAAGAGTGGACAGACTCCTGATAAAAATAATAAAACATAAAATGCTAACATCTTTTTTTAATTTTAGAGAGGATAATCTTAATATAATGTATTGAATGGTTCCTTTTTAAAAACAAAAATTATAAAAATTCTGAGCAGTAACCAATAGCATTTTCCAAAAATGTGTATTCTTGTGAAAATTATAATCAAATAGGTATAGTATCAAATTGAATAAGCAAATTGTTGAAAGTTTTTATTATGAATATTTGAGTCCAAATATTTGTGCTTATACATAAATTTGGAAAAAAAAAGAATAACATTTATAAACTAACATTTATTTATTAATTAAGAAAGGTAATAAGAAAGAGGGTCTTAAAAAATGGTTCCTTTTTATTATTATTATTATTATTTTAAAGAAAATCGGAGTAAGAAAAATACAACTTACCTGAGAGTAATTACAAGCATTTCTTTTGGAGGACTGCATGGCCGGAAATGGGTATCCTTGTTCTGTATTGCAGTGCTAATATGTTGTAAGACATAATTAAAAGTTCTCTCGCTCATACGAAAATAATTGAAAATTTTTGCAGGATCCTTCTGCAATCTTTCAAAAAGTGTATAAAAAGCACCTTCCACATATCGCGCTTTATTCATATCATGAATCCAAAATTGTCTTCATATTTCTCTCTTTTTTCTACGGAGGTACAATAAATATAGTAGCCACAATTTGTTGTACTGGGGAGCCATAATGCAACACGTGTGAACGTCGTGGTATCTCAGAATGAAATGATGAGGAAAATTCGATGTCTGGAAATGATATCGGTAAAGTGTAAAAGCAGTTTACTAGACGACATGATATCGTACTATCGTTGCATTATTTACCGTCCGATTTAGTTGTCGTCGTGTCGTTAGATGGAAAAGCGCCCTAAGAGTATTTGGTGCAATTTCAATCCTTGCCAACACAAATTTTGAACACTGACAACGAAAAAATATTAATAAAAAAGACTTGAGATGCGCGATTTCACAAAAATAAAGCAGGATATATATACACCATACTTTTAGAAATAAAACTAATCCACATTTTTCTTATATATATTTAAATATAATGAGAAAAAGAAATAATAATGCTCTTGCTGACTGGATGAAAACAAAACTTCAGATCAAAAAAAAATTTTTCTATTGAAAATTGTAAAATTTTTAGAAAATTTTTTGTTTATATCCATACTATAAACATCTCAGAATCTGAAAATCGACGTTAAAAATCTAAACAAATATGAAAATATTATGAATGATATGGATTTAAAAACTCTGTATTTTTGCCCTGTATAAAGCCTATGGTAGTGCTGTAGTCGATAGCCCACGGCGGTTGAAAAGAGCTTTGGACGAACCAGAATTTCTTGGCTTTCATGACGCTTCTCTTACTTAGTCCAGGTTCTCAAACCTAGGCTACCCTAAGACTCCTATAATAGGAGCTGATGCATATCCATTTTGTTTCGGATTATTGGTACCCAGTTCAGCATCGATCTACTACAGCCGGAGCTGGGGTGGCCTAAGACTCCTATAATAGAACAGGTTCTGATTAGCTTGGTTTTTTGACTGGGCTCCAATTCGGGTGCCAAATCTGCGAGGATGCGTCAGTCTCTATTATAGGAGTTCTAGGCTACCCTAGTCTGCTTCAAGTATTCATTTTTAAAATGTTTTTTATGGAAAATTTGAACTTTAAAAACGTCAAATAAGTAGAAATTTCATTAAATACAGTTTTCTTCACACCATGCATATGAAGCTGATGTTTTTAAAGGTATTTGGCATTTCAATTGCTTCTTAAAACTTTTTTAAATAAGAGATCATTCTGACCAAAAACAGCAGGGGATAGTCCCTTATTAAAAACCATATTATACTTAAAACTTTTTTCTTTGAGAACATTAAATTTATTATTTAAATGAGTTATTTTTCCTATTTTTTTCATAATTTATAATCAATAAAATCTTTTGATTTAATTGAACAGCCAAGTAATCAAATTAAATGTTTAAATTGCACTTATGAGATAGGCAAATAATTTTTTTATATATATAAGTTCTTGCACTTGCACTTCTGAATGAAACCCCAAAATAATTTTTACTTTACAAATGAATTAAATCGGTGGATAAAATAATGATTCTCATGTCACAGGACCCAAACTGGTCCAGACCCTTCATATATATATATATTAAACACAGTTTTTACAACTAAGTTCAACAACACAGTTTAACAACACAGTTCAACAAACTAAGGAGCACATTTTAAGCATTTTTTTCTTTGATTAAGAGGAATTTTTTAGGAGCCCCCCCTATCCCCCTCTTTCCATGCACAAAAGTAAATAAGTAAAATTATAGATATTTAACTCTTTACAAATACCTCTAACTAATAGAATTCAGTTTTAAATGTAGTTTTATAATTTTTCTGTTGTAACTGCGCTTTTATCTATGTAACATTTTGTCTTTAGATTGAACTGAAAAGCTAACTAATCAAATTAAATTTTTAAATTGCACTTACATGAATCTAATAAGAACAAGATTTTTCTAAATAGCTGCTTTTAATAAATTTCATTTGGTTAATAACCTTTTTAATATTAAGCAACATTAATATTTTTTAAACTCTGCCTTTCATATTTTGTAATCTAGCAATTATACAAATTAATGATGGAAAAATACTGTCAATACAGGGTGATTCATAATGAATGGGACAAAAAGAAAACATGATTGTGAACGTTGTAATTAATATATTTAGAAAATTCAAATTTACCTCAAAACTACATTTATTCAAGTTTCAACAGGTGTTCAATATGTGCCCCTCCGGTGACACAACAAAAGTCTACACGTTAATCAAGCTCCTGCCACACTCGTGATAGCATATCCCCTGTGATGGAGTTCAACACTGCAGTTATCCACTGCTTCAGTTCCTCTAAGTCCTGAGGAAGTGGAGGCATAAACACCTTGTCTTTAACGAAACCCCAGAGAAAAAAAATCACAGGGCGTTAGATCTGGTCCGTTTTTCAGCAAAGAAAAACTGACCAAAAACACAACTGTATGATAAAGCGCAGAAAACGTTCACCTTGGGAGAATCACGCTGATGTTCAAATGTTACATGGGCATTTTCAGTGCCCCAAAATCGCAAATTATGGCGATTAACTTTACCACATAAGTGGAACGTGGCTTTCGCAGTACGCTTTATCCTGCATGGACGACATTTTGTTTAACAGCGCCTCTAGCGGCGAGTTCGTCATTCGATGCTTTTTCCTTGTTGCCAAATAAAACTTGTATAATTGTAGTTGCAGAATAAATTTGTTTCAGCTGAATAAATCCATTACGGCAGTCACACTGCGCTATTCTTTTTGGCCCATTCATTATGAATCACCCTGTATTAATTAGATTTATAGTAGAAATCAAATTAGTAAATCTGCAGGTAACATTTTTTTTCACTTACTAATTACTACAAGTAATATATCAAATAGTTTAAGGAAAATTAACTTTTAAAATAAATCCTTAATTACTCTAAATATACAAAGGAGGGGCTTATGGGGCTCAAGCCCTCCCCATTCAAATAAAGACAATTTTTTAAGAAACACAGATTGTTAAAAATCTATTGTTTTTAATATAGTTTAAATATTTGATTTAAATATTTAGTTTTAAATATTTCATTATTCAACTGTGTACATAAAAAATTATGAAATATTAATTAGATTTATAATAGAAATGAAATTAGTAAATCTGCCGACTATATTTTCACTTACTACAAGTAATATATCAAGTAGTTTCAGGAAATTTAACTGTTAAAATAAATCCTTAATTACTCTAGATATGATGAGATGGGAGGGGGGGGGGACATTTTTTAAAAAGTAAGTTCTTACACTTGCATTTTTGAGTAAAGCCCCAAAATACTTTTACTCTATAAATAAATTAAATTAATGGATAGAATAATGATTCTGATGTCATGTGACCCAAACTGGTCCAGACCTTTCATAATTTTTTTTTTCCTTTAAAATAATTTTATCATAGTAAGGAGCACATTTTAAGCATTCTTTCTTTGATTAATAGAAAATTTTTACCCCCCCCCCCTTTCACATAAAATTTCAATTACATATTTTTATCCACTGAAAATACAGAAATAATCTCTGCTGTTGAATCAAATGATATTCTAAGCAGAATTGGATTGAATATGAAAATCAGCCAATGTAGATAGCAATTTGTAAGGCTTTCCTACAACTAACACAGCACAAAAAACTAATTGAAAGAACAAATAGCACTGTAAAACAATTTAAATGGCCATGTCAGCCACAGACATTAGCATTCATTAAGTATATACATATTAAGTATAACATTTTAAAAACATATACACTAAGATCGATATACTAGAATAAAAATGTCTTAATTTAAAAATGATTATATGCATATAACTTTAGATTAAAGTTTACTAAAAAGCACTCATCTTTGGAACAGAAAACAACTTAAAAATTTTTCCCCTTTCAATTTTTCTTTTTTTTCTCTCATTATCAAAGCCTGATCTACATCCCGGAATAAAACATTTATACCCCATCTTAAATTTATGATATATAATTGCTATAATTAAAAATAAGAGTAAAATATTTTCAGAATTTAACATATAATCTAATGACATTCTGTTAAAAGACAGTCGTACAAAGCTTACAATGCCCTCTTTCCTTTCAAAAATATGACTTGCATTTTCATTATCTCAGCCTATTTGAGTTTCCCCTCCAGGTATCTTCTTCCTTGGTTAAATTAATAAAATAAGACTAAAATATCAATTTCATATGATTGCTAAACATAATTAAAATTCATATTTTTCATAATTTGACCTAACTGCAATAAATTAATGTTCCCTCTTCACTCTCTTCTACGGAAGCATTCTCTTGCTGAAATTTCAGGCATTTTTTCATGAACCCACAATCACCCCTGTAAATACATTTTTTTTTAGATTTTGTAACCTATATTTTCAATTGAGTATATGTTTCCATCCTCCATGTAATTGGGAGCTTTTTTAAAAAATAATTTATTATTGTAGGATTTTTAGATTTTTATTGAAGTCCAATGGCTGTGTGTGAAACATATTTTATGCTAAAACTGAGAAGAAAATTTCTACCAAAGAAAAAATATGTTTTAAAAAAGAGTCAGGAAATGTGCCAAAGTTTTGCATTGTTGACCAGGGGAAAATATTTTTTTGAGAACCGCCTTAAATGTAAAAATATAACTTTTTCACATTTTTTAAACCCATAATGAAACATATTTTATGATATTGTTAATTTAACAACAAATAAAATTGTCTGTTGATTTCTCCTCAACCCCCTCCTCCCCCTTCCTGCCCCAGAATATTTGATTTCAAGCCACATGAGAAAAAAATAAAAAAAAAGTTTTTGTTATTTTAAACTTTTTTTTTTTAAAGAATATACAAGGATTATACATACATTTACAACCATGTTAAAAAAAAAAAAAAAGCATAATTAATAACAATGGAAATTCAGAAAAAAAGAATTTCCTTTATTAAATTTTTAGTATGCATACACACACATGAAAACACTATAAACATACTATATCATGAACATAAATTCTGCTAAGAAATATTTAACTTTAAATAATATAACTATTTTAAAAAAAAGTGACAGCTGCTCAATTGTATAGAATGATAAAATGAAAAGTTTGTAATCAGTAAGTTACTAAGTGTATCATACTTTTTTTGTAAATTTATTAAATTTGCTATAAATATCCAATTTATCATCCCCTATTTTCATCAAACATCGAGCATTTACCAGTCAAAGTGTTTCTGACTAGTTTTAGCATGTCACTTACATCATTAATATAATCTTTTTTTTTTTATCTTATTTTGAACACTTTTGCAATTTACATTACCTATTTATCCCCAACAGGTTAAAAAAAAAAAGGTTAAAGTGTGTTGCAACATGTTAAGAACACATGTACACTGCTGGACAATTGCTAAGGACGGATCACAAATTGCAATGTAAAATAACATTAAGCGATATATGAGGCCTAGTAGGATAAAATATTGTTGTCACACTGTTCAGACATTAGAATAAAGGACATTTATTGTTCTGGAAAATACAAAAGGCAATAAAACATCTGAAAGAAATTTTTTTTTCATTTGATGCTGCATACGGAGAAATGGAACAATGCATATGAAAGTAAGTAGGCACTTTGGAGAAAGGTGTCAGTACGGGACATGTCCACCGTGGAGTGTGATGCAACATTCTACATGTCGTACCATACTTTGCACAACATTATCTAGCAGCTGTTGAAGCAATTTATCCCATTCCTCAGTCAGTGCATGGATGAGGGTGTTCTTGTTTGTTGGAGGATAGTTTCGATTAGCAAGTTGCCTCCCGAAAGCACCCCAAACATTTTCAATGGGGTTTATATCAGGAGAACACGCTGGCCATACGAGCCATTGAATACCCTCGCTGTAATCCTCAACTGCGAATTTTCGATGACATGGTGCGTTGTCATCCATGAAAACAAATTTATCACCGACAGCACCACGGAAAAGGCGAACATGAGGAAGTAGAACTTCATCAGTGTATCGTTGGCCCATTATAGTCCCAGTCACAACCACATGTAGGCGCATGCGGCCATTAATCATGATGCTGGCCCATACCATGACACTGCATGTCGGATATCGATCCCTTTCCTGGATATTTTCTGGACGATAAGCAGTACCACTCTCATGCCAGATCAGTTGGCATCTACAATCCGATGACAGACTGAACCTACTCTCATCTGAGAATAGTACGCATGCCCAGTCCTGTTCAGTCCAGTTGCGATGCTCACAACACCATTGCAAACGGGCAGTATGCTGCTTTTTGGTCAATGGGACACACACAATAGGTCTGTGGGCATATAATCCTCCGTGCCTCAAACGTCTGGCTACATTTTTTCGTGAGATCTGCTGTGGTAGCAAGAAACTGATTTGCCATCTGCTGAGCTGTGGTGCGTTGGTTCCTTTTTGACGACAGGACAATGTATCTATCTCCTCCTGCAGGCATCGTACTTCTAACACGACCTCCCCTGTGACGCCTGCTACACATTCCAGTAGTTTTAAATGATTTCCACAGCCGTGAAACAATGCTGTGGGCAATGTCGAACTCCATGGCATCTTATTTTTTGCCCTTCTTTGATCCTTCCAATAATTCGGTCACACATAAAATCATCTAAGTAATATCGGGAAGACAAGCCGAAAATTTCAAGTTTGTCAATTAAGTCTTTCCTGTAAAATTTTGACTTGGAACAACAACTGTCCACATGTGTCAAATCCTTTAAAGCTCTTATCAGTGCTATCACGTGATGAACAGAAGTGGAAAAGAAAATTTGCATACGCACACCTCTTCTTACTATATCCTGCACTTATTCTAATTTTCCAGATTTTGCTTCCTTTCATTTTGTCGTTGCTGTGGGTGATAGTGTTATCTGTCCTTAGCAATTGTCCAGCAGTGTATATATAAATATGTGTAATGTGTAATGAATCAGCTTTTTTTCCCAAACATTTTCAATAATTAATTTTTATTAACATAACAAACTTTTATATGCTCACATCTAATACTGCATCTCTATTCTTAAAAATAAAGTAACTAACACTGTTGTCACTGCTGTAATTGAATTTATTGTGACCAGGGTTCTTTCTCAGCTTATATTTAAAAAAAAGAAAAAAAAAAACCTTGCATATTAAAATATGGTACTTTTATAGATATTCATGATTTTATAGATGTATGATAAACATGCTTTTTTTCAATTGAAGAATTATTTTAAGCTCTAAATCTAATATTAAAATTCTATAGGATCAAAAACTATACATAGCAGTTTATGTATCTTTTGCAAGCACATAATAGACTAAATTATAATTCAATAATATTCAGAAACTTGCATTTGCACATAATTAATTCTCATGAAGGTCGTCATTAATGGTTAACTTTCTTAAATGCCACTTTTTAAGCAGCAAATAAATATAAAAGCATTCTGTTTTATTTAAATTTGATTCTATTTCCTAATTATTCTGAATATCTTAATTAATTGTCCGATAAAAGTAGACGTATAAGGTTTTAAAAAATATTTTTTTAAAGTTTTTTTTAATATTCAGTTGAATATTTTTATATTTGGCTTAACCAAATATTCAGTGTATCCCTAATTAAAATGTTATAAAACTGCTTTTGTCTCATGTAATGCACACAGGGTTTGTAAATACAGTGTGGGATCCATTATCTGGTGTCCCCGTATCCAGAATGCTCTGAAAAATGGAATGCAAAACGATAACAAACGCTTAATTTGAGTCATTTTAAAAATGTAAAAGAAATAGCAATGTTCTTCAGTCAGTTGCAGGAAAAAAATTGCGAAATTAGTCCATTGATCACATGAAAAAAAAAAACCGAGTTTCACCAGTAAGTCATGGGAAAAAAATCTGGAAATTCACCAGTTATTCATGGGAAAATATCGTGGTCAATTGGTTGCAGGGAAAATACGAAATTCGACAGTCAGTCGCAAGGAAAAAGATAATGAAATATTCGTCAAACAGTCGCAGGAAAAACTGCAAAATTTGTCCATAGGGAGAAGGAAAAAATTGTGAAATTCGTCAATCAGTTGTGGAGAAAAGTTGCAAAATTCATTATTTAGTCATCGGCAAAAATCGCAAAATTCTTCAGTCTGTTGTGGAAAAAATACAAAATTTGCTGATCGGTTGCGGGAATAAGCCCTCGATTTTTGCATATCGGTCTCAAGAAAAAGCTACAAAATTCGCCAATCAAGGTGAAAATCTCATAGATATTTCTGAATTCATCAATCAGTGGCAAGAAAAAATCACAAAATTTGTCTATCGGTCACAAAAAAAAAAAAAAAAAAAAAATCATGAAATTCTACTGATTAAAGGGGACTCTAAACAATTCAGTCCAAAAAATGGTTTTGAAACAGGCTGTAGGAGTGCCTTTTTTGAGAATAAAAAATAATGCCCTTTTTTAAGATTTCCCACTCAGAAGCCCTATTGTTATAGAGACAACACAAAGAAAAATATAAATTCCAAAGTCTCCATATTGCTATCTGATAAACTTGCAAAATCATTTTCATCTGTAAACTAATAAAATTTCCAAAAATTTGAAAGAATTAAACAACATTTAAAATCTCGCTATAATGTATATCTTATCAGAAAATGTGGCAAAATGTGACTTTTTGAACAGATTTTAACAATGTGATATTTTTTCCAGAACTTTTTCAAAACACAAGCTTTCTGAATATGCAATCAATGTGGTGATTTAATCAATGTAAATGATTTTAAAATATTGAAATTTAAACATCTGAAACACATGCATTAATGCTCACACATAAGAATTTTTTTGATTGCACAAAAAAAAATCTGTTAGTTATCATGCATTAAAGTTTTACAAAAAGTAAGGGGACATAGAATCAACATTCTATAGTAATTAAAAATTGAATTTATGTTCTTGTCATAGGGATGTTACGTTCATTTACAACATTAAATGAAATAAGTATTAAAATTTATGTGGAAATCATAATTACTTGAAACTGTGAAAATACATTTATTTTATTGTAATTTATCATGAAATCATTTTAAATACTTTTATTATAGTTTGGTCGTGTACAGAATATGCTATCAGTATCATCCATGAATAGTAATCTGTTTAAGTTTAGCAACAGCAATTATCAGTCTAGTTGCAATGTGAATAATACCACCAGTTTACATAATGTACATGATTTAGAATCTGTGATTTTATCATAGTCCAGTTCATCTTCGGAATCTGAAAATATATTTGAAAACATAAATTCTCCAGCTATGTCACAACAACAGTCTGTGAGTTCTACTCAGGCATGAGATTCTTCCGCGGATCCGCTTTTTTGTCATTTTCCTCTTTTTCGCCATTTTCCGAAAAACACAAAATTCGCCTAAAAATCGCGAAAAAAATGAAAACTTCACCAAAGGATTGCAGAAAAAACGCGTATTTCGTCAAAGGGGATCATCTGAAAAATGCAAAATTCGCCAAGAGATTGCAGAAAAAACGCGAAATTCACTTAAAGATCGTGAATTTCGTCAAAAGATTGCGGAAAAAACGGGAATTTTGCCAAAAAGTATCGTGTAAAAAATGCGAAATTTGCCAAAAAATTCTGAAAAAATGCAAATTTCGCCGAAATATCCCGGAAAAAAAAAACACGAATTTTGTCAAAAGGTCGCGAAAAAATGCTGATTTCGCTGATCTATTTAATTCCTTAAAAACGTATTTTTATTTAAAAAAAGAGTAGGAACTCTGGTCTATCATTTATTTAAGGTGGTTGCAATTATTAGCATATACTTGATTTGCTGTTTCAAGAAAAGTGTCTTACTATTTTCAAAATTTCAATTAAAAAATGTTAAAGCCAATGAAAGGTTTTATTAATGTGCTGTATCTTGATAAAATAGACTTTTTATGAGAGTTAGCAAATAATTTCTTTTTAATTTACTCAAAGCTAAATTGATGTAATATATATATAGTATGTAATATATATATTAATGACAATTATAATATTTGTTGCGATTGAAAAATTCATAACTATTATTGCTGAAATGTCGTTCGCACAGTTTTCAGCTATTTTGCTTTTTTGTCAATCTCATCCCTGGTTCTACTGTTTCAGAAACTACCAATTCACAGAATCGAATACCTGTCCCTGAAATAGTGAAACTACCCCAACCTAAGGTAAGACTAATTTCTGTCTTGCATTTAATTACATGTAGTTTAAAAAGATTCCACTGAATGTACTTTAATATTGATAATGTTTTATATCGTATATTCCAGCATATAATGCACACTTTTAATAATAGATAAATAATCGAAATTTACAGGTGTGTGCTATACTTCAGTTATGAAATGCGTGTTCTGGCATTTTTTATTCCCACAGAACATTCTTGATCAGCTAAAGGTTTGTTGCAGAACATTGCAAAATATTCTGCTTGGGGCAGCACATCAAATAAATATATAAGAATTAAATAAAAATAAATTCATGTAAAAAAAAAAAAAATCATGTTTTGAAAGATAAAGTATTTATAATATAATTAAAAATTACTTTTTTCTGTTTAACTCAGAATTTAACATTCAAGAATAAAATGTTATGAATAATAAAATATATAACATTTATATATAATTTCATATTCAAATATTATTAAATTTAATAAACATTAAATTAGTAAAATACTAATATTTTTTATGATAATATTTTAATATCAGATTAAACATTTTCTTAATTTTTTATATCTAAAAAAAATAATTAAAAATCTGAAAAAGTTAATATATTAAATTTTGATGTGAACTGCATTTAGAAATGTTACTTATTTATACTATTTTTAGGATGATTCTCCAAGAAGTTCAGATTCTGCTGAAGATGTAAGTATTTTTTGATTTAGCACTGCTCAAATATCCTGATTCTATTTTCTTTATGCATTTACAGATTTTAACATAATCTTGGGAAGTTTTGATGATGTGAATTTAAAAGTGAGAAGTATGCTAAAATTATAAAAATATAATTTAATAATACAGTAGAGGACCTATTATCCGGAATTCCAAAATCCGGAAGGACCCGAAATTCGGAAAATAAAAATAATCAAAAATTTCTAAAATTTTGTAATTTCTGAATTTTTTCAAAAAATTTACAGATTTCTATTTTTTTGTCTTCAGTCCATTGTTTCAATGTGCAACCACTAAAATATGTTATTTAAATTTTAGGCAACTTAATTCGCGGAATGGAACAAAAAAAAATTCGTCAACGAAACTCATATCTGGCATATGTACAAAATTCAAAAACTCTTTGTTAAAGAAAAGTAAAAGAAGTTAAAAAAACAAAATTGACTGATTTGTTTAAAAAATAAGATATATTAAAAATATTGATCATTTTTAATGTAAATTATGTTATTAAAAAAAGTTTTAAAAATTGTTGATTAAATAATACAATGGCCGATTTTATTTTGTTATTCATTGTTACCATTGACTAGTGCAAGAATTTGTTTGATTAAAAAGAAAAAACAAAATGTTAGTTTTTATTTATATTTTACATATTAGAGTTTAATCTAGGAAAAAGAGATTTGTAGCTTTTTGGCTAATTGCAGCCAATAACTTTTAGCCAAATAAAAATAGCTTTAGCCAAGAAAAAAAAAAAACTTATTTATACAAAATTTCTGTATAAATGAGTATTATTTGTAATTATACAATATACAAACAGTACAAAACTCTGTAAGATGGACCCTCTCGAGATTTGGCCATACATCACACATCAAATGCTTTTTTAAATGGAAATTCTTTTCAAACTTCCCCTTCCAAATTAATCACCATTAAGTTACTTAAATTTTTGATTGTCAGTCTATTTCTCAAACCAGTTTTTGTTATATTCACGAGACTCAATTCCCTTTCACAATCTGCTGTAGACAACAGAATTGTTGCTACAAATTCATACAAAGAAGTCACATTGGGAAGCATGTCAGTAATGCCATTTTTATGGAAAAAGAATACAATCAGCTGGTTTCATTTCTTTACCCCTTGTAGCCAGAACCTGCCTGAACAACTTCCATTCATGAACCGTTTTGGTTTCATTTCCTAAGTTGGGATCACCAACAAAAAATAAACAAACTCTTTTAATTTCATCAATACTTGTTTAATGCAAATGACATCATACTATCTGTAAGATGCTTGCACAGAAAGGGTGAGACAAATTTTGAAGTGAGTTGCCGGGACAGAGGCGGTTTGAGATTTTTTTTTTCACGCAGCAGCTGCAGGTTTACGAAAGGCAGGAACAACAAAATGGAAATGATATATTTTTTTGGCTGTTGCTATTTGGCTAATCTACTAAATGCTTTGGGGGCAAAAGGTGCTTTCAGTTAGCTTTTTGGCTATTTGGCTAGCTCTAGATTAAACCCTACATATGATTGTTTCAATTTTGATATTTTTATGTTTTCGAAAAATACCGGCAGAATTATTTAAGAAATAAGATTTATTAAAAATAATCTATCAAATTTTTTTATGTCAATTATATAGCTGTAAAGAAAAAAAAAGGTAGAGCTTGTGATAGAATATTAGATATACTATAGAATATTAGAATATTATACATTTTATTTTTTTATTTATTCAATGTTATTATTGAATAATGCAGGAATTTTCGTTTACACAATTTAAAAACATTCAAAACATAAGTCTTATTAATATTCTATATGGGGTTGCTTTAATTTTGTTACTTTTATGTTTTTAAAAAATTCCCTGGATTTCGGGGGGGGGGTCCGATTTTTGGAAGGACCCGAAATCCAGAAAGCCCTTGGTCCCGAGGATTGCGGATAATAGGTCCTCTACCGTATATCGAGACTGGGGATCAAACACAGAACCCTTGGCATGGTGAGAGAATGCTAGACTGAATGTCATCTGGATAGCTCAAAATGATAGAGCATTAGAGGGAGAATTAAGAATTTGAAAATAGAGGAGAAAGAGAATTTAGATAAGTTTTTTAAATAAAAAAGGTGGAAATTTTAGTAAAATGAATGAGAGATGAACATATCTAACATGACACTGTTATATATGAACATTGATGTACAGTCGGTTATGAAATCAATTTTATGTATTGTAACCTATAAAAATTTTAACAGAAATTGATTTCTAAACTTAGCAAAACCAAAATTTCAGCCTATTTGATTATAATTTTTGAGTTAAGCTTAAAATCTACCTATGTTGTAGCTTGTTTACAAGTATTGAAAATGAATTTAACATTAAAAAAAAAAAAAAAGAAAAAACTTTAAATCAACATAATGCCTAAACCAAGGCTATAATTAGTGTTAAGAAGCAAGGCATATACCCTGGGAACCAAAAGATTTGACTTATCATTTTATAGAAAATAGAAAACAGAATTTGAGCAAAAATGTGATACTACCAAACAAACAAAAAGAAAAATATTGACCAAAGTGCATGAATGTTGATGAACAGATTAGAAAATCAGTTCACAAGGCAACAAATGAGTAGAATAAAACAAACATTTCTCCTTTTTCAAGGTCAGTAGTATATTCCCAAGGTGTAACAAGAATAATTTTTAAGTGATCTCTACTGTTCTAGTACAAGAAAAAAAAAATTAAAAATTGTTCTTCTAAATTTTTGACTGTTTTAAAACAAAGTTGAACCTTCAATTTTTTCATCCAGCATCTGTTTAAATTCTATTACAAAGAAAAAATAACATATTTGGGAAGCTAAATAACTAACATTTGCTACTAAAATGCTACTATTTTCAGCTTCGAGAGACATGGTAACTTTTTTAAGTGATAAAGGCTCAAAAGCAACTATTCTATGAAATAGATTTTTTTTTAAATTTTATGCTAGCTAAATGTTACACTATCTGGAGCAAATACAAAACTAGGGTTTAATCTAGCGCTAGCCAAAAAGCTAACTGAAAGCACCTTTTGCCTCCAAAGCATTTAGTTGATTAGCCAAATAGCAACAGCCAAAAAAATATATAATTTCCATTTTGTTGTTCTGCATTTTGTAAACCTGCTGCTGCCGCGTAAAAAAAAAAAAATCTCACACCGCTTTTATCTTGGCAACTCACTTCAAAATTTTTCTCGTCCTCCCTGTGCAAACATCTTACAAATAGTGTGATATCATTTGCATTAGACGTATTGAGGAAATTAAAAGAGTCTGTTTATTTTTGTTGATGATCCCAACTTAGGAAATGAAACCAAAACGGTTCATGAATGGAAGTTGTTTATGCAGGTTCTGGCTACAAGGGATAAAGAAATGAAACTAGCTAATTGTATCCTTTTTTCCCATAAAAATAGCATTACTGACATGTTTCCCAATGTGACTTTGTATGAATTTATAGCAACAATTCTGTTGTCTACAGCAGATTGTGAAAGGGGATTGAGTCTCGTGAATATAACAAAAACTGACTTGAGAAATAGACTGACAATCAAAAATTTAAATAATTATGATTAATTTGGAAGGGGAAGTTTGAAAAGAATTTCCATTTAAAAAAGCATTTGATGTGTGATGTATGGCCAAATCTCCAGAGGTCAATCTTATAGAGTGGTGTACTGTTTGTATATATTGTATAATTAAAAGTAATACTCATTTATAAAGAAATTTTTTATAAATAAAAGTTTTTTTTCTTGGCTAAAGCTATTTTTATTTGGCTAACAGTTATTGACTGCAATTAGCCAAAAAGCTACAAATCTCTTTTTCATAGATTAAACTCTAAAAACACAAATAAAAAAAAATTGGCCATTCCAGTACAATTTGATTTAGTGCAGATGTTCAAGACCTGCACCAAACAACATTTCTTTTTTGACTAAAACAGTCATTTACATCGATTTTCCTTTTAACAACTTCATCATCTTAACATTGTCATTTGTGTTTCCTGATGGGAAAGCATAAGAAAAATTAGTAACTTGGTATTGTGATTGTACACCATCTGAGAAATTTAGTACAAAGATGAATAGTTTTAAAAATTTTGAAGCCAAATTTTCCATTTTATTAGATTTCATATATACATACACACATATATATATGTATATATATATGTGTGTAATATGTGTGTAATGTAGAATGTTTGGCAAAAGAGTAAGTGACATAAAAAAAACCAGCCTTTAAAAGAAAATACTGATTTTCAAAATAGCTTGTTGCAAGACTGTGGAATCTATCTTTGCCAAAGTTAGAATTTTTGTAATTTTTTGGACCTGAAGGCAACTGTATTACTGTATTACTGGGGGGGTGGCTCGAAAGCCAAAGCACTGCGACCAGAGATCTATTGTACTGTCCCCCAAAGATGAAAGAGGAAAAATCATCCCCACTGAGTCCCTAAACAGGCCAGTAGCTGACATAAAATTCAGCAGACATTTGATAGAGATATCCTGAATTTCCCATGGCTCAATCAGATGTCGACCCAGGTGTTCAAAACGATAGGCAGCATATGCTTCACAGCTACAAAGGACATGTGAAGCAGTCTCTTCCTCGTACTTACAACCCCTACAAAGAGGATCACTGACCACCTTCATAATGCAAAGGTGTCTATTAAGTCTGCAGTGCCCTGTTAGCAGTTCCACCATATTTCGTAGACTATTCCTTCTGAGCCCAATGAGTTCCTGTGCCCTTTTACTAGGGCAGCTACTGTTGAGCTCTTTCGCTTGCCTCTGTCCACTTGAGTCAAGCCACTCTTGATACTGCTGCTCTCTTAGAATTTTAAAAACAGTAGTTCTGATGCAGTCCTTAGAAATGCCAATAGCTGGTTCTAGTCCAACAAAGGGAGTAACCGACCCTTTCCTTGCTAGACTATCAGCAAGCTCATTACCTGGGATACCAGTATGACCTGGCATCCAATGTATAGTAACATTGTTGCCATTTCTGGCAAGCCTGTTCAAAGAGCAGTAACACTCCCAAACAATCCTGGAAGTAATTTTATGTTTCTCAAGGGCAAGTAATGCTGCCTGACTATCAGAGTAAATATACTGATGGAATGATGAGACAGGCCTCTATACTTCCTTTCAATGCAGATATAACTACACATAAGTATTGCATAGACCTCTGCTTGAAAGACAGTGGTATAGCTACCTAGTGGGTAAAAGAGAGAGGTACCATCAGCTGGGCAGCAAACCCCAGCTCCTGTTCCAGCATTTATCTTAGAACCATCAGTGAACCAGGTCATACCTGTCTCAAGTTCCATCACAGAAATATTCTTCCAATCAGCTCTAGAATGAAGACTAATTCGGAATGACTTGTCAAATACATGTTTTAAAGGCATACCATCACTCTTCATGATAAAAACTGGGTGCTTGCTGATTTTACAGTTAAGCCTACCCCAAGTAAGATATCTCGAGTAACTTTGCCATTGCCCATGTAAAATGAGCCTATGTGAGCAGATCAATGCTTCTGCCTCAATATTCATATGCAGTGGGTACATACCCAACAGCAGTTCCATAGCAGATGTAGGCGTTGTCCTAAGTACACCTGTCATGGTCATGCAGATCATTCTCTGCAGTTTTGCTAATTCAGACTTGGCAATGTCAGTCATAGTTCTTGACCACCAAGCTATACTGCCATAATTGATCATAGGACAGATCACCATATTGTATATCCACCAGATCACCTTTGGACTAAGTCCCCATGTTTTGCCAATGGCGTTTCTGCATGACCAGAAAACTTTTTTGGCCTTATTAATGCAATAATCCATGTGTCTCTTCCAACACAGTCTCTCATCGAAGTAGACACCAAGATACTTCACTTCCTTTGAGCAACTTAAAGTATGCCCATAGAACACTACCTCATTAAATTTAAGTGATCTTTTCCTAGTGAAGGCAACGAGATTCGTCTTTTCTGGATTAACAGAAAGACCAACATCCTTGCACCACCGCTCTACCTGCTTAAGGATATTATTAAGGATGTCCGAAATAATATTTTCGAATTTACCCCTAATGATGATGACAATGTCATCAGCATACCCAATACAGTATGCACCAAGTAGATGTAACTCCACAAGGAGTCCATCCACCACCAGACACCAGAGCACAGGAGAGAGAACTCCACCCTGTGGGCAACCCTTCTGCCTTAACCTGAATTGTATCCCCCAACAACTCAGCATGGACAGACCTATCCCTGAGCAGGCATTTGATCCAATTCAGAGTCACCTCATCCGCACCTCTATTAGTCAATGCCCTGAGGATGGAATCCATAGATACCTTATCAAAAGCACCCTCAATGTCAAGAAAAACTGCAAAAGCAGTTTCATTTGCCTTAATACTTTTCTCAAGCACGAATGAAAGATTATAAAGAGCAGTGTCAGTTGACTTGCCGGTCTGATAGGCATACTGGGAGCAAGATAGCGGAATTACACTCAAAATGCGCTCGGTAATGTGCCTACCCATCAACTTTTCCAATGTCTTAAGCATGAATGATGTAAGACTGATTGGTCGAAAGGATTTTGCTTCAAAATATGTGTCTTTCCCAGGTTTAGGGATAAAGATCACCTTAGTGTGTCTCCATGGATTTGGTATGTATCCAAAAGCAAGACACGCCCTATAAATTTGACTAAGCACTGGGACTAAGATCATCTTCCCTTTTTGTAACAAAACAGGTATGATTCCGTCCATACCAGGAGTCTTGTATGGGTCGAACGAATCGATCGCCCACAAGATCCTATCGTGAGTGACGATAACTCCAGCAAGATTCCAGCACTCCCTACTGCCATTGAAGGCAGTAGGTGTACCCTGAGCTACATCTGGGTCATCACTAGTAGAATCAGGAAAGTGAATCCTCATCATTTCTGAGAGTATCTGTTTTCCTGTCTCAGCATATTCCCCATTTGGCAATTTAATGGCATTGAGATTGGTATTTTTATCTCTAGCCATAATTCTCATAAGTTTAGCACTAGTTGAGACATCCTTAATACCAGGGGTGCAAAAATTTCTTGAAAATCTAGGAGCCAGCTCAAAAATCTAGGAGCCAGTTACTATCGATGACAAATTTATAAAATAAAATTACAGTATAAGTTAATTATAGTAAACATAAATTACTCTTTTTAATTAAATTTATGTGACACATGACATGACAAAATTTTCTTGCATAAAAAAGTAAAATTACATAAAATAAATATAGATATTAAAAAAAAATTGGAAGTGCTGATGTAAAATAATAATCATTAAAAACTTCTCTAAACACTTTCAAAAGTACAAATATGTAATGCACTTCAACTTCAAGGCCTATAATAGGGTAGATGTGCCAGTAATGGTCACCATTCAATGTGTTTGATTTATAAAAAAGTAACCAATAAAAATTTCACTTTTATTATTTTTTTGATAACTCCCCTTGCATATTTTATAATCTTGCATTATTGTTGACACTCTTAATCAAACCAATCAGGAAGCAGAAAATGTTTCCAAGTTGTATTGTTTTTCAGTGAAAATCTTAAATGAACATGCTAAGAGTAAATTCATTTAGTAAATTTATATATTCTGTATTTTCTTGCAAAATTTGCAACTTTTTGATTTGCTAGTAATAGAAAACTTTGATTTTTATATACTAAAAACCATTTTTAAAATTCCATTTATTTTTAATGTTTTAAGATGTGTCCATTACTGGGATGGTTAGTCATTTTCCAGTAATGGACTTCCCATGTAGACATTGCTAAAAATGCAATTTCAGTAATGTTTATAGTGCATAAAATATTTTGACTCAACTGAAAACTTAAATAATCAAATTTAATTTTTAAATTACTCTTACCAAAATGTAATAATGCCAAAACTTTTATAAATAGCTTTTAAGTTATTTTATGTGGTTATTATTATTTAGTTAAATGTATAACCCTGCCTTGCATATTTTATAATCTGGCTATCAAACCAGTCAGGAAGCAGAAAATATTGTTTAAGTGACAATCCAAGTGGGGCTCATACCATCCTCATTTAACTAAAAACAATTAAGTTACAGAAACTATTAAAAATCTATTTTCTGTCTTAAATGTTTGCTTATTCACCTCTGACAAAAAAATAAAATGAAAAACATAATATTAATGAAAGTTATAGTAATCATGAAACTAGTAAATCTGCAGATCAATGGCCTCAAACATCAGTTCTACAATTTTATTTAGTTTTTAAAATATTCAACTCACAGTATCATTTATTTCATATTTGTAATATTAATTATTAAAAGTGATATATCAAGTAGTCTTTGGAAGTTTAATTGTTAAAAATAGTCAGACAAAACTATACACTAATATTCCAAAACTTTTATTTATTAAATTATTACCTTTTAAATCCCCCACTGTCTCAATAATTTGATTGCTGTAATCTGTAATTGCCTGATATTAAGTATTTCGAACCATACATCTAAAATAATTAAAATATTAATCTTCTGATAATTACAATATTTGATATAGAAAGTGAATGATTATCACAAATATTTTATTAATTATTGGTAATCATAATTGTTAAATTTATTTGAAAATAACAATTTTGTTTTCACTAAATTCTGGTTCTAAATAGTCATAAAAACAATTATATTTATTACTTTTTATGGGGTGTCCATTACTAGGCTTTTATTTAAAATTAAATTTTGATTCATATTGGGAAATGAGACTAAAAATGGTTAAATATTGTTTATATATTAATATAATATTGAAAAAAAACTGGAATATAATAATTATCACTATTAATAAAAAAATAATTTTAAAAGAATTTCCTTAAGGGTGTCTATTACCGGCACATCTACATCCCATAGATTAATGATGTTAAGTTATTGTTTGTCCTCCTTTGCGTTTAAATTTTTATGTTGTTTGTGGCCACTCAGATGCCTTGTTGTCTTTGATGTGAAGTACCAGCATTGAACTGCTTTTGTAGGATCAAATGCTTCTACGGAAGGTCCATTTAAATTTATTAATAATAAATCATTTAAATTTTGAGATGTCAATGTAGAGCGAAACTTGTTCTTGATGAAATTCATGGTGCTGAATCCTCGCTCACAGGATGCAGTTGCCACAGGTACTACAGACACAATTTGGAGTAACTTTGATAAAATAGGAAATTTTGAATCATTTTTCATTGATTTGATCAAAAGTTCACTAAATTTCATGTCTTGACATAGTACCTTAAACTCGTACCATTCATCAAGAGCAAGATTTTCAGCTGTTTCCAAATCAACATTTGATGAGATAAAATATTTCTGGAAATGTTGTATTAATAATTGCATTTCTTTTTTAACAAAATCTTGAAGCTCTTTTCCCCTGAGCCAGGAAAATGTGTCAAATATTTTGGTGCACATTTCAATACTGTTTTCATTTATCGTAAATCTCCGATTAATACATTTTGCGGCATCATCAACAAGCTTGTTTTTAGTCCCTTCAATCTGAACTTTTGTGGACTCACAGAATCCAGTTAATTGGATATCTTTGAACTTGCCTTCAAGAGATGTATTTTTAATGAATGTGTCTTCATAGCGACCTGGCACAGTTGGTAACAAAGTTAAATCTTCTACAGTTTTTTTAACAAATAACTGAATACTCGGAATAACAACATCTTCTTTCTGGAAAATGAGAGAAAGTTTTTTCACAATTATCAAAAAATCTAGCAGAAAATGTGTCATTTGAATAAATTTAAAACATTTTAAATTCTTCAACAGACCTTTAGCTTCTGCAGAAGCACATTAGCAGCAATTGTTTCTAGGTAAATTATTATAGGCTTCCAATCCTTAACAAGAGCAGTTAAAGCACCTACTTTACTGGCAACCCATCTAACATTATGCAGATATTGAAGTTTTAAAAGCTCCTTCTAAAATTGCTGAAATCTGCTTAAGTTCTCTCATTCGTTTACTTTACGAATTATAAAATTTATATAGCTTTTTTAGCACACAGTTAATAATATCAATACTTTTTATGTCTTTTATGACATCTAAAACACTTAAATGCAATCTATGTGCAACACAATGAACCCCAATTAAATGGTTAAGATTTTGTCTAACTTTTTGGACAAATCCATTTTCAACACCAATCATAGTTGCAGCTCCATCTGTTCCAATTCCGATTAGCTGTTTGTCATACAGTAGTTCTGCAATACCGAGGTTATTTAATTCATCTTTAACAGCTTCAAAGTATCCATCAGCAGTTGCAGAATCTAAAGGAATAATAGATAAAAATGTATCTTGCACCACATAATTTTTAATATATCGAAGATACAGCAAGACATTTTCAACACTACCTTTGTCAGTTGAGGCATCTAGCAATAGGCTAACATATTTCTGATTTTTTATTTCAGAAATCTTTTCCTTTCTAATAACTTCTGCAATATGGGAAACAAATACTGCACATTGTGTTCTATTATTATACTCTGTTCTCATTTCTACACCCAATTTTTTTACTAATTCTAGGATGCTTTCAATGTCTGAAAAGGGCTTGTTATTTTTTGCAATATAATATGCACAGATGAAAATGTTTTTTAAGTGGTTCAGCATATTTTCATCACACTTTTGTAAACATGTTGCAAAAGGTGTTGATTCTGGCGAATTTAATGCTTTTTCAGCACTTGCGCACTTTTGATGTTGAAACGATTTATCGTGTTTCTTAAAAGTTTCCAATTTAAAGGGAACACTACATCCACTAACAACTTTTGAGTTGCAATCCGCTATATCAGGAAATAAATTACAAGTTCTGCATTTGGCTATACCAGTATTTGGATCATAATCCAGCCAAGGTAGTATATTGCACCATTCTTCTTTAAATTTGCGTTTTTGTACGTTCTTTTCAAGTGGTACATCCACATTTTTTGATGAAATTTTTCCAAATTTTCTTTCGGCACTTCATTTTTTTGCGACGTATCACTATTTTCTGGTATTATCTTTTTTGAAACAGAATCAGTTTGTTTATCAAATCTTTCACTTGAAAAAAAATTGGTTAAACACGATTGTTTAACAATTGTAGCTTCATTACTTGTTGATTCTCGTGATCGCTTCATTATCTATCAATAATACGAAACGTGTCGCGGAAGCTTCCAAACATGCATGTTGTCCGAGGCAACGCGTCCGAAGTCACTATGCAGTTGCGCATGCGCCTTAATACGTTCAGCAAACGCACAGCATGGAGGAAGATATTTTCCACTGTGGCGCACATCCTCGACTCATTTCCCCGGCAAAACTATCGCCGGAGCGAAACAAGTCTCCATTCAACCAATCAACCAATCATGGCGGAAGCCGTTGGTAAATACTGTTAGGTAATCCTCCCGATAGCGCTTTGCAATGTCTTAATTTTTCCAACATTTCTGTAAATATCGGTCCAATTCAGTAAAAGAGAACTTCGTTTTTTTTTTTTTCCCTTTGCACATGAAAAAAAAAAAAATCATCCATAAATATTCAAGGTTATAAATACGAATTACTTTTATTTGGTAAGAAATATCTAAGCGCCAGTGTCGAAAATTTAATCGCCCGGGCGACCTGCCGCCCGGTATTTTTGCACCCCTGCTTAATACCATCACAGAAGTTTTTCCAAGAATCATACTTAGACTTTCTGATGGCCTTATTATATGCGGTGAGTGCAATCTTGTATTGCTGCCAATCACCATCCTTCTTGGCTTTATTAAAAGCCCTGCGGGTAATTCTCCTGAGTTGTTTAGGCAGGTTCTGGCTACAAGGGGTAAAGAAATGAAAGTAGCTAATTGTATCCTTTTTTCCCATAAAAAAAACATTACTGACATGTTTCCCAATGTGACTTTGTATGAATTTATAGCAACAATTCTGTTGTCTACAGCAGATTGTGAAAGGGGATTGAGTCTCGTGAATATAACAAAAACTGACTTGAGAAATAGACTGACAATCAAAAATTTAAATAATTATGATTAATTTGGAAGGGGAAGTTTGAAAAGAATTTCCATTTAAAAAAGCATTTGATGTGTGATGTATGGCCAAATCTCTAGAGGTCAATCTTATAGAGTGGTGTACTGTTTGTATATATTGTATAATTAAAAGTAATACTCATTTATAAAGAAATTTTTTATAAATAAAAGTTTTTTTTCTTGGCTAAAGCTATTTTTATTTTGCTAACAGTTATTGACTGCAATTAGCCAAAAAGCTACAAATCTCTTTTTCCTAGATTAAACTCTAAAAACACAAATAAAAAAAAATTGGCCATTCCAGTACAATTTGATTTAGTGCAAATGTTCAAGACCTGCACCAAACAACATTTCTTTTTTGACTAAAACAGTCATTTACATCGATTTTCCTTTTAACAACTTCATCATCTTAACATTGTCATTTGTGTTTCCTGATGGGAAAGCATAAGAAAAATTAGTAACTTGGTATTGTTATTGTACACCATCTGAGAAATTTAGTACAAAGATGAATAGTTTTAAAAATTTTGAAGCCAAATTTTCCATTTATTAGATTTCATATATACATACACACATATATATATGTATATATATTATATTAATGACCAATTACCATATTTTGGAATATTTAGAAACTGAAAACCAGAAGTTTTGTATAATGTTTGGCAAAAGAGTAACTGACATAAAAAAAAAAATCCCTGACGGCTCGGCCTACAGGCACAGGTAGATTTCGAAGACGCAGACCATGGGGCGCCTGTTTGTCGGGAATTGCGGAAGAAATGACCTTTTTGCGATGATGCTGCAGTTGGAACCGCCTACTTCGAAACCAAACTTGTTTGCAGGCGGAGTTGGTCCTATAAAAAACATGTCAATATAAAAGTTTTAGATAATATTAAGAGGATTTATAATAAATTTAAGCGGATTTGAAATCTTGGGAATTGACGAAGTTATGAAATTTTTTCTTCTAAACCCCCCCTCCCCCCCTTAAGACAATTTTTAATTATATCAAAAATCTGTCATACATAAACTTTTGGCGCTTTTCCTAGAAGTAATAATAACTTCAAACGGATTCGATACGTATCATAATTAAGAAATTATGGGTTTTTTCTGTTTTCACAAAAAGTCCCCCCCATCCCCCCACCCCCTTGGTTCGATTTTGTCCATTAACGAACTTGACCGAGATTTTATGCCCCTTGATTTTATGTATCAGTTTCGAAAAGATGCGGGAGTAGGAACCGCCTACTTCGAACAATAACTTGTTTGCAGGTGGAGCCGGCAGGGATTTTTTTTGTTTTTAATTTTTTTTTTGCTATAACGGTTGGTCCTATAAAAAACTTGTCAATATAAAAGTTTTAGATAATACTAAGAGGATTAATAATAAATTTACGCGGATTTGATATCTTGTGAATTGACGAAGCTATGATTTTTTTTCTTCTAAAAACCCCCCTTTTTCCCCCCCTTGGGGCCATTTTTAATTATATCAAAAATCTGTCGTACATAAATTTTCGGCCCTTTTCCTAGAAGTAATAATAACTTTAAACGGATTCGATACGTATAATAATAAAGAAATTATGAGGGTTTTTCTGTTTTCACAAAAAGCCCCCCCCCCATTCCCCCCTCCCCCCCCCCCCTCCCGTGGCTCGATTTTGCCCATTAACGAACTTGACCGAGATTTTATGACCCTTGATTTTATGTATCAGTTTGGAAGAGATTTATGCAGAATTTTTCCAGTTATCGTGGTCAGAAAAAAGTGACATAGATATATATATATATATATATATAAAGTTTTGAACTGGGGGTGGTTGTGGGTTCTGGGAGTCATGATCGGCGTAGATCTGCAAAAAATTTTCAAAATTTCCATCTTAGGTGAGAATGTAATAGGTAGTATTTCTTACGAAATCTACCTAAAACAGCCTTTAAAAGAAAATACTGATTTTCAAAATAGCTTGTTGCAAGACTGTGGAATCTATCTTTGCCAAAGTTAGAATTTTTGTAATTTTTTGGACCTGAAGGCAAAGGATAAAGTCAAATTTTTACCAGTTTAGTAAATCCCACATATCTCTCCTATTTAATGTGTTAAAGTGCTGAATTGTTAATTGAGCCCTTCCCCAAACAAGAAGTTCCAAAATTATGCATGTTTTATGATTTTGAAAAAAAAAAAAAATTTTGCAATTTTAAGTTACTTTGGTTCTTTTAAATTATAAATACTCTGGTGGTGAGAAACCGGGAAAAGTCAGGGAATTTTGTATTTTATGAAAAGACTGAATTTGTTTATTGGCCAAAAATATTTTTAAAAGTGGGAAAAAAATTGTCACACCTGGAAAACCATACAGGGGTGAGAATCTGTCTCATTTCAGCAGTTTTCCATTTATAACTTTATCAACCCGCTTCCCCCAACAAGCAAAAACGTTTAAAATTTTTAGAAATATTCATTATTGTATATAAAAAAGTTATTTACGTTATTTATTGCTCGCTAGTGACAATAATTAATCATATATAAATTATCCCCCTCCTCCAAAGTTTCGACTTCTCCTTTGCCTTTGATCCCCCAGCATATAGAGTTTCAATTTTTTAAACTCTTTATTTTTTTTAAAGTCCGTATTTGTTGCTCGCTAATAACAATAAATTAAACCATTTAAATCTCTTTATTTAAAAAAAAAAAGATCTGTCCTATTTGTTGCTTATAAATGACTATAAATGAATAATAAATCATCTAAATTACCCCCATGTCTCCCTCTCTAATTACTGTTCTTCCTCTTTGTCCCCCCCCCCCTCCATTATAGAAAGAAAATTAAAATCTTTATATAAAAAAATCTGTACTATTTGTGCTTCTCTCTAAAGGTTAAAATTCAATATTTGCATTAGTAACCAGTGGCCGGTAGAGGCTGTACGTTTAGTAGCCACTACTGTCAAGTTAGTGGCCACTTATTACCGTGGTTTGTAGATTTGAATAGTTTTACAAGTAATATTTTAAAAATATGAATATTACGAAGACATCTTCTCAAGTATATAAAAATATCACAGTAGAACTTTACTTATCCCCCAAAAAAAAGTTTTTTTTTTTTTTTTTCCGATTGTTTGTTTGCTGACAATTGCAGTTTTATTTCGCATTTGTTTGATGAAAATCAGTTTTATTTCACGTTAATCACGGTTTTATTTCATGTTTGCTGAAAATTGCCGTTTTATTTCACGATTGTTTAAAAAAAATTGTGGTTTATTTCGTGATCGGTTAACGAAAATCGTGGTCTTATTTCGCAATCGTTTGACGAAAATCAGGGTTTTATTTTGCAATTGTTTGGTGAAATCACAGTTTTATTCTGCAATCACCTGACGAAAATCATAGTTTTATTCCGCTATCGCCTTATGAAAATCGTAGTTTAATTTTGGGATCGCTTGCCGAAAATTGCAGTTTTATTTCGCCATCATTTGACGAAAAGCGTGGTTTTATTTTGCAATCGTTTGACAAAAATCTCTGTTTTATTTCGCCATCGTCTGACGAAAATTGCAGTTTTATTTCGCTATCTTCTGATGAAAATCGCGGTTTTATTTCGCAATAGCTTGCTGATAATTGCAGCTTTATTTCGCTATCTTTTGCCGAAAATCGTGGTTTTATTTCACTGTTTGACAAAATTATGGTTTTATTTAGCGGTCTTTTGCCGAAAATCACGATTTTATTTCGTGATGGCTTGACGAAAATTGTGGTTTTATTTCGGGATCGCTCGCCGAAAATTGCAATTTTATTTTGCCGTCGTGTGATGAATATCACGGTCTTATTTTGCAATCGCTTGGCAAAAATCACAGTTTTATTCTGCGATCGCCTAACAAAAATTGTAGTTTCATTTCGGGATCACTTGTCGAAAACTACAGTTTTATTTCACCGTTGTGTGACAAAAATCACAGTTTTATTTCGCTATCGTTTGACGAAAATCATGTTCTATTTCACGATCGTTTAACAAAAAATGCGTTTTTTTCGTGGCCATTTGCTGAAGATTGCAGATTTATTTTGCGTACATTTGAAGAAAATCGCGGTTTTATTTCTCGATTATTTGACAAAAATCATGATATTTTTTCATGATCGTTTGGCGAAAATTGCAGTTTTATTTCGCGTTTGTTTGATGAAAATCACGGTTTTATTTCGTGTTTGTTCGACAAAAATCACGGTTTTATTTCGTGTATGTTTGACGAAAATCGTGGTTTTATATTCCATTCCCTTGCTGAAAATAGTGGTTTTATTTCACGATCATTTGCTGAAGATTACAGATGTATTTCGCGTTCGTTTGAAGAAAATTGTGGTTTACTTCGCGATCGGCTGACGGAAATCATGGTTTTATTTTGCCATCGTTTGATGAAAATCCCGATTTTATTTCGCAATCGTTTGACGAAAATCGTTTTATTTCACGATCGTCTGACAAAAATCCCGATTTTATTTCGCGATCATTTGACAAAAATCGCGGTTTTATTTCGCAGTTCCTTGCCGAAAATCATGGTTTTATTTTGCAGTCCCTTGCTGAAAATATTAGTTTCACTTCGCGGTCGTTTGCCGGAAATCGCCACTTTGGCGATCAGATGCATAGCATAAAGTTGCCAATTTTTTACATTTAGTCGCCCTGTGACCGGTGGCGACTGGGAATTTTAACCTTTACTTCTCTCCTTTTTGCGGTCTCCCTAGTATACAAAGAGATTTAAAATCTATATTTAATAAAAAAAAATCTTTTGCCCTATTTGTTGTTCTCTAGTAACAATAAGTAAATAATCAGTCATATAAATTAGCCTTTTCCAAGTTTCTGCTTCCTTCTTTGTCTCCTCCAGCATTTAGAATTTAAAAATTTTAAAACTCTTTATATAAAAAACCTGCCATAATCAATCAACTAAAATTCCCCCCTCTCCCTAAAATGTCTACTTTCTCACATTTCTGCCATAGCAAACTTGTTTAAAATCTTTTAAAAAAAATACTTTAAGTGTAACTATTTTGTTACTAAATTAACCATGGTTTGCCACTATTTTTTGCTTTGAAGGCTACTAAAGCAACTATTTTCAATCATTTTTGGGATGGTAGCCCTGTAAGTTTTACTTTTCCATTTACCAAATTATAAAATGTCCTTTTTTTTCTTTTAACTATAAGGGGCTAAATACGAATTTTCCATGATTAAAAATTTAAGCATTCATCTCTTATTATATTTTTAAAACATAAGTAAAATTTAAAACTGGTGTGTAAAATGTACAAGGTTTTGAAAGCTAAGAGAATTATCAAATTTAAGCAAAATGGCAAAAAATTCTTTCTATGCAGTTTTGTTTTGCGTTTGTTTGACGAAAATCATGATTCTATTTCGCGTTTTGTTTGACGAAAATCACAGTTTTATTTCGTGTTTTTTTGACAAAAATCACGGTTTTGTTTCGACAATTTAAGCCAACAAAAATTTTTCAGGCAATCAATGTCTAGTTATCTCTCATTCAAAACATTAGCTGAATACGACAATTGAATTAAGATGTCCACTAATCCTGCTATTTTATGTCATGTTATAGCCATTTTCCTTAACATAACAAGTACAATAGAAATTTATATTATTTTAACTAAGTTTATAAAAATGTTACAAAACTGTTTAATTAAACTTCAATGCATTTCATTTTTAATTATTTACATTGAGGTAAATCTGTTGAAGTTTTTGTTCTCATAACATTAATTCAAAACAGCTGTTATACATCTTTGTGATTGTTAGATCTAGTTCTCAGTATTTGCCTACATCTACTACAGCGATGCCATGGATGTACTATAGCTCATCATTTAAGCAAAAATTGGGGAAGGGATGCATAGAATAATTGTTGGATCCTTCAAGATGCATAATTTTTCTGTTGCAATAAATAAAATATTTTGTTAATGATCGTCCAAGTTATTGCAAATAAGCTAGTAAACACTTAATTGTGTTGCGTGGGTGGAAAATAGATTGCATCTTTGAGTACTCTATTTGATTGATGTTTCTGAGATTAGATGATTGTTTATATATTTCCAATAAATTGTTCTAATGAGTTTTAGGATAGAAATTGAAATATTATAGCTATTAAATAATTCTAGTTGTTTTCAGGATGTGATGCAATCATTCAAGTTAGGAATCAACTTAGGAATTCACAGCAGATGCTTTATTTCTCAACCATTTGTACTGACATAACTACTATAATGTTGGTATTAGATAATTTTCTTCATGCATTATTTGAATATATTACTTAATTGTGTATATTTTTTTATCTAAAAAGTTCCTTCTTAGGCAGATGACTAGAGTAAGGCTGACATAATTTGCAAATGCAGTAAAATTTGTCAAAACAGATTATATACAAAATAGAATCCTGTCTGATATTGAAAAACTTCAAGGCTTCAGCAAAAAGAATACAATACAATCATAATAGATTGTGTATCTTTTAGACGAAAACCTTTCAAAAACAGAATTTTACTCTGGTCCCTTGCTAGCAGATTTTGCTGTAATTGGAAATAATATTTTCAGCTGCAGTTCCAAGTAACTTTTTGAAAAGGTTTTTTTTGCTAAAATCTCAATTCTAAAATTCAAATTGGTAATACAGGTAAAGAAGTGGTTAATGTATCCCACTACATTTTAAATAGCCAATTTTGGGACAAATATCACAATTTTCTTTTACTGATTTATTTGAAAGATTATTCACAATTAGCTATCCAAAGCAATTTTATTTTTACTTTATATGATCATTAGAAGTGTAGTTATGACTGTTAGTGTTTAGCTCTCATACTCATAAGTGTGTGTTTAATTAACTAGAAATTTGCATTAACCGTCTCGTTACCAATTTTTTTTTCACAAATCAGTCTTTGAATTAGCAAAATTAAAATGCTCTTAAAGATTGCGATAAAAAATTAATTTATGCCATAAATGAAGCCTGGATGTTTAAAAGACATCACTTAAAATAAAATTTAGTTGAAAGCCTTTAAAACATTGCGTTTTATTGTTTAAGTTAGGAGCCTCATATAATGGTCAGAGGAACGAGAGGGTTCAGAATCTGGAAAAATAGCCTCATGACAGAAAATATGTTCGAATATGTAGCTAAAATAAAGTACAACATATAAATTTGGAAGTTTTAAGAATCTGAGGTGAATGTTTTTAATAGATTTTCAGAAATAAAAGCTTTGAATCCATTTTCATACAAACATTATTTTCCTGAGCAATCAGTCAGGAAAAGTGTTCTATCTCAAAAATGTATCGTTAAATAATACTGAGTGCCTACAATTTATGCAATGTTGTGAGTGTAATGTACTATCAGTTTAAATGTCTGTGCATTTTCTGAAATTTTACAGCTATTTTTATAAAATGTCATACCAGATTATATATATATATATATATATATGAAAAATCATGAAAAGGATAATTTGAATAAGTATATTTCTGGAAATAACTATTTTATGATTTAGGTCATAAATCATTGCATTCTTAGTAACCCAAATTGTATATTTATTGAAAAAAAAAATAGTACCATAAAATCCAGATTGTAAGCCCCCCTTTTTCAAAATAGAAAAAGGTTAAATTTGGAAGGGGGGGGCTTATAATCGGGATTTAAAAAAAAAATCATTTAAACACCTGTTTTTATCATTAAAAAAAGGGCGAGAATCTTCCATATTTCAGCAGATTAAAAAATAAATAAGTAAAATAAAATTAAAATAAATTCCCAACCCTAAAATCCTGCCCCTCCCCCCCAAAAAAAATAAAATAAATTTTTTTTTAAAATAATTTTTTTAATATTTTTCTTTATTTCTTATTTTATTGTAACAATAAATAATCAATCCTCTCAATCTGCTCTCAAAATTACTGTTTCCCCCCTTCCCCCCCCCCCTCTGGTACCAAAAATGCATAGTTTAACCTTTATAACTTTTTTAATTTTAAACTTCTTTTTAGACTTATTAAATACTCTATATTAAAAATCAATAAATCCAACCTATCACCTAAATTAACTGCTCTTCCTAAAATCTCTGCTTCTCTCCCCCTGCTCCCTAACCTTATCTCATGAAGATCCTGTCCCTCCAAATGCATCTCGTAAAATTTAAAATTCTGTAAAATTGTAAAATTAAAAAAAAAAGGACGAGAATCTTCCGTATTTCGGCAAATTAAAAAACAAATAATAAAATCAAATAAAAATAAATTCAACCCTAAAATCCCCCCCCACAAAAAAAAAAAAATCATTTTTTAAATATTTTTCTTTATTTCTTATTTTATTGTAACAATAAATAATCATCTAAATCTGCTCTCAAAATTACTATTACCCCCCCCTCTGGTACCAAAAATGCATAGTTTAAAACCTTTATAACTTTTTTTATTTTAAACTTCTTTTTAGACTTATTAACTACTCTATATTAAAAATAAATAACTCCAACCTACCACCTAAATTAACCCCTCCTCCTAAAATCCCTGCTTCTCTTCTCCTGTCCCCCAACCTCATCTCATGAAGATCCTCCCCCTCCAAATGCATCTCGTAAAATTTAAAATCTGTAAAATTGTAAAATTAAAAAAAGGGGGCAAGAATCTTCCTTATTTCGAAAATAAATCCCCCATCCTAAAATCCTGCCCCCCCTAAAAAAATATATATATATTAAAATCATTTTTTAAGTATTCTTTTTATTTCTTATTTTATTGTAACAATAAATAATCAATAATCTAAATCTGATCTAAAAATTACTGTTTCCCCCCTTTGCCCCCCTCTGGTACCAAAATTGCATAATTGTTAGGAGATGCATAGTTTACTTCATAATTTTTTCTGCTCTATTTGTGATTGTTTCTCAACAATATTTAAATAACGATCTACATTATTCCCCCCTCCCTTCCAAAAAGTCATCTTTATTTCTTTGTCTCTCCCCCCCCCCCTCCCAGCCACAAACTTGTTGTTTTAGAGAACATATTTATTTCAAAACATAAAATATACATGTAATTCAGGGAAGAACAGCCAAACTGCAAAAGATGAAAATTTTTGCTTTCTTTTCACATATTTAGAAATTCACTTCTTTGGGAGAATAGGACAGAGCAAAAATTTCAAAAGGGATGATGATTTTAGATGAGTGATACTTATATGAGATGAGTTACCTTACTACAAAATAAGAAATAGATCAACATTTAAAAAAAAAAAAAAAAAAAAAAAAAAAAAAAAGATTTTAAACTACTTGCTGGGTGAGAAGACAGGGGGGGGGAAGTGGAACTTTTGGGAGAAAGGGGGGTAAATTTAGATGATTGATTATTCATTAATATTGTTACTAAAGAGAAATAGAGAAATAAATATAGAAGTTTTTTTTTAATAGAGTTTTAAAATTTGTGTTTTTTTTTTTTGGGGGGGGGGTGGGGGGGGGCGCAGACACTTTTGGAGTATGGAGAAAACATAGGTGATAAATTAGAAGACAACAAGTAGGACATAAAATGTCTTCACATAAAATTTCTTCACATAAGAGTTTTATAAATTTTAAACTTTGTACTTTTTGGATGAGAGGGAGATATGAATTTTGATGGAAGGAGTTTGTAATTTAGATGATTCGTTATTCATTTATTGTTAATAGAGAGCAACAAAGAGGACAGAAGATTTTTTTATAAATAGTTTATTTATTTATTTTTATTTATTTATTTTTTTAAATAGAGGTTAGCTAAGTGGAAGAAGCAGACATTTTGGTGGTAAAGAGATAGTTGAAATGATTGATTAGTTATTTATTGTTACTAGACAGCAAATTTTTTAATAAAGATTTTAAACTTTGTATCCTGAGAGGAGAGGGGAGGGGGAGGAGAAGTGTAAGTTTCAGAGGGAGTGGAGTGGAGATTTATATGATTGATTATTTACTTATTTTTACTAGAGAGCCACATGCAAGACAGAATATATTTTTTAAATAGAGTTTTAAAGATTTTTTTGCTGGGGTGAGGCAAAAGAGTGGAAGCAGACATCTTGGTGGTAGAGAGATAATTTAAATGACTGATTATTTATTTATTGTTAGTAAAGAGCAACAAATAGAGCATAAGTTTATTTTTATAAAGAGTTTTAAAGATTTTAAATTTTATATGCTGAGAGGGGAGGGGCATAAATTTTCGATGGAAAGGGAGATTGTAGTGTAGAGGATTGATTTTTTTACTAATTGTTACATTACTAGTGAGCAGAAAGAAGTACAGAAGGATTTAAGATTCTCAAGTTTTAAACTTTTTATGTTCGAGAGGGCATAGAAAGGAAACAGACATTTCATGTGTAGAGGAGGGATTTCATTAACATCATATAAAAACATAAGTGGAAATCTGCCAAAATTATCAAAAGAATGAAAATTGCCTCCCTTGGATTTTTAATATCAATTTTTTGTGCATAAAAATTTTTGTGTATCTGAGGGAGGGGGGGGGGGGGGGGGCTTATATTTGGGAATGGAAAAGAAAATCAAAATTGCTTAAAAGTGGGAGAGGGGCTTACTTTCGGAATTTTACGGTAATAATTTTTGTCATAAGGACATTTTTGGTAAGTTAATATTAAATATTGCATTATTTTTCCATAAAAGAAAAGGGGGAAAGAAAGAAAAAAAAATTGCAAATAATTTATTTAACAAATGAAATTGTCTTTTTGTATAATAATGTATTTGAAACAATCTCTGTATTATATTCATTTTTGCTTTATTAAAAAAAAAAAAGATGTTAAATGTAGTTGGATACTTGAGTTTGTGAGAAGAGAGCAGATTTTATTAGGCAGTGACAATTTTAGCATTACTGTGTTTGGGAGAAAATATAGAGTGTCCCAAAAGTCTCCGTACAACTTCAAAAATTTATTACATAAAAAATAATAGGCCAAAGCAAAAATAATTACAACACTACATAGAGTAACTTAAAAAGTTTTTTTCTACTGCCTTAGTAAACTTCAACATGAGATCCTTTCGTAGCACGAAGAATATCAAGACGATATTCCAATTCAATCCACTAATGTTTTAGCATGCTAACATCAACAGTAGCTACTGCTGTTTGAATGTTTTGTTTCAATTCCATGAGACTATTAAATTTTGTTTGGATTTCATCAAACAGTTGTAACTACTGTTGATGTTAGCATGCTGAAATGCACGTGGATGGAATTGGAATATCGACTTTATATTCTTCGTGCGATGAAAGGATCTCATGTACAAGCATACTAATGCAGCAGAAAAAAACTTTTTAAGTTACTCTATGTACTGTTGTAATTATTTTTGCTGTAGGCCTATTATTTTTTTTGTAATAAATTTTTGGAGTTGTACGGAGACTTTTGGGACACCCTGTATTTGTGGACTTATAAATTCCACAAGTGAAAGTAAAATTGCACACTTATTTGTAAAATGATACATCTCTAAAAGTGATATATTTCAGTCATGTAAATAACTTGTCAGGGGTCGATCCAGGAAAAATTTGGAGCCTATTTAGGGTCCCCTCACAAAAATCTATTTAATAAAATGGGTCCTTCACAAAAATCAATTTGATAAAATGGGCCTCTTCACAAAAATCAATTTGATAAAATGGGTCCCTTCACAAAATTCTATTCCATAAAAACTTACTATTTATTATTTATTTATTATTTTGTGATGTTTTGAAATGTGTAATTTGTAAACAAACAAGTTCACCAGAGAGAAAAACTTCAGCAAAAGGGTTTAAAAAAGTTTTTGTTTATAAATGCTTGGTTCGAATTTGATTAACTGGATTTCAACTTTCGTTACAAAATGTTATTTTTCACAAAAATATAATAAATTTCACAAAATGGGCCCCAAGAAAAAAAACCTGCATCGACCCCTGCTTGTTATTTACTTAAAATAAATCATGAAGCAATTCGAAATTTTATTATCTAGAGTCAAATGTAGTTTATTTCTTTTAGTATCTATGAGTCATGCTTATGTTTGATTACATGAAGACTTGTAGACAGTAGTATTGCAATAAAGTTGATAATTGAATAATGATAAAATTGCCCTAATTTTTGCATTTTAAATCATATTTAAGCATGCTTTTTAAGAAAGATAGAAAAATATATTATCAATATTCTTATATATCTAGCGTTTTGTCTGTATTTTTCCGTTTCCCTAAAACAAGTTAAATCTGCTCTAGACAAATTTTTTTAAAAAACAATTGTATTTTAAGATATACGTAAAATAAAGAGATAAGAAGTGTATTTCAAAAACAAACGGGGAAAGAAAATTTAAATTATTTTAAGTTTTACAAATAGTTTTATGAAAATGCAGGAAAGCCCTCTAAGTTTAAAAAAATACATACTTCCTAATCAAATGCCTATTTTTGTGTTTCCCTGTGTCTATTTGGTGATAAAATAGAATGGGGGTTGCTTTTTTTCTTTCGCCTAACTGTTCATTTCTGAACTTTTAACACAACTGTTGGTCTCCATTGATATTTGTACTGATGAGGAGCTTGTTTAAAGTCTACTTTATAATTTTTAATTTAATTTTCATAAAATAATCCTTAATAAAGTCTACTTTTTTATTTTATGTCTATTTTACGACACATCTTAATTTTAGATGTCCTATTGATTTTAGAGAATAGAAAATGTATCAGAAATTTGTAAAATTCCAATTTAGCATAAATTTTAATGCTGGCTTACATAGAAATTTAAAGGAAATTAATTTTTTATAAAATACATACAATTTGCATTTCAATAAGATTTTTCTTTTTTTCTTTCTGTTTCTTTTGTTCTTTCTTTTCTTTTAATGCAATTGTATTTCCTGAAATTGACCTGAGAATTTGGTGATCCAGATGACTAGAGTTTGTGATAATTACAGTTTTACTGTACTACTAATGGGGGATTATTATATGTAGTTAATATGTTAATAGTGAATATTATTTATATATATATGTAATGTATATTTTTTATGTAATATATATTTTTTATATATATGTAATATATATATTTATATATATGTAATATATATATTTTACATATATGTAATATATATATTTTATATATATGTAATATATATATTTTATATATATGTAATATATATATTTATTTAAAATTGTAGGACATCATATTCATCGGAGAATTTCAGAAAGAAAGTCTTCCTCAACAAGTGAGTACCATTTAAATTAAAGTGTACTGTGGATGTTTCTTTTACTTTGTAAGTTATTTTATTCCAGCCAGTTGAGAAATATCTATGACTTTTAATTTAAAATGTATTGTGAATGTTGTGGTTTTTTACTCTCTAAATTGTCACAGAAAGAAAAAAAAATTAAAATAGCTATCAGACTAGAAATTATGTTCTTTCAGCTATTTTCACACTAAAATTGTATTGAACTCTGAAAATTTCAATACCAACATGTATTTTTGACATCATATTTAGATTTTTCAATAAGTTTTACCTGTGGAAACCAAAAGACATTTTGTCTTATGAAGGTTTAATTAAAGTTTGGAACTCCTAACTCATTTAATTAAAAAGTTTATTTGTAAATTCATTCATAAATTCATTGGTCATTCTTTCAAACAAATTACAATACAGGTAGTTTTTTAGCATTACTCAAAAACTATTTGACAGAATATGCTGTAATTTTGGATTAATATATTTAAGGCTCCGACATATCAATTTTTGTTTTTAAAAAATCATAGGTTACAATTCATATTTATTTGGAAAATTAATTTTGAAAATGTATATTTTTGAAGTAATGGTTTTAAAAATATATGAATTATAACCTATGAATTTTTTAACAGAAATCAATTTATAGAAGTTTAAAATATGCAAATTGAAAATTTCAGCTCATTTTGCCAAGTAGTGATTGATTTATGCTTTAAAAACTACCCACATTGTAATCTTTTCTGCAATCATAAATGAATTTTAACATTAGGAGTTCTAAATTTTTATACCTTCATAATTCTAAAACTACTTAACCAAATCATTTCACTTTGATAAATCTATGAGAAAATTTCTCAAAAGATCCAAATATGGTGTCAAAATTAGATTTTATTGAAAATTTCAGAGTTAAAAGGTTATCTTCATACTTAAATTATACCCAAGCTTAATTTTTTAACATAAACTGAAAGAAGACATAATTTCCAGTTGAATGGCTAGTCTTAATTTTTTGTGACAACTTAACGATTAAAATATGGATGTTTTTCTCCTTTCATTTATTTTTTTGGCCGATTTTACTTCTAGAATATAAATATTACAACAGTAAAATATCCCATCAGAAAATGGAAATAATTTCTTGCTCATTTTTTCAATATTGAATTAATTAAATTCTTTTACAAATTCAATAAAAATATACCTTGTTTGAAAGACATTTTTTTTCTTTAAAGAAAGTTTAAGTTAGGTAAACTATAGCTAAACCTTCATCTAATATATTAAATGCATTGCATATATTCTAATTACCTTTCATTACTTTTGCTTCCTTTATCAATATATTTTAGTGAATTTTTTAAAATGTTATTTAAGTTAGGTAAATTCAAGGCAAACCTTCATTTAATATGTTAATTGCATCCCTAGTAGCATAGTTTTGTTTTTAAGCAATTGAAAAATTGACAACGCATTTAGAGAGTATTCATTATTTTTCAATAAATATACTATGAAAAAAAGGGTATTTAAAATACCTGTTAAATATTTTTTATAATAGATCTATCATATAGATGCAGTTTCTTATATAAATTGTCACACTTTAGATCAAAGCAAAATTTTGCCACTTTTTTCATAATTTATAGTATACATAAATTATAGTACTTTCTATTTTCCAGTGAAGTTTCTTATTTTTAAAAAGTTGCTAATTATAAATATCTCTTTTTTTTTTGTTTTTTTTAAAGACTTCTTTGCAAAAACATTTTATTCTTAGAAAAACTGATTAATTTATTTTTTGTCATCAGTTTTTCAATGTTAATTTTTTAATAAACATGAAACAAAAGTTAAAAAAAAATATATATTAATTTTTGTTTTAGTAAATGTTATGAAAAAATGATATTTAAAATATGTTTTAAATATTTGTTTCACTCATCATAATATGTGGTTTCTCAGCAATCTAAGTATATAAACTCATGTGTCTACCTTTTTCATGAAAAATGAGACAAACTCATAAACCAGTGCAATTATTCCAAAAAGTATATATACTACTTCTTTTGAATCTGTAAACATAAAAGTTCATAATTCTAGATGCATGGATAATATACAATCCCATGAACAGACACAAGCAACTTTTTACTCCTCTATAACTCAGATAATAATTGAGATTTTCAAACAAAAGCTTTACTGTTAAAAAATGACCATGATTTAGCATAATACTAAAATTCTACACGTTTATTTTTAGTAGTTTCTAAGATAGGGATGGTCAAAATACAATTAGTATTTAAGAATACAAAAATTTGTCTTATCTAATAACGGAAACTTTGCAATTAAAGAAGGCAAATATTACTTTTGAGTTTGTGGTGGTCAATGACTTTCTGGAAAAAAAAGGTTGAAGACCCCTATTCTAAAGTATTCTAGACAAAACCAAGCATATTTTGATGTAAAGGAATAGAAAATGAAATAACTGTTTATTATTCAGTTTTCCATTAAATAATAAACAATTGCTACAAAATAGGAGCAAAAGCCAAATTTAACAGTACATTATATAAATAAATATAACAAATTAGATAAAAAGTGCTCATGTAAAAATAAGAAAACAGCCAAGGAATGTTTTGTTAATGATAAAAGTTTTTATAATAAAAAATAATTCAAAATTACTTTTTTGCATTTAACCCATAGATTAATATTCAATAAGTACATAATAAAATGTTATGAAATAACAAATCAGATTTTAAATTATTAAATTTAACAACTGTAAATTAATGAAATACTTATATTTTTTATGATAATACTTTTATACTAGATTGAACATTTTCTCAAATTTATCGCAGGTGTTTTTCTCATGTGATTATAAATAGTGTATAATGATTGGATATTCTAATTAAAATTTCATAACTGAACTTCACAATTTTTTTTCAATAAACGTTTCATTGTCAAACTTATTTTTAAGATTGCTAATACTGTCTGTTTAATCAAGATGGAGACTGATGCCTGAAATAGAATTTTTAATTTGTTTAATTTTAGATGTAGGAAAAGGTGTTTAAATAGTTGAAAATCAGTCGGGCAAAAAATGCTATTATTATGACCAATAAAAGATGTCTTTTAAAAGTCTTTTCTATAACTGATTAAATTTCTAAATTGTTTAGTCAAAAATATTGTGAAATTTAGTATATTTTTTAACAAACATAAAACAGCATGACCAATTTTCAACAGTTCAGACTTATTTTCAATGCTATAACAATGTTATATGCTACCTGGGATTGTATATATGCTAATTGCCATTCAGGATTCTTTTAAGTATATTTTAGTGATTTTTTTTTTTATGTCATTTAAGTTAGGTAAGCTCAAGCTAAACTTTTTATTACGTTAAATACATTCCATACATGCTAATTACCTTTTATTACTTTTGCTTCCTGTATCAATATATTTTTCAGGGAAATTTTTGTAGGTTAAAGTAGATTTCTAAAAAAATTATCTTTAGTATACAGACTAACAAGCCAATCTGGAAAAGTCAAGGAATTATGTTTGAAATCAGGAAATTTACATCAGTTGTTAAAATTAGCCTAAAAATATGGAGATAAAATATTTGTTTCTTGGAGTGTAATTTTGTTATACAAATTAAATACAGTGTTATTGCACTAAATTTAATTTATGATACAAAATGTAATGATATTTTTTAGCTATACATATTCTAGTTATCTTGTGTCTTATGTGCTTATACTATAAGTCCGAGATAAGGCATGGCCATTTAAACAGATATTTTCAGTCAATTTTAATTTTTTGATCAATATCTGAATGCAAATAAAATTCAGTACACGCATTGAATTTTGCTTCAAAATATGTTTTTGTTTACATCACTTCAAATGTATTATATCAGTTGTAAATATTTTTAAAATACAAAATGATTTGTCTCTTTTGTAGTTCTTTCAGTCTAGTATAAACTTCTACAAGTTCATTACTCAATTTTTTATCAGATGTTTAGCTTATGGTTTCAGTTTAGTCTGTTGGCTACATTTCTAACCTTGTTAATGTCCAAAAAAGTAACAAATTAATAATTACTTTAGTTTGCAAAACAACTAGGGCCAGCTGTGAGTTAGTATTCATAATGTGCCTGTTAAAAATGCTGGATTCTTTGTCTATTTATTTAGACACATTCTTATTTTAAGATTGTTATATTTATTATTCTGCTGTTATATTTTAAGTATGATCACATTCTGATATGACATGAAAATTTATTTATCTGTTCTGAATAATCTAAATGCTTGTATCTAGAGTTTTGAAAGTTTTTTCATATTCTTGTTTCATATTTGATTTATATTTTTTTATTTATTTTAGAAAGTTGTATCAGAAAAGGAAATAGAAGTAAGGTTTCATTTCTGCTTTTATTGTAAATTTAATTTTTGATATATGCGTTTCATTGTAAATATGTAAATTCTGATTTATTGGAACTGTCAAAATATAATTATATTTTCTTAAGTCTGCCGTGCACATAAGATATTGTTATGAAGGAGATTCAATGTTTAAAATGGGGCTGTGCATATATAACATTATCACTTTATGGCAAAAGGGAGGAGTGGGAGGGATCTGGCACTTGACATCATAAGATATCTCTGGAGGAGAGGAGGGTTTGGCATTTGATATTCTCATTTTTGATGTGAAAAAAAAAAATTATAACTTTTTTTTACATTCAAATAGACTGTTATTATCATTATATTTTTTCTTGTGTTCTATTTTTATGAAAGTACAAAGTTATTACTAAAGTCATCAAATGATTATAAAATCATTTCATTCCAAAATATGGAATACTCTTATGTTCAATATTCCTGTCTTCTGGCATATGCACATATAATCCGCTGTTGGAGAAACATGATGCGAAGTATGTTTGAAATTATACTTGCTGTGTTTAATAGTAATGAAAAGGAAATATTGTTGTCAACCTGTTTTAATCATAAGAAGTTGCTTTCACCTGTCCCATGCATGGGGTAGGTGCAAGAAGACAATTTATTAATATTATTGTTAAATGTATTATGTAATAATAAGCTATTATTAAATACTTTTAAATAGTAACTGTCTGTTTTAAATGTTATTCTTTATATTGTTATTTCATGAAGAATAGTGGTATTTTATTGAATTCTTCTCTTCATTTGAATCTGTAAAGTAGCGAATTTTTAGACTTTAGTAATGATACCACTAAGTTGGGGGGGGGGGGATGATATCGTAAGGGAGAAGTGGTCCAAAATTACCAAACTATAATGTAGTTACCAAATGTATCAATTTCAGACTATCATGCAATACTGAGTTATAAATCAAAATGTAAACTGTCTAATTGTAATACCAAAATTACTTATATAGGTGATTATATATATACTATATACTCATCTGTATAACTTATGTGCAGTGCATATACATGTTTTACTGAACGTTATATACAGTCCCTGGCCAAATTATTAGACGCAGTTGTTTTTATTCAATATTTGGTCTAGTTTTGTTAAATATCTGGAAAGATACATGAGGAATTATCCTGAAACTTCAGGAGTGTAAACAACGTGCTAGATGTCATATATTTCCGAGAAGATTTTTTCCTTGAAACCCGTTAAGGGGCCGTCAACAAATTGAAGAAAAACTAATATATTTTGGATAACCCTGTAAAAACTAATAATTGCAAAAGCATTCAAACTGTAGATTATGATTAAGTGGATTATTGTAATAATTTGGGTTCATTTTTATGAAGATAGCATGTATACTCGAATAGAAATTCAGGTTTTTATAAAAACAGTCCCAAATTTTATCAAGTTTTTTGCTTATAATTTACAGAGTTTTTAATATAAAAGCAAGTTATTTTCAGAAAATATGACAAACAAAATTGTACATAACATCCTGCAATCAGAATTAAAAAATAATAAAAATTGTATGAAAAATGAGCAGGTTCACTGATTTGGTTCAACATCTAATTAACATACTTATGAAATGATGTTGACCATTTTAAGAGCTTAACACAGCAGAAAGACGCAACTGGAAGCATGAGCTGGTATGTTGTAAGATAATGTAGTGAAATTAATTTAAGGAAGCAGGTTTTTCAAGTCAAACAGTTTATTCAAAATAAAGTCAAGTATATGAAAAATCTCTTTAACACATATCCAGTCAATAATAAAAACGAAAAACAAGCTTTAAGATGAAGTAACTAAAGTCAGAATAAACATAAGCACAACTTAAAAATAGCTCACTAAGACTTGTTTCACAGCATGATGACAAAACTATTAAACTGAATAACTAATTACAAAAGACATGATAATTCCTTATTATGAGGAAGCCTAAGCTTCACTCACGTTCGTGACTGATTCTCCTACAACTAGAAACTGATTACACACACGATACACAGCCTCTTATAGTAGCCAAAGCTAATTAAACATTCAAAACAAACTCTCCAGAACATACGGCAATAACATTATATGGATATAGATATATAACCATTCAAAAATATCACAGTATAGAAGTTACATTTGTATATATATCTTTAAATATTTAAATTAAGTTAAAAGCTTTAAATAAAAATAAATTTTAACTGAAAAATTAACAACACAACCCAATAACGATGAGCGGGACAAAAGTGACACTCCCAATTTCAAAATCAAGGACTTACTGAAATAAAAATAACGTGCCCGCGGTAAAGGTCTTTGTATGGTGGTATGTTTCCGGAGGATTATCCCAGATGACTCTCTGACATTTACCGGACAAGGGTCACCTTCCCGAGACGGTACCAAAGGCTGTTCGAGCCATCCGAAAATAACCCCCATGGAAACGCCATTTCCACACTCGGACGGGAAATTAAATTGCTCATTGCTATGGGATACAGATATATAAAAAAAATGTTAAAAGGTCAGATGATGGTATAAAAACATGTTTAAGTAAAACAATGTTCTAACAATTATATATAAATAGGCTTTAACATGTATCACATTATACAAAAATATATTTATAAAAATTATATATTGAAAAATAACTTAATAAATATAAGTAAATCATGGCGGGTTTGCGGCTTGGTAAAAACGTCGGCAAAGTTTAATTTACTACGTACAAAATTTAATGAAAATACCTCATTATAAACCAGGTCACGTATGAAAAATAACTTAATGTCAATGTGCTTGGAACGGTAATTTTTAATTGGTGAACGAACAGAATCTATAGCACCTTGATTATCAACTTTCATTACAGATTTGTTGCTAGGTGGAGAAATATTGTAACCTATACATTCTTGCCGGATCCGGTCGAACCAAACCAGGTTCTTAGCAGCCTCAGTCATGGCGACAAACTCTGATTCCATTGTAGACAAACTGACACACTTTTCTTTAAAAGTGCGCCAGTCGACTGGTGAGTTGTCCACCATGACTATCTGGCCACCGATCGAGGTTCGGTCGTCCCGGTTCGCGGCAAAGTCTGCATCTGAACATACTGTAATATTATTTGCTTTACAAGATAATTTAAGGCTATAATTACAGGTGTATTTGATGTATCCAAGCAGTCTTAACAGACCGTCCCAATGAGGCATTCCAGGATTGCTTTGAAACTGAGAGAATATATTTACAGCATAACATATATCAGGTCTCGTACGACTGGCAATGAAAGACAAACATCCTAGTAAACTGCGATATGGGTAGTGAGACATATGTTCTATTTCAGCACATCAGTATTAGGACAATCAGTTTTCGAATAGACCATTCCCTTGCTTATAGGTAAAGAAGAAATAGGAAACTTAAATTTACTAAATTTTTCACAGACTTCAGCTATATATTGGTGTTGATGAATTTCAAGATCATTATTTTTCTCACTAAATTCAACACCCAATAGTTTCCTGGTTCTACCTAATAACTTTAAGTGGAAATGATTTTTCAGCAATTTTATGGCCTTATCAGCACAATGTGGTTGTCTGCCAAAAATAATGATATCATCCACATATAGTAGTAAAACAATGTCAGTGCCATAGATATAAACACAATTGCAGGATTCAAACTTTTTAAAACCTATTTTAATTAAGACCTGATGAATTTCCAAAAACCACTCATGGCCACTTTGATGTAAACCGTACAACGCGCGGTCTAGCTTGCAGTATTTATGCTCCAATCCAGGAACTACGAAACCGGGAGGTTGTGACATAAAAACGTTCTCCCGTAGAGGTGCATAAAGATAGGCGCTAGTGACGTCACACTGAATGTGAGTCCACCCGCAACACGAAGGGAGAAGAAGTACCGGATTACTGCAAAGTTGACCACAGGACTAAAGGTTTCGTCATACGACTCCCCTTTCACCTGTTTGAATCCCTGTGCAACAAGCCGGGCTTTGTATCAGGCAATCCTTCCTACTTCATCCCTTTTCACCGTGTAAACCCATCTACAACCTACTGGGGAAACGCCGCTTGGTAAATCAGCTAGATGCCAAACCCCCCCTCTCTCACATTACCTGAATCTCGGATTGCATAGCTTTATGCCAGGCAGCACGCTGTTCGGATTTACAGGCTTGTTTATATGTACGGGGGATGCTGTCCACGCCTAGTCACGCTATTGGGTATGATACACTCGAAGCCATGGAGTCAGACTCATCATCGTCTTCATCGTCAGAAATAGGATCAGCAATGGTTTTATTTGTAACTGGACCCGAGTATTTATTTAAACTACTGAAATCAAACAAAGAAGAATCGTACTTTATTTTATTTTCTTCACAATATTTCTTGATTTCTGTATGAGATCTTAGACGTAGGTTTTTACCAGCTTCAAAATAATAAATGTCAGTTCTGTTACCTGTCTTACGTGGAATTGGCTTTCTAATCCAGTCAACTTCTCTTAACGAGGAAATGACGGACGAGGGTGTTTTGGGTCCGGAGTCAACATCCTCTCTCTCACTGGACTGGGAATCATCTCGGCTACTGGAGGGAATCAGATAAGAGTTTCTGGATTCAACCTCAACAGTTTGCTCAGGATTACCTTCAGTACCAAGTGGAAAGAGGTTGTAATCATCCGGGCCCATCACGACTCCACTGCGTCCAAAATCCCCAAAATCTTTTTCATTAAAACTTACATTAGATGTTTCAATTATTTGGTTTGTATCAGGTAGCCAGATCCTGTAACCCCTTGTTCTGAATGCATAACCCACCATTACACCACGCTTAGCTTTTGGTTCAAGTTTATGGCGTTTTTGTCTGGGTATGCCTACATATGTTATGGTACCAAAGGGTTTAAGATGTCTGACTGACGGTTTCCTGCCTCCATAAAGCTCAAACGGTGTCTTAGAAAAATTTTTAGAGCAGGTTCTCTTCCAAGTGTACATAAAATAACGCATGGCCTCTGGCCAAAAACTGGGATCCATTTTGCTTTCTATTAAAATGGTTCGAGCACCATTAGCTATAGTTTGCATGTATCGTTCCACAGTTCCATTTTGTTGGAGAGTAAATGGGTTGGTGACCTCCACAGAAATTCCCTTACTGGCAAAATACTCTTCAAAGTTATTGTTAAGAAACTCTCGACCGTTGTCTGATCTGAAAAATTTAACCCTCGTATTGAGGAAATTTTCTGCTTTTGTAATATGATTTTTAACAAGTTCAAAAGCATCAGATTTAAATCTCATGGGGTATACAGAGACACGACGAGAGTAGTCATCAATAATTGAAAGAAAATATCTTTCATTCTGTCTACCAGTGACTGCACAAGGCCCAAACGTCAGCAAACAACAATTCTAATGGATGTGATGAACGAACCTGTCTTATGGATTTATGTGATACACTTCGAAACTTACCCAATTTACATGAGTCACAAAAATAATCAACATTTCCCAAATTAGGTAACCCCCTTACACCCTGTTTCCTACTAGTATGAATTAACATAGATACATTTGGGGATTACATTTGGGACACATGGACTGATGTGTCCGAAGCGTCGATGCCAAGTTTTCATTAACTCTAATTTATTAACTGCACTAGCTTCAAAAGAAACAGATTTATTGTCAGGAGGAACTACTTTGGGATATAAGTGGTAAATCCTATTTTTAAGATATGCACTGAAAAGATAAACCCCTTTACGCCTAAGTTTCACCTCGCCGCAACCCCCAATAAATTCAACACCATTTATGTCCAATTGAGGACCTGAGAGCAAGTTACGACGTAATTTACTTGAATGCATGACATTTGTTAAAGTAAAAATACGTTGCCCAAAACGCAACTTTACCTCCCCTTTGCCCTCAATTGGGAAAGAAACGTTCTTAATAGCCACCGACATCTTCTCATGACATAAAGGGATATATTTAGAAAACATTTCAATATCAGAACAGAAATGGTGCGTAGCACCTGTGTCCAATAGGCCTGGGCCTTAAATCGATTTAAGCCTTAAATCGATTTAAGACTAACATCAGAAATCCGATTTATCTATTGGCTTAAATCGATTTAAGCTAAATCGCGATTTAACTAAATCGATTTAAAGCTAACATCGAAAATCTGATTTAACTAAATCAATTTAAAACTAACTTCAGGAATCCGATTTAACTAAATCGATTTAAGAAAAAAAAAAAAAATAGATTTAAAGCTTACATCAGGAATCGTATTATCTATTGGCTCTAAATTGATTTAAAACAAAATACCGATTTAGTGCTAACATCGGAAAAACGATTTATCTACATTGATGTATAAATTGATTTAAGTCATAAATCTATTTAAAACTAACATAGGAAATCCAATTTATCTATTGGCTTAAATCAATTTAAGCTAACATCAGAAATCCGATTTAACTAAGTTAAATCGCGATTTAAGCTAAATCGTGATTTAGCTAAATCGCGATTTAACTAAATCGATTTAAAGCTAACATCGGAAATCTGATTTAACTAAATCGATTTAAGACAGACTTTAAAGCAGAGTCATGCATCGAGTTGCGCATCTGATTTCAACACTGGCCACATGGATTTTTTAATTTTTTTTAGCGCAATTTAGATTTTGATCTTTTTTTTCAATTGAGAATATTTTCTTGAAATTGTTTTAGTACTTATGGTTATGGTTGAAAAAAATAAAATTTTACATTTTAAATCCAAATTCATCGAATTTCAATTTATATTTTTATACATTCTTTTAAATGAAAAATTAATTTTTATATGTTTAGGTACTATTTGAACATTTTAGTTTTAATTAATTATTATCTTGTAATTAATTAAAAATACCTGAAAAAAGAGTATTGTATTGAATCTGGTAACCCTATTTTTACAGTAGATTGAAAGTGGGGATAGGGGGTCATTTATGATATTTTCTGCTTTTTCGTTGTTTGCTGATTTTGCTCATTACAAATAGATATATTTTATTACTAATCTTACAGGTTGCCAACTTTAGCAAAAAAAAAATCAGCAATTTCAGAAATTGGGTGCTTCGAGGCTCACACACTTTCAATCCTCCTCCATCCACTATATAGATGTCAGCATTTATGTTAAACAAATTTTATTATAATAGGAAACTTTAAAGGAATTAAAACTGCACCATATTTCTAATATATTTTTCTTTCTTTTTTTTATAACTTATTTTCTCATCATGTTAAATGAATGGTTAAATGCATCGTTAAATTAATTGAATCTGGTTCTGCTTTACCTCAATAAATTTTTAATACTGTGTCAGTTAAAAAAGGTTTGTTTCCCTTTCTTTTATATTATTTCTTAAAGAATGAATTCATTAAATTTATTAAAATAGTTCACTAATTTTTTTAATTCAAAAATCTAAAGGTTTGGGTTTTCTAATTTTTTTCCATGTATAAAAAATATACCTATTTTCAAAGTTATTTGAAAAATTAAAAACTCTATATAAGGTGTTACACTTAAATATTTAATGATTTAATAATGAATCCTTTTTCCCATCAGCAATATTACATTTATATTATCTAATGGAGAAAAAATATTTAAAAATTGAAACTTTGAAATAAATAAAATGCACTAATGAATGAGAGTTTGTTTACACATAGTATTTATTGTACAACAAATAAATATGCAAAGATTATTTCAATGAATTTTTCATTTGAGATGAAATAATTCTTTTCTTAAAATTATATATTCTTCTTTAAAAAATTGATTTATTGATAAAGACATTGTTATGAAAAATCTTCATAAACATATCTATATAAGAACTTGTGTCTATGGGAAGGAGGGGTTCCAATTTTTTTTTGTCTAGATGTAAATATTTTTTTTTTCAAAATAACAACTAAGTGTACTATATAATACAGAAAGTGTATGTGGGGGGGGGGGGGGGTACATAAAGACCTTATTTTGTCACTATAAGTAAAAAAATGGCTTCCATATCTTAAAGGTAAAATTGGTCTTAAATCGCGATTTAGCACTAAATCGCGATTTAAGATGGATGATAAATCGATTTAAGAAATCTCTACATCGCCCAGTCCAATATCCAAGTTGCCTGCTCATTTACATTACTAACACTAGAATGGGAAATGTAAAGAACGGACTTACGTGAACTGTCTGAAAAATGTCCATCATAGTCCTTTTGTTTCTGGAAATGTCGATGCTTACTAGATCTAGAACCATCAGAATAGGTGTTGGAGTTGCCATGACGAGAACGACCAGAATAGGAGTTGCCACGATTAACACGACCAGAATAGGAGTTGCCACGATGAGGACCACCAGAATAGGAGCTGCCATGATGAGGACTACCTGTATGCCTGGATCCATCGGAAAAAGACTCAGAGAAAACGTCGCTGTTCGAAGAAAAGGATCTCCGGGTTCGGCTATCGGGTGACGAGTACCTTGAAGATGGCGATGAGTATCGAGAATATCCTGGGGAACGATGTTGAGAGCCCCTTCGAGGAAATCTGCATCTCCGTTGTACATGACCCCTTTTATTGCAATTCCAGCATATGACTCCGTTCCTGGGCTTATTTGCTCCAAAATTTCTAGGCTTAGAATTTAAAGGAGTCGGCGTTTGCACGCTGGAAGCACTGGCTCTGCTACTGTCTTGGTCACGCAATTTCAGTCTCACTTCCTCCGCCACGACTTCGGTCACTATTTTGTCAAAAACAAATTCAGAGTCTTTCCACCGTAGGATTGTTTGAACTGTAGAATCAAAATATGCTGGTAGATACCTTAAGAACTGGTAACTGAGATACCATTCGTTGAAATTTTTGTCAATAAGCTTGATGTCATTGTATATTTTTAGCAATCTACACGCATATAAATTCACCGTTTCATTAGATCTTATTTTACATTCAATTAATTCAGAAAACAGCTGCATATGGAAAGCTCGTGTATCAGGACAAAAATGTTGTTTCAACTTTTTCCATGCACTAACTGGCTCTATACAACCATCGATAATACGCTTAAAGTCAATATCAATATTTAAATAAATAATTAACAACGCCTGATTGGCACGAGAAACAAAGTTTTTATCATTTTCTGTACCAGAAACGAGCTTTTCTTTTTCAACAATGTCCCACAGTCCTTTTTCAAGTAAAAGATATTTCATATCTGAAGACCAACTTGCATAGTTACAGTGATTTAGCTTTTCAACGTTTACAACAGCCATTTTGACTCAAAAAAATTTTATTAAAATAGTATAATTCTAAAATTGTCACTGAAAAACAATGTATAAACTAAAAAAAAAATGTTAAAATTTCAGTCTCAGGTTTGAATTTTTTTTTTCTTTTAAAACCATCTTTCATCAGCTTCCTTTTTCATTATAAAATATGCACTTTTTTTTTTTTTCACAAAATACGGCCCCCCCCACTTTTTTAATCTCATTGCATCTCATTATATAAGGGAGCCATTTTCTTCATAGCACATATTTTCACTTATGGGTCTTACAACTCACCCATAACCTTTTGATTTGGTTCAACATCTAATTAACATACTTATGAAATGATGTTGACCATTTTAAGAGCTTAACACAGCAGAAAGACGCAACTGGAAGCATGAGCTGGTATGTTGTAAGATAATGTAGTGAAATTAATTTAAGGAAGCAGGTTTTTCAAGTCAAACAGTTTATTCAAAATAAAGTCAAGTATATGAAAAATCTCTTTAACACATATCCAGTCAATAATAAAAACGAAAAACAAGCTTTAAGATGAAGTAACTAAAGTCAGAATAAACATAAGCACAACTTAAAAATAACTCACTAAGACTTGTTTCACAGCATGATGACAAAACTATTAAACTGAATAACTAATTACAAAAGACATGATAATTCCTTATTATGAGGAAGCCTAAGCTTCACTCACATTCGTGACTGATTCTCCTACAACTAGAAACTGATTACACACACGATACACAGCCTTTTATAGTAGCCAAAGCTAATTAAACATTCAAAACAAACTCTCCAGAACATACGGCAATGCGTCATCACGATATCGATTAAAGCATAATCGAATACGGAATCGAATCGCATGCAAGTAGATGCGATTTGCAAAAGCTCTACTTGCGAAAGAAAAATAGGTGAATCGATTAATGATCGCAGATGAACGGAATGCCGATGTTAGATTTCGGTAGTTGTTTATGATAGTGAGTGCTGATATGCCGGTGAAAACAAAAGTTTTAGCATTAAGTCAAAGTAAATAAATGAAAGATAAAAGGAATTTCTAAATTAAACAAAGGCCAAAAACAAAAGAAAAACGTAAGTAAACTATATTTAAATAATATTTAAATGTTAAAAATATATGTAAAAATGAAATTAAGAAAACATAATTTAAACTTAGCACTGACTCTGTATGGATAACTTAATGTCTTTGAGACAAGGAGAAGCATAACTATTTTAATCCCTAACATTCACTAAATATTGTTTCACTGCGCATGCGCGAATTTGATCAAAATATACTGTGCATAATATATTAGCTAAATATATAGACCAACTTTTATGAAAGTCTCAAAAACATAGCTTAAAAATTATGATAGTAATCGTCGATAGAATAAGCTCAAAATTTGCTGTTCCCAAAAGGAAGCAAAAAGATGAGGGGTTGTATCAAATATAGAATGAGAGACACTTCATCTAATTATGTCAACTTTCATGAGCTAGTATATTTGGATACAACCCCTCATCTTTTTGCTTCCTTTTGGGAACAGTGAAATTTGAGCTTATTATATCGACGATTACTATCAGAATTTTCAAGCTATGTTTTTGAGACTTTCATAAAAGTTGGTTTATATATTTAGCTAATATATTATGCACAGTATATTTTGATTGAATTCACGCATGCGCAGTGAAACAATATTTAGTAAACATGCTCATTTTTTATACAATTTTTATTATTTTTTAATTCTAATTGCAGGGTATTGTGTATAATTTTGTTTGTCATATTTTCTGAAAATAACTTGTTTTTATATTAAAAACTCTTCAAATTATAAGCAAAAAACGTGGTAAAATTTGGGACCGTTATTATAAAAACCTGAATTTCTCTTCGAGTATACATGCTATCTTCATAAAAATGAACCCAAATTATTACAATAAGCCTCCTAAGCGTGTGATACTGTTTCAACGCTTTTGTGATATTGGTTTTTACAGGGTTATCAAAAACGTATTCGTTTTTCTTCAATTTGTTGACGGCCCCTCATGGGGTTTCAAGAAAATATCTTCTCGGAAATATATGACGTTTATCATGTTGTTTACACGCCTGAAGTTTCAGGATAATTCCTCATGTATCATTCCAGATATTTAACAAATTATAATAAAAACAACTGTGTCTAATAATTTGGCCAGGGACTGTATGTACAGCCCTAATACAGTCAAGTCAAGTTATTGGAAAAGTCATCAAATTGTTATTCTACAAAGAAGGATATTTTTTAATAATAATTTATTTTGCTTGATAAAATATATAAATGAAAAATTATTTAACTCATTAAAATTTTTTGCTATACATTTTTATTTATTGGCATTGCATTTATTATCCTTTTCTACATATTTTAGTAATTTTGAAATTAAAGCATGGGTATTGTAAATTTTAGGTTATTAAAATTTGATAACTAAAATGTTTTATCAGGGTAATCCTGTGTCAGAATTGTGCAGCAAAATATGGTCTTAAAATTATAAAATGAATAAATTTTTTGTTGCTATTTTGACAATTATTTCCCTGTCTTTCCTAAGTAAATAAAGGATCAGGGTCCATTAGATGTGTTTTTGGTCCATGAAATAAGACTAAAATTTGATTTTGTTATACTGACTTAATTATTTCACTTTTTAATATTAGAACGTTTATCCTGTAAGATTTCAACAATAGTTTTTGCATCTTGTTTGGATTTATGATTTACACAAGCTCAAAGTTTGTACGCAATTTCTAATTTTACATCAATTTATATGAGCGCAATCGTGCAACACTTTCTTCTTTACGTATATTATAAAATAGATCAAAATCTACAATATATGTTAAAATAAAAGTGTTGCAAAGCTGCGCTCATAGTAAAATATTAAAAATAGGGAGTTAAGTAACTGCATTCCTTCACGTCACTACAAGACTTTAGGATGCAGCAAAGTGTTTAAACATGCTAAAATGAACGTAACTATTGCTAATGTGAAGGAATGTAGTTATTAGCAATAGTTACATTCATTTTAGCACATTTAAACACATTTCTGCATCCTAAAGTCTCTTAGTGATGTGAAGGAATGCAGTTATTTAACTCTATTTTTAATATTTTACTATGAATGCATCTTTGCAACACTTTTATTTTAACATATATTGTACATTCTGATGTATTTTATAATATATGTAAAGAAGAAAGTGTTGCACGATTGCGCTCAGATAAATAATTGAGATAAAATTAGTAGAAATTGTGTATTTTTCATCAAAAACTATGAATAATGCGAACTTTGAGCTTATGAATGTCATATAAATCCGAACAAAATGCAAAACCTATTGTTGAAATCGTACAGGATGAATCTTTTAATATTAAAAAGTGAAATAATTAAGTCAGTAAAACAAAATCAAGTTTTAGTCTTATTTCATGGGCCAAAAATGCCACTTATGGACCTTGATCCTTTGGTTGAGATTTAATATAGCATAATCAGGAACATTTGTAATTTACTCTTGGATCATTCCATGTCAAGTCAACACAGCTTACAACCGGACCTCCTCAGAATTGCATGATGTTTTTGTACATTAGTTCTAATTATGGACAAATGCATAAATTCTCAATAAGTCTGTTGGTTTCTGAGATAAAGAGCTTTAAAAATGGACAAAATATATAAATTTTGCATTGGATGCTCTGCATATTTTGTCATGGATTAATCCCTAATTGAATTAGAACCTTTATTTGATACTGTATGAAAGTTCTAAATGTAGGCTTTTAAATGATACATCCAATGAACATATTTTTAAATTTCGAGGCTATTGACTTTCATATCTCAAAAAATATTTTAAAATATTTATTCTCTATAATATCTGCACATGTCAATTTCAGAGCATAATGCAATACTGAGTTATAAATCAAAATGTAAATTTGGTCTAATTTTAATACCAAAATTGCTTATATAGGTGATTATTTATATACTATATATTCATCTATATAACTTATGTGCATACACATGTTTTACTGAAAATATTTTCCATTCTAAAGTTTACAAAATTTGTTTTTTTCCTTTTTTGAGGGAAGTGTTCAGTGTGGGATGTCACAGCTTCTAAGTTTTAAATGGTAAAATTGCTTGTATGCAGGGTGTTTCACTACCAGACCGACAAACTTTGAGGGGTGATAGTAGACATGAAGACAAACATTACTAAATAGGAAACCATGGGACACAAACATCTTCTGTAGGAGCTAGGGGCCATTAAATTTTAAGGTCCAAAACTTCTAACGATGATAAAAAATGGAAAAAAGAGTCGATTCGTTTGCGGTTTTTGCTAAAATCATTCTTTATATCACGATTTTCTTCAAAAAATTTTTTAAAGGTTACATTCAAAAATTGTCAATAGAAGATGCTTTAGACTTTAGAGTAATGAGCAACTACTTTTTACCATTATTTTTGTATGGGGGATAAAAATTTTCTAAAGTTTAGTCTTTAACTTAAATTTCAAGCCCAAAATCAAAAACATTGGGATCTGGTAACTAGCGAAATTTGAACTGTGAACAGAGAGGGGGTGGGGGGGGGGGATTTTAAATGCTCATAAACATTGAACAAACTAATCGATTTTGTTGTGTTCGTGTAGGTCATTCCCTTTGAATGTAATAGTCTAATTAAAGCAACGATGCAGAACATTTTATATACTTAACACAGTAGAAACACAGTGAAAGGATGAGCTGGTAAAAATATGTAAGACACTTTGAGGTTGATGTTAAGTAATGGAAGCATATAGAAGAAGCATGTTTTTCAATTGAAACAGTTTATTAGTTCAAAGTCAAATTTATAAAGATGTACTGTAAAATATATCCAGTCAGCAATATAAAGGAAATCAAACTTAATAAGAAACTAGAATATATATATATATATATTTTTTTTTTAACACAATTATTTCAAATTGGTAAAGTAATCAAGTTGTAAATTTCCAACTGGACGAAAAATGTCCGGGCCAGGATTCGAACCTGGGATCGCTTGGCTGAAGACGCCACGCTCTACCACTGAGCTATCCCAGTTGAATCTGGAGGGCATAATTCATCCAGTTAACCTTATTGATCAAAGCATCTGGTCTGATATTTTAATCAGCTCAACAGAAAAGATCGCAGGTAAAGGAACTCCAGTAAACGCTGGATACGTGAATACACTATGTTCTACACTATAATACTATATGGAAGTGTATTCACGTATCCAGCGTTTACTGGAGTTCCTTTACCTGCGATCTTTTCTGTTGAGCTGATTAAAATATCAGACCAGATGCTTTGTTCAATAAGGTTAACTGGATGAATTATGCCCTCCAGATTCGACCAGGATAGCTCAGTGGTAGAGCGTGGCGGCTTCAGCCAAGCGATCCCAGGTTCGAATCCTGGCCCGGACATTTTTCGTCCAGTTGGAAATTTACAACTTAATAAGAAACATTAACTGAAGCCAAAGTAAATCATAAACACAACTTTAAAATAACTTACTAAAACTACGTTTCACAGCATGATTCGGCAGATGATAAAAATATATATTGATTACAAAAGACACATATAATTCCCTATAGTGAGGAAGCCTTGGCTTCACTCACGTTCATGATTATTCAACAACTAAAAATCCGCTTAAACATACGACATACAGCCTTTTTATAGTAGTGAAAGCTAATCAAGTATTCAAAACAAACTTCCAGAACTTATGGTGATACGTCATCGAGATATCGATTAAAGCGTAATCGAATCGCACACAAGTAGCTGCGAACTGCTAAAACTCTACTTGCAAAAGAAAAATGGGTGAATTGAGTAACGATCGCAAATGCACAAGACGCCAATGTCAGTTTGATAATGTTTACGATATCGAGTGCTGATATGCTGGTGAAAACGAAAGTTTAACTTTAAGTCATTCTAACTAAATAAAAGATTAAGTAATTTCTAAATTAAATAAAGGCCAAAAACAAAAGAAAAATGTAAGTAAAAGATATTTAAATAATATTTAAATGTTAAAAACATATGTTAAAATGAAAATAAGAAAACATAATTTAAACTTAGTACATGATTCTGTATAGAAAACTTAATGTCTTTGAGACAAGGAGAAGCTTAAAATATTTAATTCCTAACAGAAATTCTAGCTTGGGCAGACCTCTAGTATAAGCTAGATAACCTACCTCCATGGGAAAATGGAATGAAGAAGAGATATTTTGCGCCTTTCAATTAAACTATCCAAAATCTCGAATACTCCATTTTAATTTGAAACATTGAGGCAAAATTTAGAGAAAAAATCAATTGTGCATTACTTTAATATGTTTTGTATAAAACGGAAAGTAAATGCTGATTTTTTCTCAAATTTAAAGAAAATAGACAAAGAAAAGAAAAAACTTAGACGGAAAATTTTGTATATTATCCATTCCATATATTTGATACTTGGACACTTTTGTTAATAATGTACTTAATCCGTAATTATCTTTGGTATCTCTATAGTACTTGGATAATTTTTCAAGTCTTTTAACAACCCTTCACAATGAGCATCCTTTACAGAATTCTTATTCTTTTACCACCGGTTTTTCAAAACAAAAATTTTCACCTAATTGAATTGCAAAAATGCTATGCTTAAATAAGGAAAAGCTTACAATAAAAAATATCTGGTGGGAATAATCAAGGATTCTGAGCATCTTAAGTGGCATGTATATGTGTTGCTCATCCCCAACGGGTTAAAAATATAGATTTTCAACTTACAGATTCCACTGTACTTTACCTATTTTAAATTTTGGAATTTTAATTTGAAGTGAGAATACAGCTTGCAACTTAAACTTCATGAAATTTTAATATATTATTAGAACTTTTTTTTCTCTCTTTTTAATAAGCGATCTTATATAAATCTACTGAATTTTTTTTATAATGGTATGTGCATGTACACATGTATATTTAAATGTATATTTAGCTTTAGCAAAAAGGTACCACGAAAAGCTTGGTTCAACATCTCTAATATATGTATATATTTTAATAATATTTTAAATTACATTTCATTATGAATTGCATTACATTACAATTATATTATATGAATAACAATAATCAGAATTAAAAAATTTAGATTTTCCGTTACATACATAGAAAAAATTTTCTAACTCTTTGTGATAAATGTTCTGACGTTTTTCTCTTTCATGCATTTGAAACTACTTTTTCTGTTTCTAAATTCTCTTCATCACTTATGATGATTATGGGTCATTTTTGTTTTGACAAATGAGCTCTAAAAACATTGTCCTCTAAATAAAATTTTGTATGGCATCTCTTCATAGTACAATATCATATATGTCCTTGTCTGTGTCCATGTGTTTCCTTGTACAAAAGCATCAAGTATTTTAATGTTGCCTGGTAAATATATATGGCAATCAAATTTATTTTGAATGATTATTTAAACTAGCACCTTGGGGATTTTGCTTATGTTATAATCATGCTTTCAAAATAGTTTAGTATATATAAGTATATAGTAAACTGTAAAAATTCTTATATTATAATAAGCATTGCCAAAATTTTAAATTTATTTTTCTGATGCATAGTTTTATATATATATATATATATATATATATTATATATAATTTTATATTCCACTTAAAGGAACAAATAAAAATGTCACCTAAATTTTGACTTGTGGAATCTTTAATGTGTTGAATTTTGTATATTAACATTTCATGTATCTTTTGAAAATTTATATTTTGTAGGACTTCAGAAATTTATGCATCACACGAGCAAAAATTGGCGAAGTGCCATCTTCAGATGGCAAAAGAACAATTATGAAAGTTGTGGATCCTAAGGATCCTGTTACTCAACAAATTAAAAAAGAAAAGCTAGACGTCCAAACATCTGCTAGGCAGCCTGTTGAAAATGTAAGTAACAAAACAATGCAGCTTTCTTCTGTAATAATTGTTGATATATATATATATATATATATATATATGTGTGTGTGTGTGTGTGTGTGTGTGTGTGTGTAAAAGTAAAATGAAATTACACATGTAAAAATAAATTAAAAAGGTGGAAGATCAAAATAAACAGGGGAGATTAAAAATTTAAAAAAATGAATGTGCTGTGGAATCTTCCAAATGAAATGTATGATGCAATTAAGAAAATAGAAACTCTGAGCATATCTGATAACTTACAGGAAAAAACATTTATATATTTTTAGCATGGAATTAATATTGCACAAAATTATTAATTTTATTTACCTGACAGATTTCATTTTAATAATTTGATTTTAATTTAATAATTTTGATTTCAATTTAATAATTTTACTACAGTTGCAATTTGAATTACCTTTTGGAAATAACTGTCAAAAGAAAATCGCTGAAGTGTCATGTCGAAAATAAGGAAGAATTGTGCCATTGATCCAGGAGCTTTACTGTAGTAACAAAACAGTATTGGCTAAATATTGGTTCAAAATATAGGCACAACATTGAAACATTTACTTTTTGCCAATATTGGCAAAAAATATTTCACCAGCATAAAGTCAATAAAACCAATATTTAGCCAGTATTGATATTACATTGGAATTATTTATAATGAATGTAATGTTGGGCCGATATTACGGTGCTACTAGAGTGTGATAGCCTATGTTGATTTTGTGTGCTATAAAACAGTCTTTGTCATTGAAAACATGTTACATTATTAAAGAAGTGATAAGAAAAATCCATTAAAGGAAATTATTTAAGTAATCATAATACAGTAGAAGACTACTAATCCGCATAACTTGCTTCCAAACATTTTGTGGATTTGAGACTTTTTGCAGATGTCATGTCTATTTAATCATGTCTATTTAATCTTTGTTTACGCTTTTTGTTATTCATATTTGGGACAAATTTTTATTCTTAATGCTCAAAAATAAATAAATTACACATTTAAACTTTTGAATTAAGTAAGAATTATTAAAAAAAAAAAATTATTGTAAATACATGTTTATTAACATTGATTTAAGGAATTAATTGCTTGGTTTCTGTATAAAATATTTTATCTTTGAAGATTAAATATATTGTCCAAGTAACCATCTTTCATTATTACAAATACTTTTTAAGAATAAATTTTTAAAAGGAAATATATATATTTTTTAGTTTACGATATAAATGATTAAATAAATAAAATATTTTTATGTGTATTTTGAACTTTAAAAAATTAATTTAATTGATGTAGTATACATACCTATCATATATAAAATTAAAGCTTGGGGAAAACTAAAAAATTCTTGCCATTGAGAAATTATTTTTTAAGAATTAAAATTCTTTGTTTACATTCATATTTATACAGTGCAGATTACAGGCAATTGCGAATTACAGATTAGTGGTACTCTACTGATTTGTAATTAAGTTTTAATATATTGGAAATGAAAAATGAATGTTGAAATCAGATGACATCATGACTGACTTAGAAATGTTATAGCTCAGTCTTCTGATGTAAGCTAAAGATTTCTATCTAATGTAGTCCCAAATTGATACTACTTCAGATTCATTAGACTGACATTGATTTCAAATCTTTTACCATTCATAAGGGTTTTCTTTTATTTAATTATTATTTCTAGTTCATTTTAAGCTCATTAATTATTAGAGGATGGTTGATTTCACTTCATTGTACCATGGTGATTCGGAAAAGATGCAAGATTTTTCAGTGTGTTAAAGTAAGAAGATTGAATGTACATCATGTGATTCCTTTTGATGTGATTATGATTTGCAGTGTACATTTTAAGTTTATATAGTTGCTTTTTTTTTCAACTCCACATGGGAAAAGATTGCTTTGCATTTTAAAATGAATGGGCAGTTAAAAAAAAAAAATATTACTTAAAAACATCCAAATTAAATAACTCGAAAACTAATTGACTGATGAATGCTTTTTGCACGAAATTTTTTTATTTAGGGTAGTTTTTAAAAAAAAGTATGTCTTTGTCTAAAATAATGGATGTTCCATCACATAAGGTAATTAAGGATGCAACGAATATTTGGTAGATATTCGGTATTCAGCCTATTCGGCTTAAAAGTCGAATATTCAGTTTGGCCGAATAATACAGTATTCGGCCAAATAGCTCAGACGAATACTAAAACAAAATTATTTATATTTATAATAAATAATATCAATTGATACATTTTAAATAACATACCTACAGGTTTATATTTATATGTTACAAATTAATTTAAATGTTTATTAAATTTATAATACAATTTTATTTCAAATATTAAATATAAATTTAATAATCATTTGAATTTTCTTAAGGTGCAATACAAGATTAAAAATTTCAAGTAAATTTTTATTAATTTAAATTTTAGTATATTTTGGTATATTTTCACCGATCATGATGCCCAGACCCTAAAACCACCCTCCGTCAAATGTTGATTTATATATTATATATATATATATATCTGACATTTGTCATGCTATAACTCTCTTATTTATAAACCGATTTGGGTGTGACTGAGTATGTATGTAAGACATACCAAGGTCTCGACTGAGTTCATTGGCCAGCTTCATCAGCCATCCTGTTTCAAAATGGTGGCCAGTTAAAAATTTTTTAGTTTTTAAAAATTCAAAACAATTTACAAAAAAATTATAAATTAAAAAAATTGTTTCCTTTAAGTGTTAGAACATGATACAAGGATTCTGGAACATTTTTGTTTTGACTATATCTTAAAAAATGGCTGAGATATGGCAGTTTGAAATTCTAGGGTAGGTGAGATTTTGAAACAATCTGATATTTGTTATCTTGTAACTCTCGTATTAATGAACCGAAATGAATGTGACTGATCATGTATACAGAGCATACCAAGGTCTCGACTGATATATTGATATTAACCAAAATAGCTTATACCCAGTTAAACATAAAACAAGCTTACACAAATTTTTCACTTTTTTCTAAAATTCTAATTTTGGACTTTTACTGTTAAAATTGCTCAGCTGATATTAGCTGACATTAAATTAAGCTGATATTGGCTTAACAAAATTGCTCAGCTGATATTACACACAATATTACAATTTTTATATGTAACAAAATTTCTTAAGTATTGCATTCAATGTATGAAAAATCATTTAATGTTACCAAAATATGCCTTAAAACTATGTACCACTTTCCATTTGTGTAGTAGCTGAAAAATGGTATCTAAATGGGGTAATCTCACCCAGCACGGTCTGGGTCATGTGGGGAGTGGCTGGCTGTCAAGGGATGTGTAACAATGGTTCACTTTTGGTGCGTCTGATCCTCAGAGAAAGAGATCTAAACTTTTTCTTTTTCATTTAAGTATGGTCCCCTAAGATAGTTACCTCCAGTTTTTTACACAGCACATTGTATGCGCGAGGGGTGTGGTGGCTGTCAATGGAAAGAAAATGAAGTACCTATGTATTACAATACCTTACAAGCATGTAAGCATGTAAGTTGTAGCAAAGAATTTCTCAAAAATTTACAGTTTCTTTAAAAAAACAAAATGCACCTGTAGTGTTATGTGCCGTTATGTTTTTATGGAAATTTGTTATTTATTTATTTTGATAAATTATATCAAATATATTTCTGTAACAAGACTTCGTAATAATGGAATACAATAATAATTATATATTTCTGTAACAAAACTTCGTAATAATGGAATATAATAATTATATAATATAGATAATAAAAATAATTATATAATTATGTTGTTCAAAACAAATCGCAATCATGTACATTTTGTCTTTTTTAAACTATTGCTTTAACCAATCTAATCATAATATATCTTTTTCAATTAATTTTTTTTCCCACAAATCATTAAGAGTTTGCAAAGAAAACCCGAATGTGTAAATATAATTTGAAATATAATAGATTTAAACATAATTCTTTATTATTTAACAAGATTAAAAATAATAATAACAATAATGCATTATTATCTGTTTAAGGGAGTTATACTTTTTATATTAAAACATCTTGACAATTTCAGTATCTGTACGTTCAAAAATAAAATCCTATGTTTACTGACACAATAATAATAAAGTATTTTATTTTTATGAATGAAAGTGCATTTTTTCTTTAAGGAATTATGTCATTATCACTACTAGAATTAAGGTAAAGAGGAAAGAAAAACTCTATTCTAAATTATTTTAGAAAATTGGTAATGCTTTAAATATTTGTTTTATTTAAAGATGTCAGCTTTAGGAGCTATTTTTTGGGTATCAGCTTTAGGACACTTTACCTTAGTCCACTTTTCTGAGATTAGGTTAGTGCATAATTTACTTCAATCATTTTTTTAATATTTCAGTTTTATTGAATACTTAATATGATTTTTTTTAAATGATATAATTTTCAGAAATGTTTTATCCAGTGCATATAAAGTTTATTCTTTTTTCCTTTTTTTTTTAAATAGAATGTGGCAAATGTAGGAAGTTTATATGCAGAACTAAACGTTACTGGATATGATATCGTAGTGATGTAATCATACTAAATTGTTTTTGTCCCATAAATGAAAATGACCTTTTCTTTTGAGATTGATGTCAGTTATCTGAGTATCCGCGACGTCATCTTTTAAGGCGGTTGTCAAAAAAATATTTTCCCCCAACTAACAACGCGAAACTTTCTGAAACATTCATGGGCTTACTTTTAAGGCAAAAGCATGATGACACTTGCAGGCCTGAATATTAAAGCTATTTGAAATCGAATAGTGTTGACCATTTTTTTTTTCAACGAATTACTTATATATTTATAAGCGATTGTTTTCATGTGACCACAAATTTTTCTTTGATAGTATTTTGTGAATGATATTTTGCCTTTATCAAAAAGTGGAAAACATCATTCCATCACATAGTATCTGCATAAGAGCACCTGCTAATTTCATGCGTTCCAATATTTATTTAAATATGACGTCATTTTTACTTGTGTAATATCATCCAATCTTTTATAATTTGGTTTTATTGCGTAAAACAGCGCAAAATACCGTATTTTTAGATACTGCGATATCTGGACGGTGGTTGGCGGGCGTAATTTGTAGAGAACAGTGCCCCCAGTAGAATAAGGTGGTTCTGAAATTAATTGAATAAGAACATCTGTCAATTTCATGCGTTTCTGAACAAATAGGAATTAAAAAATATGTCTGAAAGTAGCCCCTTTGGATTTGAGAACAGCCTTAAAGAAAGAAAAAAAATGCTGAGTTATTATTTAAGGTTGTTCTCAAATGACCTGCTCAACAACGCGAAATTTTCTGACACAGTTTCTGATTCATTTTTAAACGCAAATGCATACAATTGGCAGGCCTGACTATGGAAGTGATTTGAAATCGAAATTGGTCCTCCATTTTTTTATAAATAGGTTACTTATCGAATTATAAGTAATTCTGATCATGTGACGACGCGTTTTTCGCTGCCGCTGCGTGAATTCGGTTCAAAACGTCGACTTTGACAGTCCTTTGTGAAAAATCGTCTGTCTTTATCAAAAAAAAAAAAAAAATGGAAAACGTGTTTCAATTACACAGTTTCTGAATAAAAACACCTGCCAAGTTCATGCATTTCCGAACAAAAAAGAATTTAAAAATGTGTCAGAAAGTAGCGTCTTTGGATTTGAGCCTTAAGAGGCTAATCTTAAAGCTTGTTCAATTAATAAAACTTTTTAATTTTGTCGTTTTGACAGTCAATTAAAAGAAATTAATACAATTTTGTTCTATTCTAAAACAAAATATTTAAAAATCTAATAGAACTTTTATTTTTCTAAAACCATCATTAATTTTTAAGAACTATTCCTTCTCCGCTTATCTAGCTAATTATAATTGGCTATATGGTAAGTTTGCTCAAATCCAAACTAGCTACTTTGTGACATATTTTTTAATCAAATTTTCTTCGGAAACGCATGAAATTGGGAAGTGTTCTTATTCAGAAACTAGTTAATCGAAAGAAGTTTTCTATTTTTTGGTAAAGGAAGAAAATCTTTCAAAATTATTGTCAAAGTCTGCGTTTTGAACCGAATTCTCGTCGTAACACCGCGAGCAAGGAGAAAACGTGTTGTCACGCGATGCGAGTCACGTATGACTCGATAATGTATTTTATTTATAATAAAAAATAGAAAACTCATTTCGATTTTATGATACAGAATAAGTGACATATTTAATTAAACTGTATTCAATTAACACTTTCTTAATTATAAACTTCTTTAAAATGTTTTATTAACGTATGCTTAGAAGTTTGCACTGGCACTCTAAATATATTTTTTTTAATCGCATATTTTCTGATGCATTAATGGGGGGGGGGGGGGGGGGTACGTGACAAATATATGTTTTCCATTTAGAAGAATGCATGATTTATATAGATTTGCACGTATGTATATTTATGTACGCATAACTGAATCAAGAATAAGTTTTTGTTTGGTCGATTCTCTCTTTGTTTTCATTTAAAAAATATTTTATGTATGGAGAGAAAATTAACATTGTTTCCTACTTCATTTTTCTTTTTTGGTCATTCATGTCGCATTAATATTTTTGGGCTAACGTTTAAGAATTTGTAACCGGAAGGGAAAATCTTTGCTTTATTCCCACGAGATAGCTAAACATGCCAGCGGTGTGACTTGTGATCATATAAGGCATTAAGCCGCTATTTCTGTTTTACCTGTCATTTCATATACTCCTGAATAATTCTCAAAATTAATTGGGTCAATTATACTGCAAATGATATTCTTTAATTTCTTAGGAGGTTTGGCTATTAAGCAGATATTGAAACATTTAGGGCTGGTGTTCTAATTTTTAAAAAAAGCTTGGATAATATTGTAGAGTATAAAGTTTGTATTTTTGCGAATCACCTTTCTTTTCTGGTTTCTTATTATTGGTGATATCCATGATTAATTTATTAATATGGTGTACTTTAAAACCATTATTATAACCTTTTATTAAAGAAGACGGATCCAAGAATTACTACAGGCATGACCAGCAGGAAATTTAATTGCAGAAAAAAGAGCATATAGCTGATATTAAACACAATAGAAAAACTACAGCCCTGGCAGGATTATATCAAGAAGAAACCATCCAAATAAATTTCAATGAAAGTAAAATAATATTTCCCTCCAGTCTATACTATCCATCCATAATAAGAGAAACCATAGAGATACTCACGTGCAAAAATACAATATGTAACAATGCGGCATCTTTTAATTTACCGAAACTGTGGCTAGAGTTACTCCATGGTCAAAGATATGAAAATAAACAATCAAGTAAAAAATAATAGATAACGTGCGTAATTTAAAAAAAAAGTACATGAAAATAATAACTTCAAAGCCCGTGCAGCTTTAGAATATTCTCATTTTGTTTTTGAAAATGACTCGGAAAGAGTCTAAACATGTAAAACAACTAATAAAAGTTATTTTAATTTATATTATGTTGTTAATTTTACACCTTTAGCATTTAAAAGTAATATAACATTCCTCAAGTTAAATTCCCAGATTCAAATCGGGATTTACATACAATTTACTATGTTTAGAAATGTTAGAAAATAAAAATAAAGCTTTTTTTAATATGTCAGTAAATTTCTGCTCCTCCTCTTGCTAAATAAGTTGTTAAAATACTTAGTTTAAGTATCGTAATAACAATAAATATATTTTTACAACATAAAATTCACTTTGTCTGATCATAATTCACCAATCAGAATAATGCTTCAACAACTAAAAATGATGTCATATTTAAAGAAACATTGTATTAACATTCATAAAACTAATATTTTTAAAAGACTGCATTAAGGTTATTCTCATATTCAAAGAAGCTATTTTCTGACACATTTCTGAATTTATTTTTGTTCGGAAACGCATGAAATTGGCCGATGCTCTTATTCAGATACTAGGCGTCGATGGTACCCATTTTGGTACCCATTTTGTGAAAAGCAAAGGTTATTTTTGTGAAATGTATTATATTTTTTGTGAAAAATAACGTTTTGTATTGAAAGTTGAAATCTATTTACTCAAATTCGAGCCAAGCCTTTATTAAAAAACTTTTTTAAATCATTTTGCTGAAGTTTTCCTCTCTGGTGAACTTGTTTACAAATTAAGCATTTTAAAACGTCACAAAATAATAAATAATTAGTAAACAGTAAGTTTTTATGGAATAGAATTTTGTGAAAGCGCCATTTTATTATAAGGAATTATGTGAAAAGGCCTATTTTATTATAAAGAATTTTGTGAAGAGTCCCATTTTATCAAATTTATTTTTGTGAAGAGATCCATTTTATTAAATTGACGTTTGTGAAGGGTTCTGTTTTATTAAATTGATTTTTGTGAAAGGAGCTGTTTTATTATGTAGATTTTTGTGAAGGGCCCTAAATAGGTCTCAAATTTTGCCTGGATCGACCATTGCATACTAAGTAATCGAATGGTGTTTTCTACTTTTTAATTAGGACTGAAGGTTTTTCAGAAAATACTGTCAGAGTTTTGAACCGAATTTCCAGACGCAATAGCGCGGGAAAGTAGAAAAATAATTGTCGTCACCTGACAACAATCACTTATAATTCGATAAGTAATTCCTTTATAAAACAACAAACAAGAAAAATGTTCGATTCCAATTTTATTTTTTAATTTCTTCTTTTGTGTTTAAAAATGAATCCGTAAATTAGACAGAATGTTTCGCAATGTTGAGCAGGAATTTTTTTTTCTTTCTTTCTTTTTGAGAATTGTTTTCAAGGGATAACCTATAATTGGATTCTCAGTTTGGTTTGGATGGTAAAACTGACACCATTCTTAAAAGAAAAGACCAGTTTCATTTATGGAAATAAAATAATTTAGTATGATTGCTTCCGTATATATTCACCAATCTTTAGCTCTGCACGTAAAGTTCCTACAATTTTTTCTTTTTCTTTTTTTTTTTTTTTCATTTTAATAAATTTTATATACACCGAATAAAATGTTTCCAAAAATTACACATTATTTTCTTGAAATCAGAATAGGTATTCAATAAAACTCAAACAGAAGCGTGGTGATAATGACGTCATTCTCAAAAGAAAAAGAGACCTTTCATCCATTAAAATAAAATGCTTTATTATTATTCTCTCAGTAATCATTAGATTTTATTTCTGTAACGTACAGGTACTTAAACTGCATATTTGCAAGTAAATCAGAGTAAAGAAAATTGATAATTTAATATACAAAAAGATTATTTGATATAGAAACTAATGAAATCGAGTATTTTGTAATGTGCTTAAAAATGATTGTAATGAAATGATTTATTTGAATTTTACAGTGACGCTTAAAGTATGCCTCAGGGGGGTTGTCAGGTGTAAGCTATCGGGAAACAGAGCCCCCAAGTATTTAATTAAAAATAAAGCCTTTTCTTTTTAAAAGCTTTAAATTTAATAATATAAATAAATGTAAATACCATGGCTATAGTTTCTTATTTTACGAAAACAGATTTTAAAGATTTTTATAAGTAGTGTGCGTTTTAATGAATTTGAAAAGTTTAACGTCCTTTCTCAGATAAAAATGCAAGTTTTTTATTTCACTTTTTTAGTCTTGTAAAATAATCAACAAGTGGGTAAGTGTGATCGAAGATAGCACAAATGGTTTCGTTTAATATTCCTTTCAAAACACTTTATCCTTCCTTTAATAAATCCAAATAAATTTCATTTAAAAAAAAAAATCATGTTTTTTATAAAGTAATAATTTACCGGTCTATTTTTCTCGTTTTTTCGAAAATCTGAACCAGTCCAATAGCGGGCGAAGCCCGCTATTATACTCTGTCATAATAATATCTGTCATGTGGCGACTAAATGCGATATTAAAAAAATATCAATTTCAAAATTAAACATGTTGTATAGAGACTTTCAAAATGTTAGACGTCAGATTAATTTCTTTTAAATTCTCTAATAACGTCTTATTAAGTTAATTTCTGTATTTACACATACTCCTTGTATTATTGAGAAATGTTTGAAAATTTTCTTTTTATTACCAATATGATGTCATATTAATCTTTTTTTCAATTGGTGAAACTTTTTATTTCATTTTCATTTTTCACGTGGAAATCTTTCAAAAGAAAATTAATTATTGTAGAAATAATTTGATTGTGGATTTTTAATTGTTGGCAACTGCTACAACGTAAAATGTTTAAATTTAATAGAAAAAGGCTGTTAGATTTTTGGTTTTTTATCTCTACATATTAAAAATAATACGATTTTGAGCTTCATAATACGTATTTAGCTATAAGTACACAAAATTTCATGACTGTAAGTTACATAGTTTCTGAGAACCGGCTCTGTGACGGACAGACAACGAAGCGGGAGTAATAGGGTTTTGCGAGATGAACGAAACCCTAAAAATGATATTTTCAATAATCAATTGCAGTCTTTCACTACAATGCGTTTCCGAATTTTTACAACCATACAAATAAATTAAATATGTTAAAAAAAAAAAAAAAAAAAAAAACACGGACCAAAAGGATAACAAACATAAATCATAAACTTCAATTGTGCTATAATATAATTGATAACTTAAGATTGATTTTCTTATTTTTGTTATAATTATGACTTTAAATAAACAATAATCACTTGTTACTTTTTAAATGCCAATATATTGATAATATTGAAAATGCTTCATGTACATTTAATTTGTACGTAAGATATTTTTAATGTACTGAAAAATTAATCTCATTTAAACATATCTTGTTGTTTTATCTTTCACTGAAATAATTCTTTTTAATCAAGATATTTTCTTTCATTTCGTAGTAATCTTTTTTTTTTTTTTTTAATTTACTCATCAGTTAAATGCAACAATAAAATGCAACCCAGGAGCAGAAAAAAAGCCGCATTAAAAAAAAAAAACTTGAATTTTTCAAGAAACTTTAAAAATTGCATGATAAACTATTGGTCTCAAAGAATATTTTTAGATGAATCAAAATTTAATTACTTTTGACCTGTTGGAAATCAGTATGTAAGAGTGACAGATATAATGAAAATTGTGCTGTTCATTAGGGCTGGACGATAACAGAAATTTAATATCGCAATATATCAACGAATTTATATTGATATTGGTGATATATCGCGATAACTACATTAAAGTGTATGGGAATAGAAAAAATGTTAATTTCCAAAGATAAATGTTATGGTAGCAGCAATTTAAGTACAAACAGGTGTAGAAAGCAACGAATCAATTCTCTATACCTATTTGCTCACACAGCATCCTTTAAATATTATAGTTTCATATTTATACAAAACAGAAATATTTTAGGAAAAGGACACATTGTTCGATATCTATTTGGGCTTATACCATTACTTATAGTGTTTTTCTTGAAAATAGTATGTTGCCTATTCTTCCCATTTTATGCACTATTTTCACCATTGCCTCATTATAACTGAGAATATTATAAAAAAGAAACTAAAATAAAATGTTCTTAAATTTAGGACGTTGCTGATTTTAATATAATTAAAATAAGTAAAAAGCAACAGCAAAAACTGAAATTGGTTTATTGCCATATGTAATGCTAATATATTTGTGAATAACAAGCTTTCAATGGATGACAGATGCAGCAGAAATGTTGTTTTTCAATCTTTCTCTAAGGTATCAATGCATTCTTAATAGAAAAAATAAAATAAAAATTCACCTTCCTATGTATTTACTATACATAAATACAAAATTGAAATCTGTTTTGAAATATAAATATTCAAATCACATTTTGAAATAGTTTTATAGTACTTAATTTTTTTTAGTTCATTTTAAGTTGAAATAACAAGACAACATATATTAAATTCACTGGGATTCATGCTCTCACTATCGATAAAACACAGAGGCAAAAAAGGAATGAGCCTCTTGGCCGATATTCAGCGTATGCAACACTAGACGTTAATAGCTAGGAAGCTCCGCCCAAAGATAACCAATCACTGTGAAACAGTGGCGAGTCTTCGCTTCACGAACGTGGCGAAATGCAAAATTTTACCCGCACTCTGATTGGTTGCTCGCGAACCGAGCTTCCCAGCTGCTAAGCTCTAGTAATATTAACGACTCCACAATAACTCGTATATATTTGAGCGCTTATTTATTCGTCATGACTTATCAATAAGTGTGAACTATTGCAATATGTCTAGAGCTAGACCAATAGCAGCGACGGTATTGAAACACAGCCGATAACAGTATTGTTCAGTGAGGAACGGCGAGTGGAAAATGCGGTTGGGTGGAAATAAAAAATAAAGCAGTGAGCGTGTCGGGATATATTGAGATAACAACAAAAAAGAGATCATCGTTGGAAGGGATAGCCGGCTTTGAATGAAGCGGACATGGAATAAATGCGTGGGGAGAAAGGATTATTGCGATATTAGTACGGAATTTTCAGCGCTTTTTCTAGGATTTCGAAGCTGCGCTGCGGCGGGAAAAAAAAAGTTATTGGCAAATATCGGTAGTGTCAGAACTTAGCTATCGTTATTGGGATATATTGTCAGATTCGGAGCTTAGCTATCGTTATTGCGATAATTAAAAAATATCAATATTTGACCGAATTATTGATAAATAATCCAGCCCTACTGTTCATGCATTTCATTCATGCATTTATGCTTTATCCTTATGTTATTGTATTAGGTTATGTTATGGTAGGGTATATTATGGAAATATTCAAACATTAACCCTGAGAGGTTCACATTTAAATTGTTCAGTTCATATTTAAATTCAATATCAAATGCAATATAAAATGCAGAAAAAAATCCATTGTTTAAAGCTGGTTATTAAAGTTGTAAACCCATTTTTACAATACATGACATAATGTAATATAGTGGCAAATTAGATAAAATAACTATATAATTCGATGCCAATAAATTTATTTAATTAAAGAGAAAAAAGCGTAATAACTAAATTCTGTGGATTTTTTACTAATACAATCTATATTATAAAGGACAAACGTGTCCGTGCGTAACGCTGACGTCATTTTGCGAATGGCAACATTTGACAATGAAAATTTCGGTTTTGCGACTTTTGCTACTGCAATTTTTTTAATTTCTAAACATCGCACATTTTCAATTGAAAAAAAATCTACTTTCAAATGCTATTTGTTTGAAAACTGAATCGTAATTTGCTTGAAAACTGTATTGCCATTTACTCATTTTTTATGGTTTTTAACACTTTCCAACAGAGTTGAAAAGGGTTTATGAATTCGGTTTATCTGTCTGTCTGTCTGTCGTCTGTCTATCCGTTCTCTAACTCGCGTAAATATACTCGGATCTTCATGCAATTGATATGTGTTATTGGGGCTTACTGTGGCATGGTCCATATTGAAAATTAAGTGTGCAGCACTTATAGTTTTTTTTTTTTTTTTTTTTTTACAGAGACACTCAAAATAATTACGTTACATCACGGTCTATGAAGAAAAATCGTTTGCAGTTTATTTTAATAATGTTTCACTGTTTCAAACCTGTTAAAATTGATATATATCACTAACGTGGATTACAAGAGGAATACTATAGAATACTGTGTTTTTTGCTTTCATCGTTCATTTACAGGGACACACAAAAGAATTCGGTTAAAGTACTGCTTATTAATAATAATTCCTGGGAATGTTTTTTCAGTTGCTGAACCCGTTTTTAAATTTAACTCTTTTTTTTTTTTGTCTATTACTTGGTGTGTATAGATTGTGTACAGGGCAGCACAAAAATTTTCGAGTACATTTCCGTTTAATGTCGGAAATTGCAGAAGGGGAATTTTAAACTGTGCTATGCGTTTCCTAACTGAACTCAAATTTAGCATTCTATTTAGTATATATACAAATCTATAGATCCTATACAGTGTGCTGCACAAAAGAGCTCGGTTATTTTTCCGAATAGTGTTGGTAATTCCTGAAATTGGATATTTAACTATGTTATTATTTTTCAAAATTGTTTAGTTAGATATCACCTTACACATTACCGTAAAAATTTGCAAAAAGTTATTTTAGGAGTGTTGGAAAGTGTTACATAATCTATTCCTTGATGCATGATTTTTCCTGAGTGTTAAAATAATTAAAGACGATTGTGAAAGATTAATACTTCACTTTTATTAATATAAACAGTTCAGCATTTGTTTCCGGCTTATATTCCATAACGAATATTGAAACTTCATCACTAAATAAAATAAATAAATATATAAATAAAGGAGATGCAATCGAACTACGCACTTAAATCATTGAAATTATCGGAATCAAAATGTTGCTGTCTAAGCGATTTCTTCTGCTGTTAACTCTAGGCACGAGGCCAATATTGATATTATTAGTGAAAAATCTAAAAAAAAAAAAAAAATATATTAAATGTAAAAAAATCTGTTACATTTTCAATTAAAAGAATGGTGTTCACCTATATTCAGTAACACGGGAAGACCGTGTTGAATCCCCTAGTTTTTTTTAACATGTATTTTGACCATTAATTCTTCATTATATTTCATGGATAAGATATTTTCATTTATTTCAATTTAATAAGAACATTTAATTTGATTTCATTGAGAATTCTTCAGAAACTAAGTTTTTGAAAATTGTGATTGTTCAATTATTTTTCCATGTTTTTCTTTATTAATATGTAAATAAATAGCTTACAAATAGTGAAAAATCATAGTTATATGTATTGCACAACTCTATCCGCAAAAATGTTTTTTTTGTTGCAATTGGGAAGGTGTTTGTAGTCTCGAAAGTCAACTGTAGCAGAGCACAGTCATTTGTCTAAACTGTCATCCTATTGCCCTTCTTCCCCGAAGGGATTTATTTTAAAAGGGGACCATCTTTAGCAGACTTTTTGAAACACAAATGAAAGTAAAAGATTTTCTTCTCCCAGAAAATTGGGGTGGAATGATGAATGAGATTCTCATTGTATCGGTTGACCCTGTGCTACGTGCGGTTGAATCATCTAAATTGCAAGAGACTTGCATCCACCAAAAAAAAAAAATCTTGAATAGTCCTTATTAGACAAATTTTTAATTTTATACACACCAAAATGATCATTTAAAACAAACTCCTCCCCCTCCCCCCCCCCTGCCCATAATCTTCTAAGGAAAAAAAAAACTTTATCACTATCTATTATAATGAGTAAATTTTTTGAAAAAATTGGTTCTTCTTCAGCTAATTTCCTAACAATAAATAATCACTCCTTTTTATTTTTTATTTACTTTTTAAAATAATTCACAAACCTTTTGTTTAGAAAATCATAGTAAATGTTGATAACAAATGTTCTTTACTTTTCAAATTTTCTTTACACATGTTGCATTTTTATACAACTTTATATCTTGTGTGTGATAAAAACTAAAATTGCTGCTATAGGATACTGATCAAGTAAACTGCCTCCCCCCCCCCCCCCCCACTTCCCATCTGACGATGCCGATATATTCTTTTCAGCTTGCTACCAAATTCATAAGAAATTTCGGCTTAGATGTGTTTGTGGTCTGCAAACGAAAAGGGGATCTAACATTTTTTTAATGTATGAAAATAGTAATTTTATTAAATTATACTGTCATGAGCTCTTCCTTATAAAGAAAATAGTATTTATCACAATTACCATACAATAGATATGATTACAAATAAAATGCGTAAAAAGCTGAAAATCGAGAAAATAAGTGCAGTTATCTAAGTGCTTTATGGTTCTGAGTCAGAGCATTAATACAAGTGACTATTGATTTATACTCACAAGTAGCATATGCAGGAAAAATAATTTTAAATTAAACCCAACTATATGTCTGTTTCATTACTTATAGTCCTCCTGACTGTTTTTCAAACAAAACAATTTTGAGAACGTCAACAGAATGAAATTTCGTTTCAGAGGTAAATAAATAACAGAACAATGGAAATTGAGTAAGCTGGGATAGCAAATTTTTGGGTGGGTTTCGGCCCCACTGGCCCATATAAGTTGGCACCACTGCTATTTAGTACTCTTAAATAAATTAGGAATAATTATTTCGCTTACCTTGTGTTTTCTACAATGAATCAGAAGTTTTAAAATGAAAGCGAAATGGCGACTGTTCCTTTCTCGTTCTCTGTTGTCATCTGCTGACGCAACACTCTGACCTCATCGTGTATTCAAACACCAAACGCTGCATAGCGAGGTAAAATTTTACACATATTTTGGAGTTTTGGTTCTCAAATTAATTTGAAAGCGTCATTCTTGGTATATGATATCATCGATTTTTTTTGAAAGCGTGAAAATAAACTATTTTAAGTGTATTATAACACTTAATTCAGTGTTGACACCAAAATTAGTGCATATTTAAACCTTATTTGGCATTTCATAAACCCAAATTAAGCGTAATAATACTCTCCTTTTTTTACAGTGTAGTACATCAAAAATTCAATGAAATGAAAGAAAATTAATATTATGTTTAAATTCAATTATGAATTAATAATCTATAATTATGTATCTAATATGAATTTTATTTCTTATGAAATAATTTGAATACATATTCATAAAGTTTACTTGGGATTTGTACAGTGATTTTTGTTCTGCAATTTTTAGAGTTTTTTTGTGTTCTGAGGTGATTTTTGGACATTTGAATTCAGACAAAAGAAATTGGTTTCAAACTTTTAGCTACTTTATTATAAATATTTTTCTTCTGCGATTTTTTTTTTTTTAATTTTTAGCATTCTGTAGTGATTTTTTGACATTCCTAAAATAATTCAGGTTACAATGTTTTAATATTAATGTTTAAAGCTTTTAAATTTTTTAACTCTCCTTTCAGGTTACTTTCTAAAGCAAGAGAAAATTTTCCAGAAAATGGGATTTAAAAAAAAAATTCAGTAATTAGTATATGTTTGGTAGTACAATCAAACCTTCATAATAGGCACCTGTTTACTTGTAGGCTTTTAATACAGAAGAGAGGGCAAGTTATGCAGTACCAAAGAGTCTGCTATTCAGAAGTTTTACTTTAATTTCTGTTATTAATATAAACATGATTTTTAACGTGAATATTTTTACATCTTTTTATTATTGTTTTAAAACATTTTAATTGAAATTTAGGAAAAGGACAATGTAGATATAGAAGAGAATGAAAGGTCAAGTCCCATGAGTGAAAGTAGAGAGGATGAACCTTTAAGTCAAGATGGTAGAGACAGAGAACGTGAAAGAGATAAATCACAATCAAACTATCAAGTAATAATATTTTATCTGCTTTAGATTTAATTGTTGATAGAAATATCATTTGTCCAATGATATTTCAGTTGTATTATGTAAATTGTAGCACCTGTGCACAGTCAAAACTGGAAATTGTCTTCCAAATATTCCAGTCAATTTACAATGATACTTCAGCTAATGACTGCCTCTGCTGATGAGTGTTTCTGCTTTTTAGATGTGTGCACTATTTTAGGCAGCTACTTTGCATTTTAATTTGACTGTAATCAGATAATCAGATTTTTGTTAATGAAGATTATGGCTAATGAATATAATTTCACAATGCATTATCTTCATTAATCGAGGTATCGCTGTGCAGTATAGTAATAAATCTAAAATGTTTTCCCTTAATGATGATGAACAGCATGAGATGTGCTGTTTTATTATTAAAAGGATATAAAATAATGAACCTTATTAACATTTTAGCTGATACTTTAAATTTTCATGAAAATTTACTATTACTGATCTGCAAATAAAGCATAAAGCAAATCCTAATGCTATGTTATTGAAAAAACATACTGTTCCTATCATTTGTTAATTATTCTCTATGTTAATTATTTAATAACATTTAAAATAAAAGGTTATATTTGGTCTTTTAGATCCAGGATGGGTTAAATTAAAAAAATATTTTGAAACTTCTGTTAGTATGGGAAATCCTCTTATTTTTTTCCTCTGTACGTAAACCTGAACAAATGTTTTTAAAATTGAAGTCTACCCATAACTTTTTGTTATCTGATTGTACATTCTTAGTGTGTCAAAAATATTAAACGTAAATTTTCCCAACCTCATTATATTTAGATTAAAATTTGAAAAAATAAGCTTAAACTTGTGCACTATTTTCAAATATATTGCTGGGGAGTAAAATAATTTCTTAGTTAGTGTTTGCGTATGTGTTAAATACTCAGTTGTATGCATATTCAGAATGAATAGTCTCTGTGGCATTGAGGTAATGTGTGCATTCCCAAAATAAGTTGGCAGGGGTTCTGTCTTGTTATATGTCATATGTCCTTTTTTTTTAATTTATTTTATACATTTCATGTTACATGTTTTAAGTTCAGTTAAAATTTTAACAGCTTGGAAAATTTAGATATTTCCTTAAATATATTAAGTTTCATAATTATTCATGAAAACTTTTATTTTTAAAATATTTCTGCTGAAGAAAACCTAAACTAATTTGCCTACAAAATTCATCAAAATTTATTGTTACTTAACTTTTCATACTTTGGTAATTTAGGCAAACTTATAAAATGTTTATTTCCCCGTTTTTACTTTATGGAATTTTTTATGTAAATGTTGAGTTATTTTGTATAACATAGAAATATTTCTGCAGACGAATCTCTAACTAATTTATGTCTAAATAGTTTCAATAGCCTATGTTTAAAGGAGTAATAAATATTGAAGCATTAGTACTCATTTAACATGTAACATATAAAAAAGTATAGAATAAATTTTTAAAAAAGGAGGAGAAAAACATATTTGGGTAGGATGGAATCTTTACAAGGTACTGGAAACGAGCATGTTATCTCAATACCACAAAGATCATGCTGAACGATGCAAAGTACTGAATATTTAAATTGTATCCAAATAGGAACAAATTTTCTACCTTCTTCTTTCTCCCCCCCCCCCCCCTCCTCCCACTTAACATATGAAAAAAAACCCATAAATATTTAAAGTTGTAAATATGAAATTTTTCTTTTCAGAAGTAATATCTAGCAGGGGTGATTCTGGTCCGAATTTTCCGAAAATTCCGAAAAATTAAGGCAATGATTTCCGAAAATTAAAAAAATCAGTCATAAATCTAAAAATTTGAACATAAAATGTATTGGTATTTCGGCAAATGATCGCTGAAAAAAAAGCAATCTCGTCATTCGTTCGAAGAAAAGTTGCCAATTTTGTCAAAGGATCGCAGGAAAAACGTGACTTTCGTCAGAGAATCGCGAAAAACGGCAAATTTTGTCTAAAACATTGTGAAAAATGGCAAATTTCGTTAAAAGATCGCGAAAAAACGACAAATTTCGTCAAACATTGCGAAAAAAACGGCAAATTTTGTCAAAAGATCACGAAAAAACGGTAAGTTTTGTCAACAAATCGCGGGTAAAACGTGACTTTCATCAGAAAATCGCGAAAAAAATGGCAAATTTTGTCAAAAACATTGCGAAAAACGGTAAATTTCGTCAAAAACATTGCAAAAAACGGCAAATTTTGGCAACAGATCGCGGGTAAAACGTAACTTTCATCAGAGAATCATGAAAAAACGGCAAATTTCGTCAAAAACATCGCGAAAAATGGCCAAATTTCGTCGAAAACATCGCGTAAAACGGCCAAATTTCGTCAAAAACATCGCAAAAAATAGCCAAATTTCGTCAAAAAATTGCGAAAAAATGACAAATTTCGTCAAAAGATCTCGAAAAAACAGCAAATTTTGTCAAAAACATTGCGAAAAAACGGCAAATTTTGTCAACAGATCGCGGGTAAAACGTAACTTTCGTCAGAAAATCGCAAAAAAAGGCAAATTTTGTCAAAAACATTGCGAAAAACGGCAAATTTTGTCAAAAACATCGCGAAAAAACGGGCAAATTTCGTCAAAAACATCGCGAAAAAACGGGCAAATTTCGTAACAAAAAATCGCGAAAAAACGGCCAAATTTCGTCAAAAACATCACGAAAAACCGGCCAAATTTCGTCAAAAACATCGCGAAAATACGGCAAATTTCGTCAAAGACATCGCGAAAAAACAGCAAATTTTGTCAACAGATCGTGAAAAACAACAAATTTCATCAAAAAAGTGCAAATTTTATCAACAAATCTAAAAAAAAGGCAAATTTCGCCAAAAGATCGCAAAAAAACGCAAATTTTGTCAAAGGGACGCAAAAAAAAAAGAAGTGACGGAAGTGGACACCCACCTCCCCCCACCCTCCCTTTTCAGAAAATTTGCTGTGAATTTCAGAAATTTTTTTTTTACTCAGAATCACCCCTGATCTAGGCACCAGTGTCGAAAGTTTGGGCTATCTAGCGCCCATGATTTTTACACCAGTTTATAGTATTTACGCAAAAATTTTACTTTATACGCAATTCCTCTTTTTTTTGTTATTTTTTGAGTTGCATTCCTGATTATGGTCTATGAGAAAAAAATGTTTGCAGCATATTTTAATTATGTTATGCTATTTCAAATATGTTGAAATTGGTACATCACTTAGATGCACTACTTCATGCTTACTATGGAATATAGTGCACATAGCATTTATCGTTCATTTACCAAGGAAATAAGACACATAAAAGAATTCGGTTACACTACTATCTATGAGCAATAATTGAGGGGCCAGGGCAAGAGAGTGCTAAGCCACATTTTTGAACTTCAAAGGTATATGAATTTAAAAGTAAGATCAAATACTCAAATCAACATATAAAACACAAAGTTTTCTTGCCAATCTCTGAGTAACATTTGAGATATTCTGAATAACAATATGGTATTACTTTAATTATATACACGTTTTTAAATTTAACTAATTTAACATATTACTTAAAGTGTAGATTTCTATAGATAATATACAGGGCTCGACAAAAAAACTCAAAAATACTGAAAAATTCAATAAAGCCCTAAACTATTGAAAAATTCAATTGGCTATGTTTGTTTATGCATATCAGAACCCATATTTCACGAACATTTTTTCTTAGTTTTTAGGTAAGACTTACAAATCACCAAAATTTGAAAATGATCATAGTCTACCACTTTACTAACACTGTTTGTTAGTATTATAATCCGATTTGTTTAGATTGTAACTCACTAGATGGTGCCATATTTGCCTGTAAAGGTTTCTACAGAGTCTACGGAGGTTTCTACAGAGATTTTCTGCAGAGTCTACCACTTTACTTAACACTCTTTGTTAGTACAGTAGAAGATCTTTATAACGCAAACCTAAAAACATGAGGTTGTGCGTTATATAGAATTTTGCGTTATAAAGATCACATTTCACACATCATTAAATTTAGCTTGTAAAACATGGCCAAATATGTGTGAAACATACCAAAATACATTAGAGTATCTTTATATTGCATTCTTTATTACCAGGAGTTATATATTATTTTTTGCATAATATAGATCATTCCACACATTGTTAAATTTACTTTATAAACATTGTCCAAACATAGCTGTATCAAACCACAGCAATTTTTTCAGTAATTAGCTCTGAATTAAGGAGATAAAGTTAAATTAATGTATCTGATTTAGTCCTCTAGAGAATAGCAACTATTTATAATGTAGGAATTCAGGTGTTTCTTAACTGAAAGTTCATTGTTTACATCTGAGAAGTTGTGTGTTATATAGAATTGCGTTATAAAGATCTTCTACTGTAGTGTATCATTTTTCATATTTTTTTTTATTTTAGTTTCATTTATGTATAAGATTATTTTCTTGTTTTTATGAACTTTACAGAGTAAATTTTAAGTTTTCTCATTGTAATGAAAATTATATAGGTTTATAATTTCTCCAAACAGTTCCAAAATAGTGTTACTCCACGATTTCATTAGCACCCTGAAAAATTGAGTTATCTTCAAAATTTATTAAGAAATCAGAATTTAACTAATTGAACACTGAAAAATTTCATGAACTGCAAAATTCATTCACATGCTGCATAAAATAAAAATAAAATGTGTAACAGCCTGAAACAACAAAGAAAATCAAATATTTCTATGATCTCTCACTACCAACTGTCAGTGATTCCAACTATTTACAAATGTTCGAGCTTTCCAATTTAAAATTTAAATTTAAACTCCCAGATTTCCATTTTTTTCTGATGGAGATAAGAATTCTAACAAGTGCTCATTTTAACTTCAGATTTTTAATTTGCTTATTGAGTTCAGAAAAAAATCTTGGAAGTTTAGGCTGATAGTCTCTTTCCCACTCTCCTATTTTATACAAATGTACAACTTTTAATTTTGTGGTATTGAATGGAATAACACATTAAATTAAAATTTTATTTAATTAATTATATCTGAAGTTTATTATTAAATCGTTAGCTTAAATTTCATGTAATTAATTACTAATAAATTAACTTAAGTTATTAAAAATTAGTTTATAAAATCTGAAATATTTTCAATGCTTTATGATGAATTTTTTTCACCACCAAAATAAATCAGTGGTCATCGAAGTATATCGCCTCCTTTTGTCAGGACATTTGTAGGTGGATAGAAAGAAATATCTATTAACCCCTTCAGGACCAGTGTTCTATATAAAAAAAAATTTTCTGTATAGTAGTTTCCACCTTATTAAATAAGAGAAATTCTGTTATTAAGTATGGCGAATATTACTACACAAAAATAGTTGTGGTACTTGAAAGAAAGATTGTACATATTTTGTGAAACCACATTGCTGCTTCTAAAGGGGTTTAGATGCATTTGGCAAGATTTACTGAAATGAAAGTAATGTAAAATCAAAACCATCTGAACCATCTAAAACCAGTGCAAAAGTAATTAAGATAATAATTTATGTTCATCTCATATTGATACTTTTATTCATTTACCATTTTGAAAATTATTTTATTTTATTGAATTGTATATTCAAATGATATTTATTTGCAATTCTGAAAAGAGATTTATTCCATTCCAATTTATTATGAGGTCATTTTTATTATTATTATTTTTTAATTACAGGTGGCTGATGCAGAAAATTTGTCACCAATATTCTCTAAAGATCCTGAAGCCCTACCTTTATCTGCCGCTTCTTCTGTGTCTACAGACTTTAAACAAATTTCTTTGGAACATCCACCACCTAAAGTAATGCTTATTCCTGTCTGACATTTAGTTTACACATGTGAGGCATACAAGATAATCTAAGTTTAAAAAAAATATTGTGTGCATTTTTTTTTATTAAATTTTTGTATGTACACTTTCTTTCTCCATCATTATATGTGACAATTTATTCTTTTATTAATAAAATATATACTCATTATTAGTATATGTAATGTGTATAAACTGTGTGTGCTGAAAAGACTGAAACTTGCTTTTATTTTTGAATTAAGAAACATAAATTTCAATTGGTCCCAAAATAAGAAAAGAAGTAAATTTTTCTTAATGAAAAAATACTTATTCAATTTTTTTTCTTTTGACCATTTATATGACCTCCCCCCCCCCCCCTCCCTCTCCCCTCTCCCTCCCTGGACAAAAATGGTCATTTAAAAACATCTTCTTTTTGTTACAACAAAATCCTCCCAAAAATGCATTTTGATAATCGAAGAATTTATTTAAGTACAATTCAGATAAAAAGCTGATTTACACCATTTTTTCATATTTCATCAGGAAAAATAGGTACCCTATACAAATTGGCAATTGGTCTGTTTTAAATAAAAAAATGTGTTAACAACTCCTGATGCACTGGAGGCAAAGACTATTGCTTTGGTTTCATGTAACTCACCTCCAACAATTCACTTTAGAGCAACCTGTTAGTAGTTGTAAGACAAATTTTGACTTTCATGTGTTTTGTTTTAATTGCTAGACCTAACAATGGAAAGAATTACTCATCTGTTTTAAGTTATTTAGATCTCATACCAAAATATTTCCAGAATGTCAAAATTCATATAAAATATTCGTTGTTTATAATAATATAAAAAATTGGTATACCTAGTTGACATAAATATATTGTTAGTAGCACAAGATGATGAGGATGACAATGATATGGAAGATTATGATAGTACAGACCAGTATTTAATCCTTGGGGAAGGGAGAAAAGTGTAATTTTTGTTTGATGCTTGATATTCAAATCTTAAGCTCATGCTGTTTGTTTAAGTTGGGATGTACACACACCCTGGCGATCTGAATTTTACTTTTGATTTTAGGTAGATTTCAAAAGAAATACTATCTATTACATTCTCCCCTATGTTGGAATTTCTAGAAAATTTATGCAGAACTACACTGATCATGACTCTCAGAACCCAAAACTACCAGTTCAAAACCCCAGTTCAAAACTTTATCTATCTGTCTATGTCACTTTTTTATGGACATGGTAACTTAAAAAAATTCTGCACAAATCTCTTCCAAACTGATACATAAAATCAAGGGGCATAAAATCTCAGTCAAGTTTGTTAATGGGCAAAATCAAACTGGGGGGGGGGGGGGGGGAATGGCAGGCTTTTTGTAAAATCTGCATAACTTAATTAAGATAGGTATCGAATCTGTTTAAAGTTATTATTACTTCTGGGAAAAGGGCCAAAATTTTATGTATGAGAGATTTTTGATATAATTAAAAATGGCCTCAAAAGGGGGGGAAAAATAGAGGTTTCAGAAGAAAAAAAATCATAACTTTGTCAATTCACAAGATATCAAATCCTCTTAATATTATCTACAACTTTTATATTGACAAGTTTTTTATAGGACAGCAAAAACCCTTACAGGAAAAAAAAATTCTGCCGTTTCCATCTTTTTGACACAGGTAGATTTCAAAGTGGGTGGTTCCAACTGCCTCATCATGGTAAAAAGGTCATTTCTTCTGCTATTCCCAATAAACAGCCATCCCACAGTCTACATCTTCAAAATCTACCTGTGCCTGTAGGCCGAGCCATCAGGGTTTTTTTAAAATTTACAACCTGTTTTGAATACATTATGAAAGAGTGTACGCTAATGTACAAATAATTATATAAAGTTTTATAAGTACCTTGAAAAATATTTTTTATCTGTTCACCATCTTTCTCCTTATATAGGACAAAATGACGAATATGACATTTTTTTCATCCATTGAAGGCAAATGAAAATATTTCCATTGGCCAAAATTAAGGGCAGAATGATGGGATCCCCAGCAAAAATTTTAATTTTCTCATCTAATATTATCAGGGAGGGAATTACAACCTGCTAGAACCAGTATATCTGTTAATTGGTTTCAAAAATCGAAATTATAATGTTCACTAATTCAGTCAATATGTCATAAAAATGTTGCAACATTTTGCAAATTGCAGGAAAGCTTGCATGTTTTAATACTTCACTGCACAAAATGTATATCAGTATTTATGTTAGATTTGTTTTATCCAAAATGTGTGAAAAAATAAAACTGTATTATACACATGTTGCATATCTTTACTTTTGTAGACATCTGCTTTTATCTTCATAAATTAATGCTTCAATTCATCTCTGAATCCATTGATTTTCATGTTGTTTCACTGAAATAAATGTAAATTGCTGTAGCAATGAAGAAAATTTATGTGAGTTTATTTAAATTGCATTTTTTTTTCCTTTCACATGCAGCTTAAAGTAAAAATAAAAATGTGCAACACCCTGAAACAACAAAGAAAACTAAATATTTCTATTATTTTCTGATGGAAGGCTTGTAACAAGAGCTCATTTTAACTTCAGATTTTTAATTTGCTTATTGAGTTCAGAAAAAAATCTTGGAAGTTTAGGCTGATAGTCTCTTTCCCACTCTCCTATTTTATACAAATGTACAACTTTTAATTTTGTGGTATTGAATGGAATAACACATTAAATTAAAATTTTATTTAATTAATTATATCTGAAGTTTATTATTAAATCTTTAGCTTAAATTTCATGTAATTAATTACTAATAAGTTAACTAAAGTTATTAAAAATTAGTTTATAAAATCTAAAATTATTTAAATGCTTTATGATGAATTTTTTTTACCACCAAAATAAATCAATGGTCATCGAAGTATCTCGCCCCCTTTTGTCAGGACATTTGTAGGTGTATAGAAAGGAATATCTATTAACCCCTTCAGGACCAGTGTCCCATATGCAATTTTCTTTTCTTTATAGTAGTTTTCACTTTATAAAATAACTGAAATTCTGTTATTAAGTATGGGGTCATTCCATGTCAAATCAACACAGCTAAAAACCTGACCACCTCAAAATTTTATGATATTAAGCTCAGTTGTTAATATCATAGATACATGAATAAATACTCCATGATAAGTCTATCTCTCTTGATTTTGGAGATAATTATCTTCAAATAAAATAAATTGAATAATGAATTCGATAATATTCGTAAAATTGCTTGTAACAATGGTTTTAAGATACACCATATTAATAAATTAATCAGGGATATCGCCAATAATAAGAAACCAGAAAACAAAGTTGATTCGCAAAAATATCAACTTTATACTCTTCAATATTATTCATGCTTTTTTGAAAAATTAAAATACAGCCTTAAACATTTCAATATCTGCTTAATAGTCAAACCCCCTCAGAAATTAAAAAATAGCATTTGCAGTAAAATTGACCCAATTCATTTTGAGTATTATTCAGGAGTATATGAAATACCTTTTATTAAAGAAGATGGATCTAAGAATTACTATATTGGTATGACCAGCAGGAAATTTAATTACAGAAAAAAAGAGCATATAGCTAACATTAAGTATAATAGAAAAACCACGACCCTGGCAAGATTATATCAAGAAGAACTATTCAAATAAATTTCAATGAAAGTAAAATAATTTTTTCCCTCCAGTCCATACTATCCATAATAAGTGAAACCATAGAGATACTAACATGCAAAAATACAATATGTAAAGATGCAGCATCTTTTAACTTACCGAAATTGTGGCTCGAGTAACTCCATGGTTAGAGATAGGAAAATAAACAACCAAGTAAAAATAAAAGATAATGTGTGTAGTTTAACAAAAAAGTACATGAAAATTAAATGATAGCATTTCAAATAATAACTTAAAAGACTGTGCAGTTATGGAATAATCTCATTTTTCTTTTTAATTGCTCAGAGTGAGACAAAACATGTCAAACAACCTAATAAGTTATTTTACTATGTATTTATTATGTTGTTTATTTACACCTTTTAGCATTTAAAAGAAATATATGAGTAATATATTTTAAAGTATAGTGCTCATAGGTATATTCTTATCATATTCTTTTCACACCGTAGAAATTTTTAACTGCACTTTAACATGTAACATATACAAAAGTGTAAATTAAATTTTTAAAAAATGGAGAATTTAGGAACATATACAAAAGTGTAAATTAAATTTTTTTTAAATGGAGAATTTAGCAACATATACAAAAGTGTAAATTAAATTTTTAAAAAATGGAGGAGAAAAACATGGCTGAGATGAAAATTTTACTTTATGTGTCATTCGTCTTTTTATGTTTGCATTTGTGATTATAGTTTATGAGAAAAAAAAATGTTTGCAGCTTACTTTAATGATGTTACACTATTTCAAATATGTTGAAATTGATATACATCACTGAGATGCACTACTTGATGCTTACTGTAGACTATAGTGCATATAGTATATATCGTTCATTTACCAGGGAAATAAGACATATAAAAGTATTCGGTTTCACTACTATCTATGAGTAATAGTTGAGGGAGTCGGGACAAGAGAATTCTAAGCCACATTTTTTATCTTCAGATATATGTCAATTTGAAACTTACATACTCATATCAACATATAAAACGCAAAGTTTTGCCAATCTCTAAGTAAAATTTGAGATATTCTGAATTACAATATAGCATCACTTTAATGATATATACACTTACTTTCCGGTAAAGTTCATGTAACCTGGGACATATGCTGCTACCTATTGACAGAAAAACAATAATATGTACAATATTATAATTTACAATATTAAGCAACAGATTACAGTGTCAGATTTATTTCACCAAAAATGTGGCTTGACACTTTCTTGCTGTGACCCTCTCAATTGTTGGAAGTGAGTTTTTAATTGTGATATGTGTTTTTAAATTTAATTAATTTAACTTACTACTTAAAGTGTAAAATTCTATAGATTATATACAGGGATCCACAAATAAATACAACAATTCATGGAAACTCTAAAATACTGAAAAATTCATTCAACCCCTAAAATATTGAAAAATTCAATTGGCTATAACATTTTTTTTTTTTATGTGTATCAGAACCCAAATTTCACGAAGATTTATTCTTAGTTTTTAGGTAAGACTTTCAAACCACCAAAATTTGAAAAGACAAGAGTCTACCACTTTACTTAAGGCTGCTCATCAGTAAATTTCCCGATTCCCCTCGCTAATGGCCTTCCTATGGGCGTAGGATGCATTCGTATTTTTAAAATATTTCCCCAGGAAATTAATATTTTTAACTTCTGTTTTCTGTGTACTGATCTTAAAGAATGTCTCTTTTTTTCTTAGTTATCAAAATATTTCTAAACTATGTGCTTAATTTATATTTTTATATGTTAAAATCGTAGCGAAACGGAATATGATTTTAACATTTCATATAAAATTCAGTATATATTTTAGAAAAAAATTGACAACTAAGAAAAAAAGAGACATTCTTTAAGAACAATACAAAGAAAACAGAAGCTAAAAATATTAATTTCCTTGGAGATATTTTAAAAAATACGAATGCATCCTATGCCCATAGGAATAACATTACCGCAGGGAATCAGGAAGTTTACTGATGAGCAGCCTTAACACTCTTTGTTAGTAGTGTGTAATTTTTCATATTTCTTTTATTTTAGTTTCATTCATGCATAAGATTATTTTCTTGTATTTATGAACTTTAGAGAGTAACTTTCAAGTTTTCTCATTGTAACAATAACTTTATAGGTTTGTAATTTTTCCAAAAAGTTAAAAAAGAATGCTCTTCGACGATTTCAAAAACAAGCTGAATATACTCGTCAGCAGCACACCCAGCAGTCAGTTGTAGTTGCTGCTCCTGAAGGTCGTCAAGTGCACTATATGCAGTCTCAAAGTGTAGGTCAAACTTCTGGTTCTACTCCAGCCCAACATCCTGTATCCCGTGTCTGTCAACTTCCATTACAGATGGGTGTAAATTATGATTCAATGTGGGGATCAAACCCTTCACCATATGTAAATGAAATGCCGAGTAAGATATTTTTTGATTTTTTTAATTTAATATGTAGAGCTTTTCTAAATAATTATATATGGGTTCTTACTACAACTAATGAGAGACAGTTTGTGTATGTGATACTGTAATATCATGTAGTCAAGATAGGCAATATAGCAGTTCAATAATTGGTGGAAAACAGCCTATCAAATTACAATTTTTAGTTTCCTCATGAGCTGCAATGTTCCCTAGTCCATATCCGTAATGTGATTTTAGTGATGGACGATTCTGGAGAAATCGAGTATTGATAAACATCGACATCACATACAACAGCTCATTGATCACAATAAAAATGGATTCCCAAATTCTAATTTCAATGTTCTAGAATTAATTCCTTAATTCTAGTATGTATTTTCTAGAATCAATTCTCACATAGATAGCTTAAAAAGAGTAACACCTAAACTTATAGATCAATTAGCAGGAAACTTTATCATGAATCGTGATAACAGGGATTAGACAATAGATGAATATTTTTGGAGCTCATTTCATAGCAATATATAATGTATTTATTCTTTCGATTTTACAATTTTAGCAGTAAAACTGCTGTCAAATTTCGTATAAGAACCTTTTTCTTTCCAGGTTAAATTATTATCTTTTTAGTTTAGAGTCTAGTTATTTAGGTTTTTAGTTTATTAAATTCGGGTTGCGGGTCGAAAGTTATTTTTCGAGTTCAGGTCAATAAAATTTATTTTATCAGGTTCTGAGTTGACTTCAAATGGAATTTTCAGGTTCAGGTCAGTGTTATACTCAACAAGTACAGGACTCGAATCTCTAAGGATGAGGGATGGAGACAAACTTGAGAGATAAAACTTAACTAGCGAGAACCCTGAGTCCCTGAGGAACGTGGTTCTAAAGCAAGGATGGAATGTTTGACCTGAAAGTAGATGAAAATTTTGATTATTGTTCATAAATAGTGGTCACAAATAGTTTAAAAAATAATATCGATGATTAGTTGGTAATCAAATGACTTGGGAAGTATGTGACAAATGGTCCCATCTAAATCGGTGTATAATTAAGAAAATTATGCCTTTTTTTTGGGGGGGGGGCGGAGGAGACAAACTTGAGAGATACAACTTAATTAACGAGAACCCTGTGTAATGTGGCTCAAAAGCAAGGATGGAACTGCAGAAAACTATAAACTGTAAAAAAGCTTTATCACCAAGAGTTGCAAAAATAAAATTAATGATTAGTTGGTAACCAAATGACTTGAAAAAAATATGAAAAAAGTCCCATTCAAATTGAACTATAATTAAGAAAGTTGTGATTTTGAGGTAGGGGTAGGAAGGTGGGGAAACAAACTTGAAAAATACAATTTAATAAACTAGTAAACCAAAAAAACTAGGCTCTAAACAAAAAAGATAACAATTTAACCTTGAAAGAAAACCTATACGAAATTTAACTGCAGATCTGCCTCTAAAATAGCTCCAGAAAAATCAATCTAATGTGCTGCTAATCGTTATAGATCAATAACATCTGTCCGCAATGCTGATATGAAAGAAAATACTACCCATATCAATGTATTGAGTCAACTGCAATGACGATTTGAATGAAAATAAAAATGAGCCATTCTACCGAAATCGATGAGGGCATTGGCTGCAATGCTGATGCCATATTGAGGAGATCTTTAGTGTACATTTATTCTTTATTCAATATCTCGAGTTTTATGGGCCCCATCCTCACACAACATCATTCGTCTTGATTTGTTTCCCAGAAACATAATACCTAATGATCATTTAAAAAAAAATAGTAATAATAATTTTTGCCATACGGACAAGCGAAAAATTGCAAATTTTGTCAATTTGTTTTCTGAAAATAATCATGAGTTTCATTCATCATATACAGAAGAAATTAAACTTTGTCAGTTGCTCATGGAAAAAAAATCATGACTTTCATCAATTTGTTGCGGGAAAAAAAACTTCATCAATAGGTTGTGAAAAATAATCGCGGATTTCGTTAATTTGTGTCAGAAAAAAAAACGCAAATTTCGTTTATCGCTAACAGAAAAAAGAATTGCAGATTCTGTCAATTACATGTCGGAAAAATCTTTAATTTGGTATATCTGTTGTTGAAAATAATTGCAAAATTTGTAAATCAGTTATGGAAGGATATTGCAAATTTCTTAAATTGTACGCAAAAAAAAAACTAATTTCGTCAATTTGTCGTCAAAAAAAATGCTGAATATCATCCGTTAACCATGTGGAAAAAAAGAACTTTGTCAATTGGTTGTGGAAAATAATTGCAGATTTCGTCAATCAACTGCGGAATAAAGCTGTGAATTTTGTCTATCACTAACATAAAAAAAATTGTGATATGAAAGTAATAGTCTCTTTAATAATATTCCATAAAAGTTTTAAAAATATAAGTAAGTAATTTACATTCTGGGAAGAGGGGTTATGAATTTTTGTATAGTTCTCAAATAAGTTTGTAAACAATCTTTTTAAGAAAACACTAATATACAAAATATTGCTCAGCCTTCTTGGCTTTATAGAGAATCCTTAAACTAATATTCACATTCTGCAGGTATTTGAAAAAAAATTTCTATACTAGGGGGCACTGCCCCCTACGAGCTATGATTGCCAATCCCTGTTCTGACACTACAAACTTTAAAAACACTCTAAAACAATTTGATCAACTCTAAAATGATTACGGAAAATTGAAATATAATTAAACAACCAGTGGCGATCTGCTGTAATCAGGTTTCCATTCATTTTCCTTTGACTGGGGGATTTTAAGGATTGCATCAACTGCTGTCAAAACAGCTAACTGTTTTCTTGTTTGATTAAATTAGATCAATTAAACATTTGAAAATCTACTTGTCTAAAATGGTTAAGTAAACAGTGTCGCTGTTGTGGGGAATTTCTAACAATGTTGTAGAAAATTGGGTACTTTCCATTGTTTCGGTGACTCTTTATATAAAAGAAAAGAACTGTGGCCAAAATATAGCATTTAACGCCAAAAGTTCATGACCGTCGCATCGCATTCAATTGACATGAGATGCCTTACACATGTTAGGTATGCTATCAAGTGATTTTTAATTCAAAGTTATCTGTATTTTTAATGATATTTTAACAATTTAGTTAATTCGTTAATAAACATAATTATTAAAAGCAAAAATATAGTTTTTAATTGAAGGACAATATTATTTACGCTGTTTTAAAATTTGCAATATTAGGTAAAAAGTTTTGTCAAAATAAATTATTCACTCATGTAAATATATTTTTAAATTGAAACTGTTTCAAAATATTGTTATTTGAGCATTTTAAATATGACCTAAGTTTCTCCATTTAATATGCTTTGAAGGTGTAATAATTTAATTATTTCTCTTTAAATATTCATGTGCAAGTATATTTTCAATTACCGTATTTACCCGCGTATACGTCGATCCCGCGTATAAGTCGACCCCCCCACTTTCCCAATCAAGAAATGTGAATTTTTTAAAATCCCGCTTATAAGTCGACCCCCCACTTTTCTGATCAAGAAATTTGATTTTTTTTTTAAATACATTATTCAAAATCACCTGGAAAAAAAAAGAAAGTACTAAATGTACAATAATAAAGAAACTTTAATTTTTTTTTGTACATTTATTCGAAATTATCTGAAAAAAGTACTAAATATACAATAATGAAGATAATAATATACTAAAGTAATATATCAAGTTAATCTGATTCAAGGTCCGATTCAGTATCGGACTCGCCAAACAATTCACAAAAATCCCTCGTCATCGGCTCATCATGATACACGTTTTCAATTTCTGTATTTGCTTCCTTGTCGTTATCACTTTCGAAAATGGCATCATCTTCTGTGCCGTCTAGTTCCTTGCTTATGCAGCATTTCTTGAACGATTTTATAATCATTTCGGAAGGAATTTGATTCCACGCATCTTTAACCCACTGAGCAATTAATGCCATGTCGGGCTTTATAATAGTACCGCCCTTTGTAAATGTTGGGCAACCGGATGAAATCCACTCTGCCCAATATTTTCTAACATTTGCTTTGAAGGGCTTATTGAAGCAAAAGTCTAGGGGTTGAAGGACGGATGTCAACCCTCCCGGGATTACAGCTACAGTCGTTTTCAGTTCTTTTGTCACTTTATTCACGTTTTCAGAAAAGTGGCCACGAAACGAGTCGTAAACTAAAAGGGAAGGTTTTTTTAAAACAGCTCCCGGTCTTTTACTTCACACATTTTTAAGCCAGTCGACTGTTCCGTCAGCATCCATCCACCCCTTTTCATGGGCTCAAATCAGCACACCAGATCGAAATGTAACGTTTTTCGGCAACGTTTTTCTTTTAAAAATAATCAACGCGCGGATGAAGCTTACTACCGTCGGCGAAACAGGAAAGAACGACCGTAAAACGGGGTTTTTCGTGCCCAGTCGTTTTTACCAAAATGCTTTTTTCCCCCCTTGCAGTTCACTGTTTATTTTCTGGTAGGTCGAAACACATGGGTGTTTCGTCCATATTTCCTATATGGCAAAGTTCAAAAGAATTCATTTTTCTTTGATCAATGACGTATTTTTGAAATTTCATAATCTTTGCTTCCAAGTCAGATGGTAATTATTGTGCCAGTTTAGTGCGCTGGCGTAAAGTCAAACCATGATGATTCATAAATCTAGTGCACCAATGTTCTGATGCACGAAACGTGTTTGGAACACCATACTTTTCTGCTTTTGCTTCATTGCTCGTAAAGGTATGGCAGTTCTAGTGACAATAAAACCATTCTGCCGGCATTCTACAACCCAATCATGCAATACATTTTCGAGTTCTGGAAAGGGCGATTTTCCTTGCCGCAAAGCCTTTTTAGGTGCGTTCGTAATTATATAAATACGTAGCACCTATTGTCGTCGCTTGGTCCGTCCGTCTGTTTGTCCGTCCGCATATAACAATGCAAAAACTACCCAACCGAATGGTTTGAGATTTAAGATATATTATCTTTGCAGAATTTTGTCGAGACATTTCAAATTTTATTAAAATCGAATCAAAACTTTAGGAGATATTAATAAAAATATTTATTAAGAAATTTGAATTTTTTTTTTTTAAATCTGTGCTTTTTTGTTATAGGAGCTTCTGAAGTTTAATTGTCAAGCGACCGAGATATGACAGAAATTAATCTGCAGACGATATAATTCATTTCACAGAATTAAAAATCATCAAGATCTGAATATTTATATAACTAGCTACAGTACGAACGCACCTCGTTTGTCACGTTTGACGTACAATTTCCAACTTGTTTGATTTTGGGATGTTTTATAGCTTTGCCTTATTCTTGCGCCAATCACGTATCAATTTTTCGTGAACCCCAAACAGACGAGAAGCAGCACAGTTGTTAGACTCTTCCGCAAAAGAAATAACTTTAAGTTTAAATCCAGCTGCGTATGAATTTCAATTATGTTTTCTAATAACTAAATCAGACATATCAGTAGAAACAAGGAGAAAAAGTGCAGTAAGATAAACTAAGAAATAATGAATAAGTGTACTATCAAGAACACGCAAGATATAACGCGGGCCACTTGTTTTAAGATAGTCACATGTTTCTAGCCACTGGCGGACGATTCAATTGCACATAGGGGTGATACATTCTCAGAATTTTATCTACTGATCTCTCAGAGGTAGGAGGGGTGGTAGTAGGCGTACATTCATCGCCAGCACCAAAACCGTCACTCAGTCTCCAAACCTTTACCTCAGCGCTGATAAGGAAAAGCAGTTCATTCTTCTTTTTCTCTCCTGGTATGGAAATTAACAGTAAACGACATCATTGTGTTGTGAAATGCGAAAAGAGAACAATTGCCTTTCAGAAAGGCATTTTTGACTTCTGGTTAAAAAAAAAAAAAAAAAAAAAAAATAAGGACCCTCGCATAAGTCGACCCCCCGAACTTTAAAGTATTTTTTTGTCCAAAATTTCTCGACTTATACGCGGGTAAATACGGTATGTAATTTTTTATATTTACTGCTTTTAACATGTGATCATTTAATTATTGTAAAGTTTTATTTCTGTTTTTAACAGTCACGTTTAAATGCATTTTTTAATTGAAAGGAATCAATGTTTATCTGTATTTTTAATGATATTACCATTATTATGTGTGCTATTTTACAAATTGGCAACAATTCAAATAATAGACTTTTTGAAATATGAAATAAATCTCCATCAAAATAATGAAAATTTGAAAAAAATTGAAATAAAGCCTAAAAAAAATAGTCAAATTAAAAAAATAATTGCACTCTGCACACCGCAAGCTTGTCAACGAAAACTACTTTGACTGACTTTAATATTAAATATCTCTTAAAATATTTCTTCTATTTAAAAAAAAAAATGTCTTCTTCAGAATAATTTTTGAACTTTTCTCTATAAAACTACCAATTTTCATATTTTTATATTAGTCTAAGAGCTAGCAACGTCAGAAAACACGTGATTTTTGCAAGGCTCATTTTTCTATATATTCTCCGTCTTTATTGTGTAGTACGAATGCGGCCATTCTGGCTGGTGAAAGTGGTTGCGTTTACCTGTGGGGGGAGGGGCAATGCAGGTAAAAAAGTGACAAAATTACGTCATTTTAGCATGAATTTTGTTTATAAAACTTGAATCTGCTAACTATTTGTGATATTAAGTTATTAGTCTGACACCGTTTTAACGTTGCCAACACCGTGCCAGACCCTCATTTATAGGCAAAATGAGGTGTCAAATTCACGTCATTTTAGCATAGCTGAAATTTTAGTATGTTATACTTTGGCTATCAGATAAGCCATAATTAATTTGCCAGACCGAAATTCGGTTGCTAAATTACTGCCAGACGCCGATTTAAATCTGGTAGAGAAACTATTATGAGAGTTTGCAGCTTTTGTAGTGCTTTGTCTACTTTCAATACACAATAAAGCCGTAATTAGTGCCAAAGCAACGATCCTTGCTTTAGATAAAAGTATCTCTCTCTCTCTCTCTCTCTCTCTCTATATATATATATGAACAGCCGCCCGTCCCGACTTCATATGGGTTACTATCAATACACAGCCAAGCCATGATTGTCGCCAAAGCAACGATTGTTGCTTTCTATAAAAGTACATATATTTATGATTAGAAAAATGCCACGCAAAATATCTAATAAAAAATTAGCATTAGATGTCTTATTTGTTTAGTCTTTCATAACCGAGTTCATAGTCGATGTTGGCTCTAAAATCGCTGGCTCTAAAATCGCTTGTTCCAAAATCGCTGAAATATATGTTTAACTCCTTTTTTAGTAGAATTGGTATGCTGAATTTCACACTCCTATCTAAAACTGCTTTTCAGATATGGCGGGGAAATGACCTAAACTCTCAACCACCCCCATTTAACTCCCTTAGTGATTGAATTTCTAAAATCCATGAAATAAATGTTTAATTATTTTTTTAGTAGATTTGTTATCCTGAATGTCATACTCCTACGTAAAACTGCTGCAGAGATATGGAGAAATGACCTAAATCTTTCAAACCTCCCATTTAACCCCCGTAGGGCTGAATTTTCAAAAATACTCTCTTAGTGGGTACATATCTTCCAAATTTGGTAGTCCTAGGAGCAGCGGTTGAGACTCGGCGTTGATTCTGAGTCATGAGGACATGCTCTTTTATAAGTATAGAGATGTATAAAATCGCCAAAGGAGCGAAAAAAGAGCAAAACTGAAACTCCGCCGTAAATTGTCAACCATTTATTTAAATTCTGTCTTAATTTTTAAGTAATATTATAATTAATCTTTATTAATATTCGCTGTTAATTTTAAACTATACAACATATATTTTTTTCTCTTAATTTTCTAAATAAACTTATAGTGGTTAGAAAGAAATAGGCAATGTTAATGATGATAAAGATGATAATAATTCTTATAATGATGACAGCAGTGACGAAGATGAAGACCTTGAAAATGCACAAGGCGAAATAATTTTGAAATAATAGTTTAAGTTAATGTACTTTGTAGCACTTATTTTTCATTATATTCAGCACTTATTTTTATTATTATATATAGCACTTATTTTTCATTATTATATATAGCACTTATGTATAGCACTTACTTTTCATTATAATATATTTTTTGAAAACTCAAAATGGAATGTATTAACTTTTTCTTTCGTTTACCTGTTCGCTACAGTTCGCTGACCTGTTATTGCTAATTTATGCCTATTATTATATTATTTTTTATTATTTATTATTATCAACTATGACGTATTTTCATACTTAATTTTATTGCTTGCTTACTTCTTTCTAGATGTTAGCATTAATTTAGCAACGGAATTGGTGTCTGGCTAATTAATTATGGTTTGTCTGATACCCAAAGAATAACATATTTAAATTTGAACTGTGTGTAGATGATTTATTTTTTACCTATAAACCAGAGTCTAGCACGGTCTTAAAAACGTTGAAACTGTCTGGCATTAATGGCTTAATATCACAAATAGTTTGCAGAAACAAATGTTATAAACAAAACTCATGTTATCAAAATTTAATGTTGTAATTTTTTCACCTGCATTGCCCTTACTCTCACAAGTAAACACAACATCTTCTGCCAGCCAGACCGTCAAATAAGGTTATATAAGTTTATTCAGATAATTAAGAGAAAATATTTACTAAATTATTTAAAAGTTAAGAGAGAATATTAAAAAAAGTTAATTCACTAAGGGGGTTAAATGCAGGTTCGAACGTTTTAGGTCATTTCACCATATCTCAGCAGCAGTTTTTGATAGGAGCACAAAATTCAGGCTAACAAATCTACTAAAAAAAAAAATAGTTAAACACGTATTTCAGCGATTTTAGAAATTCAACTACTAAGGGGGTTAAATGGATTGTCAAACGTTTTAGGTCATTTCACCATATCTCAGCAGCAGTTTCAGGTGTGAGCATGAAATTTAGGATAATAATTCTACTAAAGAATAATAGTTAAACACGTGTTTAAAGCAATTTTAGAAATTCACCCACTAAGGGGGTTAAACAAAGGATATGAACTCAATTATGGAAGATTAGACGAATAAGACAACTACTGCTGATTTTTTATTAGATATTTTGCGTAAGACATTTTTTAAAAGAAATTCATTTAATCAATTATAAAGCTGAGGGATTTAGCATGATTGCGTCAAAATAACATATGTTTTTTCTGAATGTCATTTTGACGGTTTATGGACGCGGATGTGTTATTGTGATCGGCGTATATTTAGAATATTGAATTTTTACTTATGTTACCTGGTAGGCCAAGGTTAACTCGGGTGAAGACTGGTGGTTCTGCTATATTAAAATTAATTTATTATTGTCATTATGTATATAAATAGAAAAAACATTACTTATCACATTTTTACAAGCTTTTATTTAAAGTTTAAAATTTGTAAGTACTGCAGTTTTTTCTCACCTCCACTTCTATCCTATTTAGAATTATTTTAGAATATTATTTAGAATAATGTTTAATTACCTACCACCTACCCTGCATTGTAGTCGACACATTGTGCACCCACGCGAAGTCGGGACGGGCGGCTATTCATATATATATATATATATATATATATATAGAGAGAGAGAGAGAGAGATACTTTTATCTAAAGCAAAGATCGTTGCTTTGGCAACAATTACGGCTTTATTGTGTATTGAAAGTAGCCAAAGCACTACAAAAGCTGCAAACTCTCATAATAGGTGCTTTCTCTGCCAGATTTAAATCGGCGTCTGGCAGTAATTTAGCAACCGAATTTTGGTCTGTCAAATTAATTATGGCTTATCTGATAGCCAAAGTATAACATACTAAAATTTCAGCTATGCTAAAATGACGTGAATTTGACACCTCATTTTGCCTATAAATGAGGGTCTGGCACGGTGTTGGCAACGTTAAAACGATGCCAGACTAATAACTTAATATCACAAATAGTTAGCAGATTCAAGTTTTATAAACAAAATCCATGCTAAAATGACGTAATTTTGTCACTTTTTTACCTGCATTGCCCCTCCCCCCACAGGTAAACGCAACCACTTTCACCAGCCAGACCGGCCGCATTCGTACTACACAATAAAGACGGAGAATATATAGAAAAATGAGCCATGCCAAAATCATGTGACGAAAACGTTGCTAGCTCTTAGACTATATGCAATAGATTTAAGAATATTTATTATCCCAGAAAGACTGTAAGGCACAAAAAATGCATTGATAGTGGCTACGATGGTGGTGGTTACTTTTTTTTAATATGTAGAGTTAGAGATTATCTTCCTGTACTATTTATAAATCTCAAGAGTATAATGAATTCATGCTAAAAATGATTTATGTGCAACCATATTTTATGGTGGAATAAGCACCAGTTGAAGATTTTACATATAAATTACAACTAATGCTTTATATTACAGATATTTCTACTAATGTCTCAAACGGATTATCTCATCAACGATCAAATTGCCAAGGGTCAGGAACAGATAGCTATGATGAAAGTGATGGATGTCCACCTGAAAATGCACCTTATGAACAAGACAATTATAGGGGGAGAGACCACAAACAAAATATTTCTGGATTTGATAATTGGCATTTTCCTGGATCTAGTGATGCTTACTGTGATCCGAAATCAGACTGCACTAAATCATATGATGAAAGACATGATTTTAAGAGGTCACAGTCCCAAGACAAAGGAGAAAAGCCTTTTGGTTTTGAATCTCATCCCCATGAAATAGATCACAGGTATTCATTAATTTCAGTTTACTATCTACACACATTTTTCTAAGTGTTTAAAACAGTTGCTTTGATTTATATTCCTCCAAAATTTGATTGAATATTTTACAATTATATTCAATTGTGCTGTGAAATTAATTGTCATAAAGAATTAATTTGCTCTGGAGTATTGGAACAAGCAACAATTCTATTTGAAGCTTTAAAATTGTTTTTTAGTTCTCAATATTTGCTTATTTCCACTAAATGATTCTATTTAAAAACATAGTGTGGGAAGCTTTTTCTTAGAAAAGAAAGGTATTTGAGCAATACTGGTAAAATGAAATTTTTAATTCAAACCTAGAAATTTCAGTTCAATGTTGAAATTGACCTTTAGTGGCATGATTTAAAGAGAGAATGATGTGAAAAAGTAAAAAAAAAATATTTTTTGAAGTAAATTATGAGCAGTATAAAATATTATTTACAATTATTTTTGTTAATTCTGTAGAGGTTTGAATTATATATCTCATTTAAATGTTACTTGCTGTTTGTCGAATAGATTGAATTTTTAATATAATTGGAGAAAGATTAATGTTTGATTCACATTGCCAGCCCTTTGGTTATAATAGCACCCTTCTTGCCCCTTTTCAAAAAATGCCATCCAGATATACTGCCTTTTGTTTAAAAAAAAAATTGCTTGGCTCATTGTGGTGACTTGAAAAGAGTGCCTTAACCAAGTGGTTTTAACTGTGGTTAGTTTAAACAAACTAGTTTTTTTTCCTCAAGAAAACAAATTGTATTTTTATAGCAACTCAAATATAATATCTTCTTTTTTGTAATTTAAGTATTTCAAATTATTGGATATAAATAATTTCTACTTTTAATACTTTATCTCAGCAGTGAATATGAGAAATAGTGAGTCTAGGTCATGTTTGTATGTGTGTAGGATAAAAATTAGTATGTCTTGATGCACATATCTGATGCCCTAAAGATTTATCTTGAAACATGGTCAACCAACACATATACATATATATAAAAACTTGAAACTAAAGAAATAAAATAGATAAAAAAAATATTCAATAATTAGCATAAAACATTTTCATTAAAAAATGCAGATTTATTATTTAGAGCAAAACAAGATGATCTTTCAGATTTTAATCTAGTTGAAAAAGAAATGTTTCTCGATTGGACATTAAAAAATTGCTGACAGTTATAATTTGTATGTGTGATTTTTTGGGAGTACGTTTTACAACTGCATTAAAAAATAGTCTATTATGATGCAGGTAAAATTTTCAAATCTATCTTTTACTAGTACGTCAATGAATGGCTTTTGTAATTGGGTTCTCACAATTGCTTATTGAAAATCTGTATATAATAATCTAATAGTATTTAAGAATTTTATTTGTATAATTTTATATATATTGGATTTCTACTGTATATTATTTCTATGTGGGGTGTCCATTCTTATTGTTGACCGATAGCTAATTCCCATTACAGGTATAATTCAATTTTCCAAAAAGTATCAAATGTTTTTCATATGAGTTATATTTTTAAAAACTTTCACTGTGCTCTAAAAAGTGAAACAGTAAAAGTTTCATTTTTGTACAACGAAAACTTACCGAGTTATATTTTTATGAATTTTCAGCATCTTCTAGCACTAAAAACATTGAAAATTCATTATAATCAAAGTATCATAACTCAATAAGTTTTGGTCGTATAAAAATTATTTTTTTTCTGTTTTACTTGTCAGAGCATGGCAAAAGTTTTTCTAAATGTAACGTATAAAACTAAAAAATAATTTTAATTTTACTTTCAGATTTAAATTTGATAATTTGATTTAAATTTAATTTTGATTAAATTTTTAGATTTAAAAAGAATTATTTTGACATAAATAAACTTTCATATGATTATCAACATTTGAAACATTTTTGCAATTGCAACTATTCCTCACTAACAGTTTAGAAATTAGCTATTGATAAATGGACAACTTGTATATCTTTATTTTGTGCATATATTTTTTACACAACACTTTGATTTTTTTTCTATTATGTAAGAATTTAAGATGTTATTGTTTAATATAGATATATATTTAATATCTAGAGAAAAAGATTTTGAGGAACCTGACTACACATACAAAAGCAGATTTAAGAAAAGTAAAAAAAGTGATTCTAGAGACAAAGATAAAGGTACTAAGAGTAGTTCTTGGGCTCGTGAATATGATGATAGATTATCAGTAAGTAGTATTTTAAATTTCAATCAAGAATGGGTTGTGAAATAAAGGCTTTATCTTGAATATGTTTAATTTCTGAATGAAATATTGCATTACTGGAAAAACTGCTTTAGGGCTCGAATTTCAGGGATTTGCACCCCAAATATTGAAATCCCACTGAAAAGAATATTGTGGGCAAGATTCTCTCACCCAAACAATGTCTCCATTTTCTGGAAAATTTTGCTTTTTGAAACAACAATAAACTCTTGTGACCGATAGAGTTTTTTCCATAACAGATAAATGAATTTCTCATTTTTTTCCTGCGACCAATTGACAAATTGAAGAAATTCATGATTCCCCCCCCCCCCCTCCCATGAATGAGAGCGAATTTCGCAAGAACTGCAAAAATCTTGCGGTACATATGATGAAATTTTTTTTATGAATTTCAAGGAAGCATATTTAGAAACCAGAAACTAATTGATCCTTGCAATTCGTAGAAATTAGGATTTTACATTTATCAACCAGCATTTCTCATGCAATAGAAGAAACGAATTGACAGCTTTCCTATCAAACGTTTTACATAGATTTAAAATTTCAATGCATAGAACCTAGTTCAATTAAAGAAACTACCAGGGATTCCAGTTTTGGCTTTATTTATTTCATATTTTGGCTAAAACAATTTCATTCAGAAATAGATAGTGATAATGCCCCCATCACAAATATGCATTGTTCATGCAGATAGTTAACATCATATTTTTAAAAGTTTTCTGAAAAAAAATTAAGACAGCATAATTACAAGTTTCTGATATTTTCCAAATTTAAAAATGTTTCAATGGTATTTTGTCATGCCTGTATTAATGTAATTTTTTAAATAGCATGTAAAATAATAGTAGGGTTTAAAGAATTTTTTTCTCCCTCCCAATCTGTTTAACTCCTCTCCATTTATAATGTTGGTAGGGAGACATCCCTCTAAGAAAAATTTAATTTCAAGCCCTGCTTCTGTATGTATGTGTTACATAATTTGGAATTTGTTAAAACTAGGGGTTCCAACCTGATCTTTCCAGTTTACAGAATATACAGACATGCAACATTTTTGCCCCTTTTTAACATTTTCCAACCTAGTTGAAAAGTGTTTATGACTTCGATTTGTCTAGCCGTCTGCCGTCTGTCCGTGCTCTAACTCCCGTAAATATGCTCGGATTGCCCTGCAATTTTTATATGTTATTGTCGTTATCTATAGCATGTTCCCTGTTTCAACTGAAGTGTGTAGCACAGGGGTACTCAAACTCTTTTTTACAGGGACACTCAAAAGAATTTTGTTACATTACGGTCTATGGGGAAAAATCATTTGCGGTTTATTTTAATGATGTTATACAATTTCAAATACATTGTAATTGATATATATCACTAAGGTGCATTACAAGAAGCTTAATATGGAATACGGTGTGCATAGCACTTATAGTTACTTTACAGGGACAGTCAAAAGAATTCCGTTACATTACGTTTATGGAAAAAAATTGTTTGTGGTTTAATTAAATAATGTTTCCCTATTTTAAACACATTGAAATGTATATATATCACTAAGGTGCATTACAAGAGGCTTACTACATAATATTGTGTGTATAGCAGTTATCGTTCATTTACAGGGACACACAAAAGAATTCTCTACTGTCTGTTAACAATAATTCCTAGAAGTGCGTTTTATGTTGCTGAACTTAAATTTTTTGCTGATTTTAAATTTAACTCATTTTTTGTCTATTACTTGGTGTGTATAAATTCTGTATTTCATATACAGGGTAGCACAAAAGTTCGCGAACACATTTCTGTTTATTGACAGAAACTCCAGAAGTAGAATTTTAAACTATGCTACACGTTTCCTAACTAAACTAAAATTTAGCATCCTATGTAGTATATATACAAATCTGTAGATTATATACAGGGCTGAATAAAAGTATTCAGAAAATTTTCCGAATATTGTATATGTTGGAAATTCCTGAAATTATGTTTTTAAATATGTTATGCATTTTCCAAATTGTTTACTTAGATGTTATCTTTCATCTTATTAAACAGTAATGATTTGTAAAATTATTTTTGAAACATTAGAAAGTGTTATATAATCTATGCTTGATGCATGATTTTTTGTTCTTATTTTCATTATTCCTGGGAATAATGCATGAGAATGAACAGCACCAAAATAAGTTTGTTTTTACCTTCCTCATTCGACTTTCTTTCTAGTGACCTACAGTGTGTATAGTTTGTGTGTAGAAATCAGGGCCACACAAGATCTATTGTCTGCTAAACTGTTTATCTCCCGTAGTTCTAATCTGGATGAGTGTCTCTCCCTTCATTTCTCTGATCAATTGCACATTGATTTAGTGCATATCAATGAATTGCTGGAGAAAATATTTAAGCTGAGCCTTTTGTGCAGCCATACTCAACCTGCGGCCTGTGACCCAGTGACCTTTTATATGTGGCCCGTAACACATAACCTGTAATTCTAATTAATTGAGATATTCAAAAAGTGTGTTTAAGAACTTCAGAATAATAACAGTAAGAATAATAACAGTTGTAAATATTTTCATGGGAAGACAAAATCTATCCTGTTAGTTATAATTAATTTATAATTATGTTAAAACATCGTCAATTCTGTTTTCTTTTCCAAATGTTCTCTTTACATGTAGTCTTATTTGTTCTACAGTGCTGTATACATTTCTTAATATTCAACACCAATCACACCAAATTAATTAGATTTGCATTACATATTTCTGCAATTACAAAAATAATAAGGCATTTTTCTCGTGAGCAAAAAGTTGATTTATTAGATAAAATCAACTGTTTTTTTTTGTTTTTTTTTTAACTTGGAAGTTTGGCATTGGTATATTATTACGTTTTATACTTATTACATATCTAATACTGCTTTCTAGGATTGAACATTTGTCGGGGAAGAAATGTTTAAAAAAAATTTTTACATCTTTATTTCCAAACAATGAAAATTCTCAGCTTATTTATATAACATTAGCAATAGAAATTTTCCACGAAGGTTATTTTTTTTGAAAAAGTGGTGTTAAAATTTTTTTTAAACATTTCTTCCACGACAAGCATTCAACCCTACTAATAATATTAACGTTGTTATACTGCTTTGTTATATTATTTTTATTAACTTTCTATTTTAATTGCTCTTTGTTTCACCCTTTTATAAGTGCGTTGTGTCCCAGCTAACATCATAAACATATGTTTGTGGCCCACAAGAATAAAAAGATTGAGTATGGCTGCTTTAGTGTATGGGAAATTCACTTTTTCACATCGGCAACACTGCTTAGCGTAATCTCCAACACAAACATATGGAAATGTATTTCCTTGCATCATGTTGATTTCAACTTAACTTTTTTCTTTTGGATGCTATATTTTAGGTAGATTTCGTAAGAAATACTACCTATTACATTCTCACCTAAGTTGGAAATTTTGAAAAAATTTTGCAGATCTACGCCGATCATGACTCCCAGAACCCAAAACCACCCCCAGTTCAAAACTTTATCTATCTATCTATCTATCTATCTGTCTATGTCACTTTTTTATGGACATGATAACTGGAAAAATTCTGCATAAATCTCTTCCAAACTGATACATAAAATCAAGGGGCATAAAATCTCGGTCAAGTTCGTTAATGGGCAAAATCCAACCAGGGGGGGGGGGGGAGAGAAATCGGAGGGCTTTTTGTGAAAGCAGAAAAAACCCCATAATTTCTTAATTATTGTACATATCGAATCCGTTTAAAGTTATTATTACTTCTAGGAAAAGGGTAGAAAATTTATGTATAACAGATTTTTGATATCATTAAAAATGGCCCCAGGGGGGGGGGGGGAAGGGAGGTTTTAGAAGAAAATATTCATAACTTATCAGAAGATAATTACAATTCAGAAGATATCAAATCCGCTTAAATTTATTATAAATCCTCTTAATATTATCTAAAACTTTTATATTGACAAGTTTTTTATAGGACCAACCCTTATAGCAAAAAAAAATTAAAAACAAAAAAATCCCTGCCGGCTCCGCCTGCAAACAAGTTATTTTTCGAAGTAGGTGGTTCCAACTCCCGCATCTTTTCGAAACTGATGCATAAAATCTCAGTCAAGTTCGTGAATGGGCAAAATCAAACCTAGGGGGGAAAGGATGGGGGGTCTTTTTGTGAAAACTGAAAAAAACCCATAATTTCTTAATTATGATACATATCGAATCCGTTTGAAGTTATTATTACTTCTAGGAGAAGGGCCGAAATTTTATGTATGACAGATTTTTGATATAATGAAAAATTGCCTTAAGGAAGGGGAAGAGGGGTTTTAGAAGAAAAAAATTCATAACTTCGTCAATTCCCAAGATTTCAAATCCGCTTAAATTTATTATAAATCCTCTTAATATTATCCAAAAATTTTATACTGACCAGTTTTTTATAGGACCAACCGTTATAGCAAAAAAAAAAAAAAAATTAAAAAAAAAATCCCTGTCAGCTCCACCTGCAAACAAGTTATTTTTCAAAGTAGGCGGATCAAACTCCCGCATCTTTTCGAAACTGATACATAAAATCAAGGGGCATAAAATCTGAGTCAAGTTTGTTAATGGGCAAAATCAAACCAAGGTGAGAGGGATGGGGGGGCTTTTTGTGAAAACAGAAAAATCCCATAATTTCTTAATTATGATATGTATCGAATCCGTTTGAAGTTATTATTACTTCTAGGAAAAGTATGTAAAATCCTCTATTTTTTTCCCCTTTATGGACACCTGAGCAAATGTTTTTAAAATTGCAGTCTACGCATAAGTTTTTCTTATCTCATTGTAGTTTCATACTTTGTCAAAAATATTAAACGTAAATATTCCCAACTCTTTATATTCAGTTAAAACTTGAAAAATTAAGCTTAAATTTGTGCACTATTTTCAACTTTGTTGCTGGGTAGTAAAATAATTTCTTAGCGTTTGCATATAATTAGGTTCTAATTATATGCAAGAAATGTCTCAGTTGCATTGAGATAATGTGTGCTTTCCCAAATCAGTTACTGGGTGTTCTGCCTTTCCATTGTCATTTGCCTTTTTTCCCTTTTAATTTATTTTATACTTTTCCATGTTACATGTTTGAAGTTCAGTTAAAATTTTAACAGCTGGGAAAATTTGGATATTTCATTAAATATATTAAGTTTCAGATTTTTTCATAAAAAACTTATTTTTTTTATTTTAAAATATTTCTGCTGAAGAAAACCTAAACTAATTTGCCTACAAAATTCATCAAAATTTATTGTTATTTAACTTTTTATACTTTAGTAATTTAGGTAAACTTATAAAATGTTTATTTCCCCACTTTTACCTTTGGAAATTTCTGATGTAAATGTTGAATTATTTTTTATAACATAAAAATACTTCTAGATGATAATTTGGAAACCTGATTAATATTAGATAGTATTTCATATGCTGTTACCTAGTGCCTCTAATTTATGTCAAAACAGTTTCAATAGTATACGTTTAAAGGAGTAATATATATTAAAGCATTTGTGGTCATAGGTATATTCTTATGATATTCTTTTCACGCAGTAGAAATTTTTAACTGCATTTTAACATGTAACAGAAAGAAGCTTAAAATAAATTTTTTAAAAAGGGAAGAGAAAAATATGGCTGGGTTGGAAATCGTACTTTATGTGCAGTTCCTTGTGTTTTTTGCATTTGTGATTATGGTCTATGAGAAACAAATGTCTGCAATGTATTTTAATGATGTTTTGCTATTTCAAATATGTTGAAATTAACATACATCAATGAGATTCACTACTTGATTCTTACTATAGAATATAGTGCATATAGCATTTATCGTTCATTTACCAGACAAGTAAGACACATAAAAGAATTTGATTACACTACTATCTTTGAGCAATAATTGAAGTGGTCGGGGCAAGACAGTGCTAAGCCACATTTTTGATCTTCAGATATATGTCAATTTGAAACTTACATACTCATATAAACATATAAAACGCAAAGTTTTGCCAATCTCTCAGTAACATATGAGATATTCTGAATAACAATATAGCTTCACTTTAATGATATATACACTTACATGAACTTTACCGGAAAGTAAGATATATAACACGGGACATATGCTGGTACCTAGTGACAAAAAAAAAGTAATATGTAGAATATTATAATTTTCAATATTAGGCAACAGATTACAGTGTGAGATTTATTTCAACAAAAATGTGGCTTCTGACTCTCTCAATTGTTGGAAGTGAGTTTTCAATTGTGGTATGTATTTAAAAATATATCATATTAATTAAAGTGTACATTTCTATCAATTATATACTGGGCTCCAAAAAAAAAAACTCTAAAATACTGAAAAATTCAATCAAGACCTAAAGTATTGAAAAAATCAATTGGCTATAACATTTTTGTTTATGCGTATCAGAACTCAAATTTCATGAAGATTTTTTTATTTGTGTTTAGGTAAGACATTTAAACAACCAAAATTTAAAAATGCTCAGAGTCTACCACTTTACTAACACTCTTTGTTAGTAGTGTGTAATATTTCATAGTCTTTTTTATTTTAGTTTAATTTATGTATAAGATTATTTTCTTATATTTATGAACTTTACAGAGTAACTTTCTAGTTTTCTGATCGTAACAATAATTTTATAGGTTTATAATTTTTCGAAAAAGTTCCATAAGAGATTTTCTCCATGATTTCAATTATTCTCTAATGGAGATAAGGATTGTAAGAAGAGCTCATTTTAACTTCAGATTTTTAATCTGCTTATTGAGATCAGAAAAAAAATCTTGGAAGTTTAGGCTGATAGTTTCTTTTCCCACATTCCTATTTTATAAAATTGCCCAACTTTTAATTTTGTGTTATAGAATAGAATAGCACATTAAATAAAAATTTAATTAAATTTATTATATCTGAAGTATATTTTTATAAAACAAAAAAATGAGAAAAATAAACATAGCTCGTCCCGGCCTTGAACCCGGGCCCACAGATCAATAGGCAGACACATAACAACTGGGCTACGACACACGCAGTAATTTCATTACAAGTAAGTATTTAAGTTTTGTTCAAATATTAGACCCCCTATTTCTTAAATACTAAGGAGCGTTGTATAAAATTTGTGGAATCTCAAACTAAGGGACCCTTACAACATATATAAATATTCAAAATCTGTGATTACCAAGCTTGGTACTCTCCTTGTAAGGTACTACATAGATTTACTTGCTCAACAGCTATGAAAAGCTCCGCGGCCTACCCCACCCCACAAAAAAGAAAAGAAAAGGAAAAATTTGTTGGGAATTTTACTATGAAAAAAGATTTTTTTTTCTTCAGTAATACTTACATGTACACATAAGTATACAATATAAACTTAAGAAGCCTAAATTTTTAACTTAAAGTTAGTAGAGCAGTTTGCATTTTAATTTATAACTCAACATCCCATGATTGTCCCAAAATGAAACTGTAAGATATAGAAAATAAGTATAATGGTGACATATATGTTTTTGAAAAATATTAAAATATCTGATGAAAGGTCAACGGTCAAAATGTATGACCTTGAAATTAAAAAAATATATACATGTGATATATCATATGACAGCCCAATTCAAACACTTTCTAATGGCATCAAAAGCAAGTCCCTGTGACAATTAGGGAACCAAATATGACTAAATTTGAAATGCAAGAAATACAATAATTTGCAACTTTTATCCATCTTTGAAGCTAATTATCTCCAAAACCAAGAGAGCCACAGTCTTATCATAGAGTATTTATTAAATTCTCTATGATCCTAAAAACTGAGCTTAATATCATAAAATTCTCAGGTGATCAGGTAGAAAATGTCACTTTTTAGGGATGATTTGACATGGAATGACGCTATGGCAAAGATTACTACACAAAAATAGTTATCGGCTTGAGAGAAAGATTCTACATATTTTGTGAAAATGCATTGCTGCTTCTAAAGAAATTTAGATGCATTTGGCAATATTTACCGAAATGAAAGTAATGTAAAATCAAAAAACATCTGAACCATCTAAAACCAGTGCAGGGTTCCTACAGGTCAGGGAAAAGTCAGGGAATTTTTTTAATTTTTGGAGAGGTCAGGGAATAGTCATTGAAATTTTTATGTACCACTTTCCAACAGGATCACAGTTATCATTGTAAATGGAGAAATGTTGAATTAATTATTCCTGTGATCTATAATTTTTATGTATAATTTATGCAACCTTTGCAACAATAGTATAATTCGAAAAATAATTAAAACTTGGAAATACATGCACTGCATATTTTATTTTTTAGCATTTATATAGAATAAAAGAGGAGAAGCATACATGAAAATAGCACTGTTCTTTGGGAAATTAGTTCTGGTCAGGTTAACAAAGATTAATCTTACACAAATTATAAAATTTGCTTTGAAGTCATATATCTTGAACTGCCTAAGACAATTTTTGATGGCCTGCAACTTGCCCTAAACCTGCGAAGCTGTAACATAGAACAAACGAGAAATGAAAGAAAATTAATATCATACTTAAATGCAATTATTAATTAATAATCTATAATTATGTATCTAATATGAATTTTATTTATTATGAAATAATTTGAATACATATTAATTTATATTCATAAAGTTTATTTGGAATTCGTACAGTGATTTTTGTACTGGAATTTTTAGAGTTTTTCATGTTGTGATGAATTGTGTTCTGTACAAATGAATTTGGTTTCAAACTTTTAGCTAATTTATTGTAAATTGTTTCTTCTGTGATTTTTTAATTTTTTAGCATTCTGTGATGATTTTTTGTCATTCCTAAAACAATTCAGGTTATAGTGTTTTAATATTAATGTTTAAAGCTCTTTTTTTTAATGTGCAAAATTTCATAAATTTATCTTTTTTAAATATAACTCTCCTTTTAGTTACATTCTAAATTAGCAAAAGAAGAAAAATTAGTTTCTAACATATGTTTGGTGTTACAATCAAACCTCCATAATAAGCACCTATGCATTTGTAGGCTTTTACTGCAGAATAGAGGGCAAATTCTACAGTAAAAAAAAGTCTGCTTTTCAGAAGTTTTACTTTATTTTCTTTAATTAATATAAACATGATTTTTAACATAAAGATTTTTACATATTTTTATTATTGCTTTTAAACATTTTAATTGAAATTTAGGAAGAGGACAATGTAGATGTAGAAGAGATTAAAAGATCAAGTCACATGAGTGAAAGTAGAGAGGATGAACCTTTAAGTCAAGAAGGTAGAGAGAGAGATTGTGAAACAGATAAATCACAATCAAACTATCAAGTAATATTACTTTATCTGCTTTAAATTTAATTGTTGATAGAAGTAACATTTGTTCGTTGATATTTCATTTTTTTTAATTACATAAATTGTATCCCCTTTGCACAGTCAGAACTAGAAATTGTCTTCCAAATATTCCAGTCAAATTACAATGATACCTCAGCTAACTAATTTGTCTGCTGATAAGTATTTCTGCTTTTTCGCTGTTTTCTGACTTTACTAATGAATACAGATTCATTTAATAAATGTTTTGTTAGATATGTGCTCTATTTTATGCATCTACTTTGCCTTTTAATTTCCCTGTAATCAGATTTTGGTGAATGGAGATTATGGCTAACGAATATAATTTCAGAATGCATTATCTTCATTAATCGAGGTATTGCTGTGCAGTGTAGTAATAAATCTAAACTTTTTTTCCCCTTGTCTTTTACCATAATGATTATGAATAGCATGGTGAAATGTGCTGTTTTATGATTAAAATGATATGAAATTACGAACCTTATAAACATTTTTGCTGATACTTTAAAGTTTCATTAAAATTAACTATTATTGATCTGCAGCTAAAGCATATAGCAAATCCTAAAGCTATATTATTAATAAAACATACTGTTTCTATCATTTGTTAATCTCTATGTTAATTATTGAATAACATTTAAAATAAAGGATTATATTTGGTCTTTTAGCTCCAGGATGGGTTAAATTAAAAAAGTATTTTCGGTTAGTATGTAAAATCCTCTATTTCTTTCCCTTTATGGAAACCTGAACAAATGTTTTTAAAATTGCAGTCTATACATAATTTTTTCTTATGTGGTCGTAGATTCATACTTTGTCAAAAATATTAAACATAAATATTCCCAACCTCTTTATTATCAGTTTAAAACTTGAAAAATTAAGCTTAAATTTGTGCACTATTTTTAACTTTATTGCTGGATAGTAAAATAATTTCTTAGTTAGTGTTTACATATTGAGAATGTCTCTATTGCATTGAGGTAATGTGTGCTTTCCCAAAATCAGTTATTGGGTGTTCTGTCTTTTGATGTGTAATATGCCTTTTTCCCTTTTAATTTATTTTATACTTTTTCCTGTTACATGTTTTAAGTTCTGTTAAAAGATTAACAGCTGGGAAAATTTGGATATTGCCTTAAATATATTAAGTTTCAGAATTTTTCATGAAAAGTTTTGTTGTTTTGTTTTTAAAATATTTCTGCTGAAGAAAACCTATAGTAATTGGTCTACAAAATTCATCAAAATTTATTGTTATTTAACTTTTTATACTTTGGTAATTTAGGCAAACTTATAAAATCAAATGTTACTTTCAACACTTATACTTTTAAAAATTTTTTATGTAAATGTTGAATTATTTTCTATAACATAAAAATAATTCTCCAGATGCATCTCTAATTTATGGCTAAATAGTTTCAATAGCATACGTTAGGAGTATAGCATACATAGCAGGAGTAATATATATTAAACCATTAGTGTTCATAGGTATATTCTTATGATATTCTTTTCATTCTGTAGAAATTTTTAACTGTATTTTACTATGTAACATAAAAAAGTTTAAAATAAAGTTTTAAAAAAGGGTAGAGAAATATATGGCTGGGTTGGAAATTGTACTTTATGTGCAGTTCCTTGGTTTTTTTTTTTTTTTTTTTTTTTTTTTGTATTTGTGATTATGGTCTATGAGAACAAATGTTTGCAATGTATTTTAATGATGTTTTGCTATTTCAAATATGTTGAAATTAACATACATCAATGAGATTCACTACTTTATGCTTACTGTATAATATATTGCATGTAGGAATTATCGATCATTTAACAGACCAGTAAGACACATAAAAGAATTTGCTTACAGTACTATCTATGAGCAATTATTGAGGTGGTCGGGGCAAGACAGTGCTAAGCCACATTTTTTATATTCAGATATATGTCAATTTGAAACTTACATACTCATTTCAACATATAAAACGCAAAGTTTTGCCAATCTCTAAGTAAAATTTGAGATATTCTGAATTACAATATAGCATCACTTTAATGATATATACACTTACTTTCCGGTAAAGTTCATGTAACCCGGGACATATGCTGGTACCTAGTCACAGGAAAAAAAAGTAATATGTAGAATATTGTAATTTTCAATATTAGGCAACATATTACAGTGTGAGATTTATTTCAACAAAAATGTGGCTTCTGACTCTCTCAATTGTTGGAAGTGAGTTTTCAGTTGTGGTATGTATTTTAAAATGTAACATATTAATTAAAGTGTACATTTCTATAGATTATAGACTGGGCTCCAAAAAAGAAACTCTAAAATACTGAAAAATTCAATCAAGACCTAAAATATTGAAAAAATGAATTGGCTATAACATTTTTGTTTATGCATATCAGAAATCAAATTTCATGAAGATTTTTTTCTTTGTGTTTAGGTAAGACATTCCAACCACCAAAATTTGAAAATCATCAGAGTCTACCACTTTACTAACACTCTTTGTTAGTATTGTGTAATTTTTCGTAGTCTTTTATTTTAATTTCATTTATGTATAAGATTATTTTCTTGTTTTTATGAACTTTACAGAGTATCTTTCAAGTTTTCTCATTATAACAATAATTTTATAGGTTTATAATTTTTCGAAAAAATTTCCAAAAGAATGTTTCTCCATGATTTCAATTATTCTCTGATGGAGATAAGGATTGTAGGAAGTGCTCATTTTAACTTCAGATTTTTAATCTGCTTATTGAAATGAGAAAAAAATCTTGGAAGTTTAGGCAGATAGTTTCTTTTCCCACTTTCCTATTTTATAAAATTGTCCAACTTTTAATTTTTTGTTATGGAATAGAATAACACCTTAAATAAAAATGTAATTAAATTTTTTATATCTGAAGTTTATTATTCAATCTTTTTTGTTCAAATTTCATGTAATTAATTAATAATAAGTTAACTTAAGTTATTAAAAATAAGTTTATAAAATCTATAATATTTCAATGCTTTATGATGAATTTTATTCACCACCAAAATAAATCCATGTTCATCGAAGTATCTTATCCCCTTTTGTCAGGACATTTGTAGGTGCATATAAAGAAATGTCTGTTCACCCTTTTGGGACCAGTGTCTTGCATACAAATTTATTTTCTGTATAGTAGTTTTCCCCTTATTAAATCAGAAAAATTCTGTTATTAAGAGGCTACTTCACTCAATTGAAAAATCGAAATCCCCTAGAGGAGCGACATTGTTGCCACCTGATAGGCATTTCCTAATGCCAAAGATTGACAATTTTAAAGTCCAATGATATTTACAAAGCTTACAATTGACAGCAGAATGCTCATCCCACAGCCTAAAAATAAGAAGCTCTTTGCCTCCGGGCGAATAGTGGGGGGAAATGATACCCAGTGGAAGAAAAAAGTGTTTAGCAAACAGGATATATGTTTTCAATTACACTTTCTCAGATATCTGTTCACAAGTCTAACTTTATTTTCTGATACATTCTCAAAATAATATACCATATATACTCGTGTATAAGTCGACCCCCCCCCCCCCCAATTCTTACGCAAAATTTTGGAAAAAATTGAATTTTCGTGTATAAGTCAAACCACATTTCTGGTAGTATGTTGAAAAGTGATTTGTAATCAAGGATGAAAAAAAAAATAAATTTTCTACGTTTCTAATCAAACTTCTTCTTTTTTTGTTTAATTCAACATTTTAAAATTGTATAATTATGTAAAACTGAAGAAGCTTAAACTATTTTGAAAGCTATTCACATCCATTTAATGATTACTTACTTTTAGTTTTTGAAAAATCTATTCAATCCTTATTTACAAGGGTAAACAACTTCTTAAACTGCTAAAATATAGTACTTCTTTGTATTGTAGGACTTTTAGGAGAGAAATCTAGAAGCAATCTCAAGTTGAATTCTTTTTAAAAAAGGGGATTAAAATGTTGAAAGGGATGTCCCTGTATTAAAGGGAATTTTATCCCTCAAGAAAATGAGTATAGAACAATTACAGATACATTATTGTTGAGATTTTTTGGTACTTACGTATTATCCGTGCCAGTTTTAAGCCAACTGCGCCAGGCATGGAGCCAATATTACTAATTATAGTAACCCCTATATATATATATATATATATATGTATTTTCTTGCTACATGGTACATGCCTGGGAATAATCTACTTTTTTAGTAGGGGTCATTTCTATTTGTAGTAAGATTAACAAATAGTTAGTTAATTTAGTTTAGATATTGCATTTCTGAGTAAAATATAAATATTTAATTTGACAAATTTAATTGTAAGTTTAGTGTTACATATAATTGTATGTTTTTAATGAAGCGTTCGAAGAGTCATTCATTTGTTTCAAGATTCGGAAATTCTGAATGGCAACAGTGTTTGTTTGTTTATATTTAGTAATCTGCTGTTTATAATAGCTTATTTTTATTGTGGAACTTAATCCATTATAATTGGATAAGATATACATGTTTTATGTGAAAATATGCAGAACAGACGTAATTTAAAGTAAAAGAAATTATTGTTTAGTCGTCATATGTTAATATATGCTTTTCATTAAGCCTAACATGGCGATTAACTACAGTCGATTCGCAGATCAGAGTGGTCGCACCCGGAATGGTTACAGACACTTTCTTGTCTTCGGATATTATTATAAGTAAGATTGTATCTCCTGAGCACAGTCAACTGGAAATTGTCTTCCAAATATTCCAGTCAAACTACAAAGATACCTCAGCTAACGAATGTCTCTGCTGATAAGTGTTTCTGCATTTTTACTTTTTTTACATATTTTGTAAATTTTTTCTTCTATGATTTTTAAATTTTTTAGCATTCTATGGTGATTTTTTGATATTCCTAAAACATTTCAGGTTACAGTGTTTTAATATTAAAGATTAAAGCTTTTTTTTATGTCCAAAATCTCATAAATTTATCCTTTTTAAATTTAACTCTCCTTTCAGTTACTTTCTAAATTAGCGGAAAAAAAAAATAGTTTCTAACATATGTTTGGTGGTACAATCAAACCTCCATAATAAGCACCTGTGTATTTGTAGGCTTTTACCGCAGAATAGAGGGCAAATTCTGAAGTACAAAAAAGTCTGCTATTCAGAAGTTTTACTTTATTTTTTGTAATTAATATAAACATGATTTTTAACATAAAGATTTTTACATCTTTTTATTATTGCTTTTAATTCTTTTAATTGAAATTTAGGAAAAGGACAATAAAGATGTAGAAGAGAATGAAAGGTCAAGTCCCATGAGTGAAAGTAGAGAGTATGAACCTTTAAGTCAAGATGGTAGAGACAGAGAACGTGAAAGAGATATATCACAATCAAACTATCAAGTAATATTATTTTATCTGCTTTAGATTTAATTGTTGATAGAAATAACATTTGTTTGTTCTTATTTCATTTTTTTTTTAATTGCATAAATTGTATCCTACATTGCACAGTCAGAACTAGAAATTGTTTTCCTAATATTCCAGTCAAATTACAATGATACCTCAGCTAACTAATGTCTCTGCTGATAAGTATTCCTGCTTTTTCGCTGTTTTCTGCCTTTACTAATGAATATAGATTCCTTTAATAAATGTTTTGTTAGATGTGTGCTCTATTTTATGCATCTACTTTGCATGTTAATTTGACTGTAATCAGATTTTGGTGAATGGAGATTATGGCTAACGAATATAATTTCAGAATGCATTATCTTCATTAATCGAGGTATTGCTGTGCAGTGTAGTAATAAATCTAAACTTTTTTCCCATTGTCTTTTACCATAATGATGATGAACAGCATGATGAAATGTGCTGTTTTATGATTAAAATGATATGAAGTAATGAACCTTATAAACATTTTTGCTGATACTTTTAAGTTTCATTAAAATTAACTATTATTGATCTTCAGCTATAGCATATAGCAAATGCTAAAGATATGTTATTAATAAAACATACTTTTGTAAATCTCTATGGTAATCATTCAATAACATTTAAAATAAAGGATTATATTTGGTCTTTTAGCTCCAGGATGGGTTAAATTAAAAAAGTATTTTCTGTTAGTATGTAAAATCCTCTATTTCTTTCCCTTTATGAAAACGTGAACAAATGTTTTTAAAATTGCAGTCTATACATAATTTTTTCTTATCTGGTCGTAGATTCATACTTTGTCAAAAATATTAAACATAAATATTCCCAACCTCTTTATTATCAGTTTAAATTTTGAAAAATTAAGCTTAAATTTGTGCACTATTTTCAAATTTGTTGCTGGGTAGTGAAATAATTTCTTAGTGTTTGCATATAATTAGGTACTGATTATATGCAAGAAATGTCTCAGTTGCATTGAGGTAATGTGTGCTTTCCCAAATCAGTTACTGGGTGTTCTGCCTTGCCATGTGTCATTTGCCTTTTTTTCCCTTGTAATTTATTTTATACTTTTCCATGTTACATGTTTGAAGTTCAGTTAAAATTTTAACAGCTGGGAAAATTTGGATATTTCATTAAATATCACAGGTCAACACATATCTGGGGTTTGTAGTATAGCACTTTTTTCTTAGTAAATCAGTCACGCTGATCACAAATATGACATTAATTTTCTGCTATCTCCCACAGTTTGTTCATAAAACAAAAAAGGACGGGGTGCCTTTTAATAAAATTAATGTGTAATATTTATTAAATAAAATACATTCTTAATAAAAAATAAAATAATTTCTTATTAAAATGATGTTAATAAATGTAAAATATAATACTGCCCTAAAAGATGTGACATATAAATACAGATAGCGTCATTTTATGTGTTGAAATTTGTCTGAGAAGCCGCATTTTTTTCTTGTGCATTTGTAGTGAGAATGTGCATTTATTTTGTTCGTTTATTGATATATTGCATTTTTTTTGTCAGTTTATTATAGCAATATGGCACCAAGAGGTTGTATAAATAACCTGAACTCATTTTATTGCATCTGTGGTGTATGTGTAGACAGAAAAAGGCAGCGGAACATAACCGATTTCGTTAAAAAGGCATATTACGCTTATGTCGGTATGAAAATTGGTGATGAGGAAAAGAAATGGGCTCCACATATAGTTTGTCACACATGTGTTGAACATTTACGAAAATGGTCAATTTGTTGACAGATTACTGCTGGGGGCTAAAAAGAAACACTAAACCAGCTTCAAAATCTAAAGGACACAAGCTTTCTTTTGATGATAAAGAAAAGTTACTGTATATATTAGAATTCCTTATAAAACATGCACACACATGTATATATGCATATCCGATTTTAATTATTTATCTTATTTTTTTGTACATTTTTTTAATTAATGTTGTGTAAATTGTATATTCTCAAATTCCAAATTCTTAGTTTCTTAATTGTAAAAAATCCTGACATGATACATAAAAATGGATATTATTTTTTAAATAAACATAGCAGATTTCGTACAATTTACATAAATTCATGAAAACCCCAGACAGAAAGTTACATTTTGTAGGCCTGTGTATATTAAGTTTCAGAATTTTTCATGAAAACTTTTATTTTTTGTTTTTAAAATATTTCTTCTGAAGAAAACCTAAACTAATTGGCCTACAAAATTCATCAAAATTTATTGTTATTTAACTTTTTATACTTTAGTAATTTAGGTAAACTTATAAAATGTTTATTTCCCCTCTTTTACCTTTGGAAATTTTTTATGTAAATGTTGAATTATTTTATATAACGTAAAAATACTTCTCCAGATAGTTTGGAAACCTGATTAATATTAGATAGTATTTCATATGCTGCTACCTAGTGCCTCTAATTTATGTCAAAATGGTTTCAATAGTATACGTTTAAAGGAGTAATATATATTAAAGCATTAGTGGTCATAGGTATATTCTTATGATATTCTTTTCACACTGTAGAAATTTTTAACTGCATTTTAACATGTAACATAAAGAAGTTTAAAATAAATTTTAAAAAAGGGAAGAGAAAAATATGGCTGGGTTGGAAATTGTACTTTATGTGGAGTTCCTTGGGGTTTTTTTTTTTTTTTTTTGTTTTTGTATTTGTGATTAGGGTCTATGAGAAACAAATGTTTGCAATGTATTTTAATGATGTTTTGCTATTTCAAATATGTTGAAATTAACATACATCAATGAGATTCACTACTTGATGTTTATTATAGAATATAGTGCATATAGCATTTATCATTCATTTACCAGACAAGTAAGACACACAAAAGAATTTGATTACGCTACTATCTTTGAGCAATAATTGAAGTGGTCGGGGCAAGACAGTGCTAAGCCACATTTTTGTTCTTTAGATATATGTCAATTTGAAACTTACATACTCATATCAACATATAAAATGCAAAGTTTTGCCAATCTCTCAGTAACATATGACATATTCTGAATAACAATATAGCTTCATTTTAATGATATATACAATGACTTTCTGGTAAAGTTCATGAAACCCGGGACATATGCTGCTACCTAGTGAGAGAAAAAAAGTAATATGTAGAATATTATAATTTTCAATATTAGGCAACAGATTACAGTGTGATATTTATTTCAACAAAAATGTGGCTTCTGACTCTCTCAATTGTTGGAAGTGAGTTTTCAATTGTGGTATGTATTTTAAAATGTAAGATATTAATTAAAGTGTACATTTCTAAATATTATATACTAGGCTCCAAAAAAGAAACTCTAAAATACTGAAAAATTCAATTAAGCCCGAAAATATTGATAAAATCAATTGACTATAACATTTTTGTTTATGCATATCAGAACTTAAATTTCATGAAGATTTTTTTTTTTTAGTTTTTAGCTAAGACATTCAAACCACCAAAATTTGAAAATGATGAGAGTCTACCACTTTACTAATGGTGCTATCACACGTAATCTTATATCATAGTCAATATCAGATATTTCATCCGAAACACGTTTTTCAAGAGGAAAACGCTCAAAATCGTCCCGTTTGATAAATTGTCTCTCATAATTTCTTAAAGATCTAACTTACAGTAATTTGTATCCTCTACGATATGTATCAGCTCAAAATCCACCAATCAGAGATCTCTAAAATTCCAAGATGGCCACCGTCAGTAAGTCAAGATCTTATGTTTAGCGTGGTCGCAAATATTGAAACCAAAAATACAGAAGAATTAAGAAAAAAGCAAATCTTTAGTAACATGGGGACCAATTATACACGAAAATAACTTAAAAAATGTGCAGTTATTTTGAAATTAAAGAATTACATATGCTTCGATTGTCTCTTCAGAGTTCGTTATTGACATTCCTGATAAGAACTTTATTTACTAATTTAAAGTTATTTATTGCGATTATTTTATTTCAATTCCTTATATTATTTGCTATATGTTATAATTGTACTGTCGTAGTCACTTATTTACTTCTCAAACTATAGTAGTTTAACTACTTACTGCAGCTTTATTTGGCGTTATTTCATATTTGTTGCCAAATTATGTCACCAAAGATGAAAATTCAAGCAAACACGCATCAAGGTATTTTATTGCAATACAAATTATTGCCTCCTTTTAGCATGCAGCGTTCAGAATCTAAATTCTGTAGTGGAGGGGGGGGGGGACAGAAAATTTTCTTATACTTTTAGAAAAATAAAATTTAATAAATGAAAATTTAATCTAGCAGCTATTTATAGTTAATTATATTTTACCTTTTAATAATTTTCTTTTAAAACAATCTTGAAATTCTTTTTTTAAATGTATACAACTATTATACAGACATACATATTTATTCGTAAATCGGTGGAATAGTAAAAATCTAATCACAGTTGTTCGGTCATGCAAGGCTGTCTGTTAGATGGTTGGCGACTTTCTCTCCAACATGGCTTATTAGTGAGAAATTGAAGGTTTAGAATCAGCTGGAGTGGCTCAGTGGTTATAGCAATAACCCGGAACGCTGTGGACCCAGGTTCGATTCCCGGCTCTGGCTAATTTTTCACTTCATGTTGGATTATTGTGGGTGAACATGTCCTTTTCAGTCTATTTTTCGTTTTTAATTATTGAATTTCAACCACCCTACAATTTTGTCTTCCCCATCCTAGCGGTGTATAAATTATAAACCTTCATATGTTTTTCAATTTGTTAAGCAAATTGTGCCTTTTTTTACTTTGTATTAATAATAAATAACACTTGTAACCCCCCCCCCCCCCTCCAGTTAAAATATTTTGCTACCCTTAAAAAAAAAAAATTATATATTTTTGAAAACAAAAATGAATTGTAACGTAAAACTTTCCTAACAGAAATAAATTTCTGTATGTAACTTCATCCTTCCCCCTCAGCAAAATTTATCTCATCAAAAACAACTCATTGTAAATGATCCCGCCAAGCTACAAACCTAAAATGTCAGTCACAAAAAGAAGTGATATCACATAAAAAGAAGCGATATAGAAGTGCATACTCAGAGTCCCGTGTAAAAATCTATCACCACTCATAATGTTTCCAAAGGACTCGGAGTGAGGTACAGTACGTGAAAACTGCTTGGCGACCTGCAGGCTTTTATACTACACTGCTCAAAACAATTAAAGGATATTTGAAGTTTTATATAAAATAAAGATATAAACTAAATTTTTTTTGCCGAAAATAGAAGAAGAGAATCACAAATGCAAATTTTTCTGGTTTTCAAACTGTGGAGTATGCAAATTTTGAGTTTGACGTCAAAAACGTCGCTTCAGCAGCAGCGAATGAAATTTGACTTTCAACTGGATAAAAGAGAATGAAGACAAGGATGATCGGCATTCAGTGATTGCTTTGTTTCGATGAGTACGATGTCTCAGCGAAGTCATTTGACAGATTCAGAAGCTTGGAGAATTGTTGGTAGGTTAGAAGGGGGCCAAACTCAAGCCGAAGTAGCGCAAGCCATTGGAGTGTCACAAAGTGTCATTTCCAGGATCTGGAACCGTTTTTTGGAGAGTGGATGTACAGGCCAAAGACCAGGGCAAGGTCGTAGACGGGCAACAACGTCCAATGAAGATCGGTATTTAGCGTTAACAGCTCGGAGACACCGAAACATGAACGCTACTCTTCTCCAACAACACCTTCGCTCGGCTACAGGCACCACGATTTCAACTCAGACTGTCCGAAACCGGCTCCATGCTGTAGGTCTGTATGCTCGCCGACCGATGGTATGTGTTAGATTAACATCAAGGCATCGTCGCGACCGCAGGGAGTGGGCAACCGAGCATGTCAACTGGAGGAGAAATGAATGGAGCAATATTCTGTTTTCTGACGAGTCCCGTTTTTCTGTGCATCCGGATAATAGGCGTATTTTCATCTGGAGGGACCGTGGCAGTAGGAATAATCCTGCGTTCGTGCACGAAAGTGTCAGATTTGGCGGTGGAGGAGTGTTGGTGTATGGTGGTATCTCCATTGACGGGCGCACTGACCTCTACATCATTCGAGATGGAGCTCTGACTGGTCGCCGATATAGGGATGCGATCCTCAGACCTATTGTAGTCTCTTACGCTGCAGCAATCGGAGATAACTTCATTTTAATGGACGATAACTGTAGGCCACATCGTGCAAACCTGGTGGAGGATTTCCTTTTCGAGGAAGGAATCGTTCGAATGGAATGGCCAGCGTGTTCTCCAGACATGAATCCAATCGAGCACGTTTGAGACGCTCTAGGAAGACGAGTTTCTGGCCGCCAACAACCCCCACAAACTCTCCAAGAACTGGAAAGAGCTCTTCTGGAAGAGTGGGGCAGAATACCCCAACTCGTCATTAATAGCCTTATTGAGTCCATGCCTCAAAGGTGTTCAACGTTGCTGGCCGCCCGTGGAAACCATACCCCCTACTGAAAATGATTTTCTTTGAAGAAAACACCTTTTCTTATTCTTTTTTTCTCATATGCACAAATTGTGTTTTTTTCCTTTTGTACACAAATGCGCAATAAAATGCATTTTTTTCTGCCAAACATGTGTAATTTATTCTCATATAACCTACTATGTCTGTCGACCATGTATCAATCAGCTAAAAAGTTTCCCAGATACAAAATCCACCTAAAACTGCAATATCCTTTAATTGTTTTGAGCAGTGTATATGTAGTATATCAATTTCGAAAATCAAAAAATAAATTATATATTTTTGTTATACCACTTTTATAAATATTTTTGTATGCGAAAGAACTGACAGAACTGATTTTCCCCCAGGTCTATGTCATTCCCTTACGCTAGAATTTCTGCAATATATCTCAATTTAGTTAACGTTTATTATAAGGTTTATATATATATGTTACGGGCAAAACCCGAAATCGGCCAATTCGCAAAATGGCCAGAGGCTGTTGGCCAGTTCGCGAATTGGCCGGATGCTGTCGGTCAATTCCCGAAATAGCTATGGGTAGTTGGGCAGTTTGAATGTAAGTGCTTGACAAGTTCGGTATTGAAAATGAAGTATGTAGAGATTATAATTCATGTACAGGAGTACTCAAAAGTAATATGTGACTTAATGGTCTATGGGGAAAATCAATTGCGGCGTACCTTAATGGTGTTACAATGTTACAAACATAATAAAATGATAAGAATTTCTGAGGTGCACTAAAACATGATTCTGTAGAATAAGGACCAAAAATAATTTATCATTGATTTACAGGTTCACACAAAATAATTCTATTACATAATGGTGTACGGGGAAAAATGTTTGCAGCGTATTTTCATTATGTTTCTTTTTTTTAAATATTCTGAAACTGATATACATTGCTGATTTTTACTACAAGATTTTTTCTGTAGAATATAATGTGTATATCAATTATTGTTCATTTATAGGGACACATAATTGATTTCGAATACACTTCTGTATCGGAAGTATTATCTATTAGGGATGATTGCTGGAAGTGCATTTTCAGTTATGCGTTTTTAAGTTTAACTAAATTTTTGCATACTACGTGGTGTGTATAAATTCTATTAATCCTATACAGGGCTAAACAAAAACGTTCTTAAGCTTTACTATTGTGATTTTAAAAAGGTACATTAAGTATGCTTTTTAATTTGAACTATGCATTTTCCAGCATAAATATACCGTATTTACCCGCGTATACGTCAATCCCGCATATAAGTCGACCCCCACTTTCCCGATCAAGAAATTTGAACTTTTATAAATCCCGCATATAAGTCGACCCTCCACTTTTCCAATCAATAAATTTGATTTTTTTTCAAAATACATTATTCAAAATCACCTGGAAAAAAAAGAAAGTATACTAAATATACAATAATAAAGGAACTTTATTATTTTTATTTTTTTTTTGTACATTTATTCGAAATCATCTGAAAGAAAAAGTACTAAATATACAATAACGAAAATAATAATATACAAAGTTAAACTGATTTGAGGTCCGATTCAATATCGGACTCGCCAAACCCTTCACATAAGTCCTTCGTCGTCATCGGCTCATCATGATACACCTTTTCAATCTCTGTATCACAACATTCTTCCTCGTCGTTATTACTTTCTCAAATGGCATAATCTTCTGTGCCGTCTAGTTCATTGCTTATGCAGCAATTCTTGAACGATTTTATAATCATTTTGGAAGGAATTTGATTCCACGCATGTTTAAACCACTGGGTAATTAATGCAATGTCGGACTTTCTAATATTACCGCCCTTTGTTAATGTTGGATAACCGGATGAAATCCACTCTGAAAAAAAAAAATTAAGGACCCTCGCATAAGTCGACCCTCCCACCTTTAAAGTCTCTTTTTGTCCAAAATTTCTCGACCTATACGCGGGTAAATATGGTAGTATTTAGATTACTAAAAAAAGTTTCTAGATTATAAATTAAATCATATACAGGTATATGCAATGAACTTGATACTTGGCTGCCTATGAAAAGTAATTCCTTGAAATGTGATTTCAGTAGTTTTATGTGTATTTTTGCCTAAATTAAATTGTAGCTTGATATTTAGTGTGTATAAAAACCTGTAGGTAATATACTGGTCTTTACAAAATAATTCAAGTACATTTCTGCCCATTGGTAGAATTTTCTGAAGGTGTATTTTCTACTATGTTACACGTTTTCTAACTAAACTAGATTTTTGAATACTATATAGAATATATACAAATCAGTACATCATATATGGGGTTTCACAAAACAATTAGAGTTTTTCTCCGACTATGCACAGTAGTGGCTGAAATCTGGCTTTCAAATGTGTTACGCGTTTTCTAAAATGTTTACTTGAGTATCTTTTTTATCTTATTAAATGGTTTTGTTAAAATATTCTATAAGTGTTGCAAAGTATATTTCATAATCTATGCTTGACGCATATGATTTTTCTTTCTTGTTTCGTCATTGATGACATTTTATTATAACGATAAAAAATGAAATATTAATTTGCAAAAAGGGTTTTTGTCAAGGTCAAGGGCATTAAAATTAAACTAACATCATATATCAAAAGAAAACATTTATTTAAAAACATGAAATTGCAGCATTTTCCTATGATTGCGTCAAAATAAAATTATTTTCATATTTTTTCATTCTGCCCACTCTGAAATTAGGTACCAAAATTTCAATAGAAGAAATTAATGACGTCATTTTTAAAAGACATTTGACTGAAAATATATTTTTTTATTCAGAAAATGGCAATATTTGACTACGATTGTGTCCAAATGACAAAATTTTGATTGGTATTTCATTCTTCTGATATTGACATCAGACCCAAATGTTTTACAATATGTTTTTATCAGAAAAAATAGAATCATGTTTAAGAGAAAACACATATTCTTCCATAAATTGATGTTTGCCATATGAACGATTTCTGGGCGTGAAAAGTAGAGACCCGTTACAGAGAGGTTTCTCATTACAGTGATTGCCGTATCAAAGATTAAAAGTCTAGAAGAGCACAAAACTATATTTTGGTGATAGCTGTAGTAACAGTTAAGAGGATACTTCACTCGCGCCAAAACAAACGCTGGCCAATATTAATCCTATAGGGGAGTTTTTTTTTAATATCTCGTTTGCATTTCAATGTTTTTTAATGATTGTTTTTACCTTGGATAGCAGATATTAATCTCTACACTGTAAAAAAAAAGGTCGATATACTAAAAAAATTTTAGTTTTCCTAATTGATTTTTGCAATTACTAAAAATTTTTTTGTATTCTTACTCAGTTACAAGAAAATCTGTAAGAATTACTAAAAAACACCTAGCAACGATTACGGTTTTTAGTACCGGTTACTAAAGAAATCTGTGGAATACAAAAAAAATTTTAGTAACCTCAAGATTTTTTTTTTACAGTATACGCAGGTCATTTGTTTTACTTTTTTGATTTCGTTTACAGGTTTTTTTTTTATTATGAGGCTACTATCACTTTTGAAAACGGTTTCGAAAGTGAAATTATCTTAATAAAAATATCTGTAAACAAAATCGAAAAAGCAAAAAACGGCCTGCGTTGAGATTGATCTCAGCTACTCAATGCAAAAGAAACTTAATTAAAAATATTGACAAATAAAAGAGAAATTTAAAAAGAAATCTCCTATAGGATTAATATTAGTGAGCGGGTTTTCTTCCGTGACTGAAGTAGCCTCTTTATGGTGGCGAAGCACAAAAAGTCCCATTAAATTAAGGGGCTGTATTATACTGATCACAATTTAAAAGGTTAATAGGCACGAAGCCCAGAATACCTATTATATAAAAGGTGTCTGTTATAATTATCATTATTTTAACGGTTCATGAGCATAACAGGCAGGGAGCCTCATTTTTCAGTAAACCACGTTACAGTGATTTCCGCATTAACAAATTATAAGTGCTAATTGCACGAGGTCCCGTTTTGTAAGTGACTCCATTACAGAGATTACCCCATTAACGATATATGTGCACAAAGTGACCAATATGATAAATACAAATACTGTTGCGATAGGATGATTATGCAATGTTTAAAAAGCAACGTAAATAGCAGAATAAACAATGTAAATTTATGTTTAAAATATTTCCAGACTTCATAAGAAAACTTTTTTTTAGTAGGGAAAAAGGGAGAAGGAAATATAGCAAGACCAACGCATATGATCGAAATTAAATGTGATTGTGCTTTTCTTTATGTTGGTTTTATGTATTACATATTCATCATTAAACTAATTTTACATATGCAAAACACTGGATATATTTATTTGTTAACATGGGAGTCCGCAGAACAATATCAAAAAGGGGCAAGATTTTCGAACAGATGTAACTCTAATCTAATTTTTACTTTCTTCTATTTATAATAGAAAAAAATATCGTAATCGAAAAATGTTTTCGACTTTTGGTTTTCGACGGATTTACACATTTTAGGATTTCGAGATCCCGAAAAACAAGGTTATAAAAAATGTCTCACTTATCAATGCAAAATTATTCTCATTTTTTGTTTTGAAAATATACATAATTATAAAAAAAATGACTTTTATTACAAGTATTAACATGTATGAGATAGAAGAATGTTTTGTGATTGGCACAACCAACACGTTTTCTTCTGTTAAATAGAGAATATAAACATGAACTAAACAAAATGTATTATTTTTTTTAAAAATCAGAACTCTACGTGCAAAACAATTTTTAAGTACATCAGCATAAATACAGAAATATAAGAACACATATTAAAAATGAAGAATTGAAACAGTTTACTATTTTTCCTAATCAGGGCGGGGTTTTTGCCTCCTGTAGCCTCCGTTTAAGATAATTTTTAAACACATGAACATAAAAATAAAAACATAACTAAAAACTGTCTTTAAGAGGAGGGAGGGGGGGCTAAGGGGACTTTGACCCTGTGAGGAAAATTATTAACTACTTCTTTTTTTAGTGTTTAATTATTTTACATTTGAGAAGAATAAATTTTACTATTGCTTTCAAAATCAAAGAGAAAAAAATCATAAATATGAAAATCCAGCAAGTGGCAATCGCTCTCCACTGACCCCCCCCCCCCCTGTTTATCGAACTTTTAAATGAATAATAATGTTTTAAAATTCCTCCATCCAAATACTTTGGCTTAACGTAAGATTAATAATAATAGAAAAAAATACACTTTTAACTAGTTTTTCGTAACAAATAATGATTTTGGACAAAGAATATTTTTTATATGAATCATTAGAAATTGTATTCCAAAAAAATATAGAATAGTCTTTTACAATATTTATATAAAATACTATACTAATACAAAGAATACAATAATCACAATGTCACATAGGCAGGAAATTAATTCTTCAACAGATCAGAATATAATCGTCACAATGAATTCACTGTATCAGAATAAGTCACAGAAGCGGGAAATTCTTCATCAGAGAACATCTGTCATAAATTTCTAAAAAGTATAATCGTCACTGCTTGGAACTTCCTTTCCTATCACGTGCCCCCTATCGGACAGCCTTGGATCCCCATTTCGTATATTGGCCAAGGATTCCCGGCCACTTCGCGAATTGGCCGGCCAAAACCTGAAATGCTTTGTTCATTTTACATACTTCGGGTTTTGGCCAGGAATCTCGGGCAATTCGCAAACTGGCCGGCCAATTCACGAATTGGCCGAACTTCGGGTTTTGGCCGTAACATATATATATATATATATATTACAAACTCAAAATCTTTATATGTTTACTTAAAAAATCCTCTTCATAAGAGTCGTGTTTTTAGCTTAAATAACGGTAAATAAAATCAACAAATTGATTTTTCAAGCTCATAAATAAGAAAGGACATGCAAACACAGAAGCTTCAACTTTTACAATTTTATGGGAGCAAAATAAATAAAATAAAATAAAAATAATATAGCCATATGTAATTGCAGGAAACGCAAACATTATAAAAGCCTGCAGGTCGCCAAGCAGTTTTCACATACTGTACCTCACTCAGAGTCCTTTGGAAACATTATGAGTGGTGATAGATTTTTTACACGGGACTCGGAGTATGCACTTCTATATCGCTTCTTTTTATGTGATATCACTTCTTTTTGTGACTGACATTTTAGGTTTGTGGCTTGGCGGGATCATTTACAACGAGTTGTTTTTGATGAGATATCACTCCTTTTTGTAAGGTATTTAATTTCAATTATGTGGATTCCATTTTTATTCAGAAAAGAAAAGATGAAAGGGGCAAAAAAAATAGTAGTGATGCTGTATACAGAATTATACATCAGAATTATACAATTTATTGAGTGACTTATTACAATGTACATGTCGCTACCATAACAACGGGAAAACTTTTATATTAATTTCCTTACATTGTATTCATCAGATTATTTATGACATATTTATTTTCCTTTTTCTTTTATTCATATCGCTCTTCCGTTTATATACATTCAAAAACAAAAAATTAGACAATTTTACAGTAGTTTACAAACTAATTAAAATACTATAGTTTCAGAAAAAGTTGGAAAAATAAGAAGCACTTTTTTTCGGTCAACTACAACGATAAGTTTATGGAGCATACTTTACCGAGAATAATGAACATTTTTTTTTCTACGAACCTATTTCTATTAGTATAAAAATTTACAGGGATTTTTATACTAACATATTAAATATATTATTTTTGAAAATTACTGAGCACCTTAGAAGTTTTTTATTTGTTTAAGTTTTTTAACTCAACGTTTCGAGAATTTGAAATATATAAAATTTTCAACGTTTTCAAAAGTATGAAAACTATTAAAGTGATTTCTGTTCATATAGTTTGTTCATTCCAATTCGGTGATCCTAAAATATAGGTCCCCAATCTCCGGCAGTCCATGAATTAATTAGGACATATGTATGCAACTGTTGAAATGTTCTCAAAGTTGACAATAGAGGCAATAAGTATAGCTTGGCAAATATGAAACACGGCATTGCTTCATCATGGCTTTGTTTCGTGAGGTGTTCGTTAACCGATTTGTTCGTAAACCGAACAGTTCGTTACCGATCACCTATTGTATACGAAATTTAGCATTTTAAGTTCGTCATAGCCGGAGATTCGATGAACGGCAAATATTTAAACGCAAAACTTGTAATCTTGGGGTAGCAGCATTTTTACATTATATTACTCAGCGCATGAACGTAAAGTTGGAATTTTGTAATCGCTATTTCAATCAATTCCTGATACGCTAGAATTATATATTTATAAATAAACATAGTTTTTTTAATCGATGAAAATACTATATTTTAATAGATTTAGAGCTTAACATCGACGAGATTTCAGACGGACAAAATGAACTCATATTAAATTTTAAAGCAAGATAATGAAACCTTACAGAGATTGAAACAGTATAAAATCATTAAAATACATCTCACTCAGTAAATATACATCGGTTGTAATGTAATCGAGATCTTCTAAGAGACTCTGTAAACGAAACGTATATGCTTCAATGCCGCTTTACAATAGAGACGATGTAGTAACATATTTGAATATCTTGTGTATATAGCCAATTTGACAAAAGTTATGCAATTTACTATTGTTTTTCCTCTGTGTTAAGTACAGGAATCATGTACTTCAACGTAAAAATTCGCTAATTACACAACTTTTTAGTCTTATTAAAAAATCTTTTGAGTTACCCTGTAAACGAACAGTAAATTCTACAATTTTGTTTTACAATAGGAAGCTAACTTAAGTCGTTCGTAGTAACATATTTTAACATCATGCGCATACGTTCTTTTGAAAAGTGGTCGACAATTTAATATTTTTTTTGCTTCATCTTAAGTATAGGAATAAATCACTTTAAAGTGGTATACATAAAAAACTAATTAATATTTTTACATGAATTATTAAACATTTGAACTACTCATAAAATCAATTCAAATGTTGCAAACCGCGTAAAAATTGGATAATTACACAACTCTTTAGCCCTATATCAAAAGATCTTTTGTGAGACCCTGTAAATGAACCTTAAATGTTATGATTTTTTATAATAGGAAGCTTACTGGGGTCGAGTGTAATAACATATCTTAATATCATGTGCATACGACCATTCCTAAAAGAGTTGGGTCATTTATTATTTTTTTGTTGTATGTTAAGTATAGGAATCAATAAATTTAAACTCATATAAATCAAAAACTAATTAATATTTTTACATGAAGCTTACAAAGGTTTGAACTACTCATAAAAACGATTCAAATAATGTAAACCGCGTAAAAATCCGATAGTTACACATTGCTGTAGCCCTATCAACAGTTTTTTGCTCTATGTTAAGTATAGGAATCAATAACTTTAAACTGATATAAATCAAAAACTAATTAATATTTTTACATGAAACTTACAAAGGTCCAAACTACTCATAAAAACAATTCAAATAACGTAAACCGCGTAAAAATCCGATAATTACACATTGCTGTAGCCCTGTCAACAGTTTTTGGTCTGAACAAGATTTAAAAATTGCAAAAAACAGCACTTTTGAAATCGCATTTACTGAAAATCTATTTGTCGGATTTTGCTTTACTTTTGAATTCTTTGTCCCTTGGCACGCCCCATTCCATAGAATCAAGAATTTTGTTTCTATCATAAATAGAACGCGAGATATAGATGTGTCAAAAACCCGTTTTGTCCCGTCCGCAAAATATAAACTAGACAGAGTTAAAAAAAAAAAATTGTAAAATCGTTTGGCATCCATTGGCGGAAATTCCTTTCAAATTCCTTTCATTTACAGTTCAATGCATTGCTGTTTCTTATGCTTGGCGAGAAACTCTGTCGAGTTTCTATGATGTACAGCATTATTATTAGATGTTATTACTAATCTATTGTTACTTGTGACATTTTTATACAGTGATTTGCGGCAGAGTTAGTAGAGGGTATAACTCCCCCCCCCCCCCACGACTGTACACAATATATATAAAAATAAGGATTGTGTTTTTGAAACAAAAAATATCAAAAACTCATTTAAACTTTCATAAAATGATTAAAATCATCAAAACCATTGAAGAAAAAACTGCAAAAGAGTGGGAACTATATCTAAATTCTATTACGTATTTCATTTTTATAATACATTCAATATGTAACATGAATTACATTTAAAATATGTAAAATATATTAGCTTAAATGTCATAATAGTGATTTTGGCAAAATAACTAAAACTTAATTTAAAATCTTTCTTTGCGTTACAGATTTCGGCTTAGCGATAAAGTGCGGTTCCAATATATGTGACAAAAAATTAGTTTTAATATACTATTTTTTTCAAAATCACTTAATACTAATAGTTGAGAATTCTTAATATTTACAGGTAATGAAAGACGTAAAGTGAAGCTATGGACTCTATAATTTAGAATTTTAATGTTATATTAGCGAGAGTATTGTTTTTATAATCTTGGAATTTTAAGTAAAATGATCACAATATTATATATAGAGAGAAGACACGAAAAGAAACTGCAATATATAAAATGTTAGTACGCAATAATGCTTCCTGTGTATCAATCGAACTCTACACTAAACATTAAAACACCTGCTGCAATTACTCGCCAAATGTTACGCCCTCTCCTTACATTAGCAGATAACTTTCAGTAGGGAAAATAACCCTAGTTGCAGCGTGAAAGTGTAAAGCGAGAGGCAATAGCATATACTTCATATCTTATGGTCGTCCGTGTGATAACAGCTTAACACTCTTTGATAGTAATGTGTAATTTTTCATAGTCTTCTTTATTTTAGTTTCATTTATGTATAAGGTTATTTTCTTGTATTTATGAACTTTACAGAGTAACTTTCAAGTTTCTGATTATAACATTAATTTTATAGGTTTATAATTTTTCCAAAAAGTTCCATAAGAATGTCTCTCCATGATTTCAATTATCTCTAATGGAGATAAGGATTGTAAGAAGAGCTCATTTTAACTTCAGATTTTTAATCTGCTTATTGAGATCAGAAAAAAAATCTTGGAAGTTTAGGCTGATAGTTTCTTTTCCCACTTTCCTATTTTATAAAATTGCCCAACTTTTAATTTTGTGTTATAGAATAGAATACCACATTAAATAAAAATTTAATTAAATTTATTATATCTGAAGTATATTTTTATAAAACAAAAAATGAGAAAAATAAACATAGCTCGTCCCGGCCTTGAACCCGGGTCCTCAGATCAACGGGCAGACATCATAACAACTGGGCTACGACACATGCAGTAATTTCATTACAAGTAAGTATTTAAGTTTTGTTCAAATATTAGACCCCCTATTTCTCAAATACTAAGGAGCGTTGTATAAAATTTGTTGAATCTCAAACTAAGGGACCCTTACAACATATATAAAAATATTCAAAATCTGTGATTACCAAGCTTGGTTCTCTCCTTATAAGGTATTAAATAGATGTACTTGCTCAACAGCTATGAAAAGTTCCTCGGCCTACCCCACCCCACAAAAAAGAAAAGAAAAAGAAAAATTTGTTGCTAATTTTACAATGAAAAAAGATTTTTTTTTCTTCAGTAATACTTACATGTACACATAAGTATACAATATAAACTTAAGAGGTCTAAATTTTTAAATTAAAGTTAGTAGAGCAGTTTGCATTTTAATTTATAAATCAACATCCCATGATTGTCCCAAAATGAAACTTTAAGATAGTATAGAAAATAAATATAATGGTAACATATATGTTTTTGAAAAATATTAAAATATCTGATGAAAGGTCAAAGGTCAAAATGTTTGACCTTGAAATTAAAAAAATATATGCATGTGATATATCATATGACAGCCCAATTCAAACACTTTCTAATGGCATCAAAAGCAAGTCCCTGTGACAATTAGGGAACCAAATATGACTAAATTTGTAATGCAAGAAATACAAAAAATTGCAACTTTTATCCATCTTTGAAGCTAATTATCTCCAAAACCAAGAGAGCCAGAGACTTATCATAGAGTATTTATTAAATTCTCTATGATCCTAACAACTGAGCTTAATATCATAAAATTCTGAGGTGATCAGGTAGAAAATGTCACTTTTTAGGGATGATTTGACATGGAATGACGCTATGGCAAAGATTACTACACAAAAATAGTTATGGTGCTTGAGAGAAAGATTGTACATATTTTGTGAAAATGCATTGCTGCTTCTAAAGAAATTTGGCAATATTTACTGAAATGAAAGTAATGTAAAATCAAAAAACATCTGAACCATCTAAAACCAGTGCAGGGTTCCTACAGGTCAGGGAAAAGTCAGGGAATTTTTTTAATTTTTGGAGAGGTCAGGGAATAGTCTATGAAATTTTTATGTACCACTCTCCAACAGGATCACAGTTATCATTTTAAATGAAGAAATTTTGAATTAATTATTCCTGTGATCTATAATTTTTATGTATAATTTATGCAACCTTTGCAACAATAGTATAATTCGAAAAATAATTAAAACTTCGAAATACATGCAGTGCATATTTTATTTTTTAGCATTTATATAGAATAAAAGAGGAGAAGCATACATGAAAATAGCACTGTTCTTTGGGAAATTAGTTCTGGTCAGGTTAACAAAGATTAATCTTACACAAATTATAAAATTTGCTTTGAAGTCATATATCTTGAACTGCCTAAGACAATTTTTCATGGCCTGCAACTTGCCCTACACCTGCGAAACTGTAACATAGAACAAACGAGAAATGAAAGAAAATTAATATTATACTTAAATCCAATTATGCATTAATCTATATATATATTTGTCTTACGTGGTGCAAAAATAGGGCTGAATTTGTAACTTATGGTTTGGCAACAACTGTAGTTTCCAGAGCTCAAACCAATGAACAGACTAGATTGTGTTAGATCAGCTCCACCTCTGTCCAATATGGCAGTCAGTGTGAGATCAGTGAAACTATAGAATGAAACTCAAACTAGCCATTATTATAAATAAAATAACATGTACGTAATCCAAAGCGTCTGAGATGATTCCTCATTTTAATAAAGAGCAATATTGTTAATTTCAAATGAATTCTCAACACTTATTCAGAATTCATTTACGAATTTCACTCACTCAAAAGACGCAGAAAAAAAATTCAACTGTCTAGATATCACCTGCCGCCATCTGTTGCTGTATTGATGAAGTAAAAAATAATTCATTTTGTAAAAATCTATAATCAATTAGAACAATAAAATGTCGAACAAAATTTAAACAATGACAAACAAACTATATTCCTATCAGGTAGTTTTTTTTTCTAATGAATTTAAGTCTTGCTGTACAAAAGATCCTTTTTTCATAGTATTTAAATGATTTATATGCTAATTAGTAGCGCCAACTAAGTGCATTTTCATTTGTGTTTTCAACGGAGAATTACTTTTTTAAATTAAAATAAATTGTCAATTTCATATGTTCAAATGTTTTATGGTAGAATTTATTCCAGCTAGAATTGCTGAAGAAAAGGGGTGAGCGAGCGAAGCGAGCTGTGACCGCGTAGCGGTCTCAGCAGTGAATTGCTTCGCAATTCACGGTGAGTTGGCGAGCGTTAGCGAGTAGGGGGCTGAGCACCCTAGTAATCAATAATTATGTATCTAATATGAATTTTATTTATTATGAAATAATTTGAATACATATTAATTTATATTCATAAAGTTTATTTGGAATTCGTACAGTGATTTTTGTTCTGGAATTTTTTAGAGTTTTTCATGTTTTGATGAATTGTGTTGTGTACAAATGAATTTGGTTTCAAACTTTTAGCTAATTTATTGTAAGTTGTTTCTTCTGTGATTTTTTCAATTTTTATCATTCTGTGATGATGTTTTGTGATTCCTAAAACAATGCAGGTTATAGTGTTTTAATATTAAAGTTTAAAGCTTTTTTTTTTAATGTGCAAAATCTCATTAATTTATCTTTTTAAAATTTAACTCTCCTTTCAGTTACTTTCTAAATTAGAAAAAGAAAAAAAATTAGTTTCTAACATACGTTTGGTGTTACAATCAAACCTCCATAATAAACACCTGTGTATTTGTAGGCTTTTACCGCAGAATAGAGGGCAAATTCTGCAATAGAAAAAAGTCTGCTATTCAGAAGTTTTACTTTATTTTCTGTAATTAATATAAACATGATTTTTAACATAAAGATTTTTACATCTTTTTATTATTGCTTTTAAACATTTTAATTGAAATTTAGGAAGAGGACAATGTAGATGTAGAAGAGATTGAAATGTCAAGTCACATGAGTGAAAGTAGAGAGTATGAACCTTTAAGTCAAGAAGGTAGAGAGAGAGATTGTGAAACAGATAAATCACAATCAAACTATCAAGTAATATTACTTTATCTGCTTTAAATTTAATTGTTGATAGAAATAACATTTGTTCGTTGATATTTCCTTTTTTTAATTACATAAATTATATCCCCTTTGCACAGTCAGAACTAGAAATTGTCTTCCAAATATTGCAGTCAAATTACAATGATACCTCAGCTAACTAATTTGTCTGCTGATAAGTATTTATGCTTTTTCGCTGTTTTCTGACTCTACTAATGAATATAGATTTATTTAATAAATGTTTTGTTAGATATGTGCTCTATTTTATGCATCTACTTTGCCGTTTAATTTCACTGTAATCAGATTTTGGTGAATGGAGATTATGGCTAACGAATATAATTTCAGAATGCATTATCTTCATTAATCGAGGTATTGCTGTGCAGTATAGTAATAAATCTAAACTTTTTTTCCCCTTGTCTTTTACCATAATGATTATGAATAGCATGATGATATGTGCTGTTTTATGATTAAAATGATATGAAATAATGAACCTTATAAACATTTTTGCTGATACTTTAAAGTTTAAATAAAATTAACTATTATTGATCTGTAGCTGAAGCATATAGCAAATCCTAAAGCTATATTATTAATAAAACATACTGTTTCTATCATTTGTTAATCTCTATGTTAATTATTCAATAATGGGATGGGTTAAATTAAAAAAGTATTTTCGGTTAGTATGTAAAATCCTCTATTTCTTTCCTTTATGGAAACCTGAACAAATGTTTTTAAAATTGCAGTCTATACATAATTTTTTCTTATGTGGTCGTAGATTCATACTTTGTCAAAAATATTAAACATAAATATTCCCAACCTCTTTATTATCAGTTTAAAACTTGAAAAATTAAGCTTAAATTTGTGCACTATTTTCAACTTTGTTGCTGGATAGTAAAATAATTTCTTAGTTAGTGTTTACATATTGAGAATGTCTGTGTTGCATTGAGGTAATGTGTGCTTTTCCAAAATAAGTTATTGGGTGTTCTGTCTTTCGATGTGTAATATGCCTTTTTCCCTTTTAATTTATTTTATACTTTTTCCTGTTACATGTTTTAAGTTCAGTTAAAAGATTAACAGCTGGGAAAATTTGGATATTGCCTTAAATATATTAAGTTTCAGAATTTTTCATGAAACTTACTTTTTTGTTTTTAAAATATTTTTGCTGAAGAAAACCTAAACTAATTGTCCTAAAAAATTCATCAAAATTTATTGTTATTTAACTTTTTATACTTTGGTAATTTAGGCAAACTTATAAAATTTTACTTTCAACACTTATACTTTTTAAAGAAATTTCTGTAAATGTTGAATTATTTTATATAACATAAAAATAATTCTCCAGACGCATCTGTAATTTATGGCTAAATAGTTTCAATAGCATACGTTTAATGGAGTAATATATATTAAAACATTAGTGTTCATAGGTATATTCTTATGATATTCTTTTTATTCTGTAGAAATTTTTAACTGCATTTTACTATGTAACATAAAAAATTTTAAAATAAAGTTTTAAAAAAGGGAGGAGAAAAACATGGCTGGGTTGGAAATTGTACTTTATGTGCAGTTCCTTGTTTTTTTGTTCGCATTTCTGATAATGGTTTATTAGAAACAAATGTGCAGTTTATTTTAATGACATTTTGCTATTTCAAATATGTTTAAATTAACATACATCAATGAGATTCACTACTTGATTCTTACTGTATAATATATTGCATGTAGCAATTATCACTCATTTGCCAGACCAGTAAGACACATAAAAGAATTTGCTACTAGTACTATCTATGAGCAATTATTGAGGTGGTCGTGGCTAGACAGTGCTAAGCCACATTTTTTATCTTCAGATATATGTCAATTTGAAACTTACATACTCATATCAACATATAAAACGTAAAGTTTTGCCAATCTCTAAGTAAAATTTGAGATATTCTGAATTACAATATAGCATCACTTTAATGATATATACACTTACTTTCCGGTAAAGTTCATGTAACCCAGGACATATGCTGGTACCTAGTCACAGAAAAAAAGTAATATGTAGAATATTATAATTTTCAATATTAGGCAACAGATTACAGTGTGAGATTTATTTCAACAAAAATGTGGCTTCTAACTCTCTCAATTGTTGGAAGTGAGTTTTCAGTTGTGGTATGTATTTTAAAATGTAACATATTAATTAAAGTGTACATTTCTATAGATTATAGACTGGGCTCCAAAAAAGAAACTCTAAAATACTGAAAAATTCAATCAAGACCTAAAATATTGAAAAAATCAATTGGCTATAACATTTTTGTTTATGCATATCAGAACTCAAATTTCATGAAGATTTTTTTCTTTGTGTTTAGGTAAGACATTCCAACCACCAAAATTTGAAAATTATCAGAATCTACCACTTTATTAACACTCTTTGTTAGTATTGTGTAATTTTTCATAGTCTTTTATTTTAGTTTCATTTATGTATAAGATTATTTTCTTGTATTTCTGAACTTTACAGAGTATCTTTCAAGTTTTCTCATTATAACAATAATTTTATAGGTTTATAATTTTTCCAAAAAATTTCCAAAAGAATGTTTCTCCATGATTTCAATTATTCTCTGATGGAGATAAGGATTGTAAGAAGTGCTCATTTTAACTTCAGATTTTTAATCTGCTTATTGAGATCAGAAAAAAATCTTGGAAGTTTAGGCAGATAGTTTCTTTTCCCAATTTCCTATTTTATAAAATTGTCCAACTTTTTGTTATGGAATAGAATAACACCTTTAAATAAAAATTCAATTAAATTTTTTATATCTGAAGTTTATTATTCAATCTTTTATGTAATTAATGAAGAATAAGTTAACTTAAGTTATTAAAAATAAATTTATAAAATCTAAAATTATTTCAATGCTTTATGATGAATTTTATTCACCACCAAAATAAATCCATGTTCATCGAAGTATTTAACCCCTTTTGTCAGGACATTTCTAGGTGCATATAAAGAAATGTCTGTTCACCCTTTTCGGACCAATGTCTTGCATACAAATTTATTTTTTGTATAGTATTTTTACCCTTATTAAATCAGAAAAATTCTGTTATTAAGAGGCTACTTCACTCAGTTGAAAAATCGAAATGCCCTAGAGGAGTGACATTGTTGCCACCTGATAGGCATTTCCTAATGACAAAGATTGACACTTTTAAAGTCCAATGATATTTACAAAGCTTACAATTGACAGCAGAATGCTCATCCCACAGCCTAAAACAAGAAGCTCTTTGCCTCCGGGCGAATAGTGAGGGGAAATGATACCCAGTGGAAGAAAAAAGTGTTTAACAAACAGGATATATGTTTTCAATTACACTTTCTTAGATATCTGTTCACAAGTCTAACTTTATTTTCTGATACATTCTCAAAATAATATACCATATATACTCGTGTATAAGTCGACCCCCCCCCCCCCCCCCAATTCTTATGCAAAATTTTGGAAAAAATTGAATTTTCGTGTATAAGTCGAACCACATTTCTGGTAGTATGTTGAAAAGTGATTTTTAATCGAGGATGAAAAAAAAATAAATTTTCATTAAATTAATAAACTTTTTATGTTTCTAATCAAACTTCTTCTTTTTTTGTTTAATTCAACATTTTAAAATTATATAATTATGTAAAACTGAAGGAGCTTAAACTATTTTGAAAGTTATTCACATCCATTTAATGATTACTTACTTTTAGTTTTTGAAAAATCTATTCAATCCTTATTGACAAGGGTAAACAACTTCTTAAACTGCTAAAATATAGTACTTCTTTGTGTTGTAGGACTTTTAGGAGAGAAATCTAGAAGCAATCTCAAGGTGAATTCTTTTTAAAAAAGGGGATTAAAATGTTGAAAGGGATGCCCCTGTATTAAAGGGAATTCTATCCCAAGAGAAAATGAGTGTAGAACAATTACAGAGACATTATTGTTGAGATTTTTTGGTACTTACGTATTATCTGTGCCAGTTTTAAGCCAACTGCACCAGGCATGGAGCCAATATTACTGTTGGAAAAACTAGATAGTTTTCCCTTTAGTTCTTATCACTCATTCAAAACATATCTTAATTGACCTAATTCATCCATTCATGCTTTATTATATTTATTCTGTTTATTTAATAGTTAACTTTATTAAGTTATATCCACTAATAAGTTCAATCACAATTGAGTAATTAATCCTTCAGTTTAATAACTTTGGTCTACAATATGAAAGTATATTTTTATTTAAAAGTAATTCATATAGTTTTAAAGTGAAAATATCTTTATTTAGTTACTTATCATTTGGCCATATTATCTATTCTAACACTTCAGGCTTTTCCATTTACTTTTGTTTCGTTTATTTACTTCACTTTTTTCGCTTCCTTTGGACATCGCTAATGTATATGTTTACTTTGATCGTCTCCTCATTTCTCGCAGTTTTTCGGCAGATCGATTACGTCATGAAACAAAGGGTTGCGGCAGCCGACGGCAGGTGGCTCTAATCTGCGTTCATCTGCGGTCTCTACCTGTGACTGTAATCGATCATCACGTAACCTTCGGGAAGCCGGAAGTGACCTATTTGCTGTGGGATGAGGAGATTACGTCATCGGCTCAGACACGAGGCAGTAATGTATTTAAGGAAAGAGACGGTCGTGTGTTGGGGTATTTCTAGCTGGCTGGAAGCTGTCTCAATTGTTTTGTTTTAGATGTGTCGTTTGTCTGGTGGTGTTTTATTTTTAATAAGGAAGTGCTTTTAACTCTTGTTGTGATGTGTTATAATTAATGGAATGGAAGGTGATGTTGTTATTCAATGAAGTGGATCTGCAAATGGAGAGATGTTTAAAGAACGCCACGTCTTTCGGAAATGAAATATTCTGGAATTCATCATGTATTAAGGCAACCTCTTTTAAAGAAATAGTTAATAAAATGGCAGCTTTATTTGTGTTATTTCGTGCAGCTAATTTAATATACATTTGTTTAGTTTCTTATTGGATAAAATTGCTTTTTAGTTCAAGTTAGTAATGCTTTTCTTTTTATCCTGTTTTCATGGTTTTTGTGCTTTCATAATATTAGCTTTCGTTTTTCATCAAAAGACTTCTGGTATTTTTTAATAGTTCAGAACGCGATTCCATTTTTAGTATGTTGACACCGTTCTGTCTATTATTCTCGTATCAGTAATTTCGGTAGCCGAAATTACTTGTTACCGCCTAGCTATTGAAACACCAAATACGGTGATTCGGTTTAGGCTTCAAGGGATAGCACTTTATATCAGTAGATCGTTTGCCATTGGGTTTATTACTAAATATATAGTTAGTACCCTGGAGTGGCATGTTTTGTCCGGCGATTCAACGTACTACTGTTTCGTGGTCGAGCAGGTACGGTTGGTTGTTACTGACAAGTTGATGAATGGAAGTTGTATTTGGAGGGATGAAGGGTAATGAAACAGGAAGTGAGGAAAGATATGGTTTTGTGTTTAATTAAAGTTTGGTTTTACATTAATGGAATTTATTAAACGTTAATACTTATTTTTTATATAATTGAGTTTATTTATTGAGAATATCGTTAAAGTAAATTAAATGTTTCTTTTGAGTTTTATTTAAAGCATTTAATTAAAAGTAATTTTGTTTTCTCTTTAAGTTAATTTAGTAATGAATTTAATTTAATTAAAGTAAATTTGTTAAATGAATTTTTCCATCGGTGCTCCAGTTTTCACATCTTATTTAGGAGATGTAAATTTAAGAGTCTCAGTATATATTGTGTAAATTTTTAAGCCTTCTGTTTCTGACAAATGGAAATATAAAGTGATTGCTAATGAGACATTGTTCTTGACTATGGAATATTGGATATATGTATTTTATTTTGAACTTGGTAATTTGAATAAACCTTGATTGAATTGATTTCCTTTTGTCTGTTATTTTCATTAATATATTAGAAACTTTTTCAGTTATCTTTATTTTTGCTTTTGAACACTTTGAAACCTTGGTCAATTACAGCATCAACGCACCATTTGTGACGATGCTCTGCTTACTTCATTTAAATTACCTTAGGGTTTAAAAATAACAATTACTAATTATAGTAACCCCTATATATATATATATTCTTGCTACATGGTACATGCCTGGGAATAATCTACTTTTTTTAGTAGGGGTCATTTCTATTTGTAGTAAGATTAACAAATAGTTAATTTATTTTAGATATTGCATTTATAAGTAAAATATAAATATTTTATTTGACAAATTTAATTGTAAGTTTAGTGTTACATATAATTGTATTTTTTTAATGAAGCAATTTGAAGAGTCATTCGTTTCAAGATTCGGAAATTCTGAATGGCAACAGTGTTTGTTTGTTTATATTTAGTAATCTGCTGTTTATAATAGATTATTTTTAATGTGGAACTTAATCCATTATAATTGGATAAGATATACATGTTTTATGTGAAAATATGCAGAACAGACATAATGTAAAGTAAAGGAAATTATTGTTTAGTCGTCATATGTTAATATATGTTTTTCAGTAAGCCTAACATGGCGATTAACTACGGTCGATTCACAGATCAGAGTGGTCGCACCCGGAATGGTTACAGACACTTTCTTGCCTTCGGATATTATTATAAGTAAGATTGCATCTCCTGAGCACAGTCAACTGGAAATTGTCTTCCAAATATTCCAGTCAAACTACAAAGATACCTCAGCTAACGAATGTCTCTGCTGATAAGTGTTTCTGCATTTTTACTTTTTTTACATATTTTGTAAATTTTTTCTTCTATGATTTTTTAATTTTTTAGCATTCTATGGTTATTTTTTGACATTCCTAAAACAATTCAGGTTACAGTGTTTTAATATTAAAGATTAAAGCTTTTTTTTTATGTCCAAAATCTCATAAATTTATCCTTTTTAAATTTAACTCTCCTTTCAGTTACTTTCTAAATTAGCGAAAGAAAAAAAAATTAGTTTCTAACATATGTTTGGTGGTACAATCAAACCTCCATAATAAGCACCTGTGTATTTGTAGGCTTTTACCGCAGAATAGAGGGCAAATTCTGCAGTACAAAAAAGTCTGCTATTCAGAAGTTTTACTTTATTTTTTGTAATTAATATAAACATGATTTTTAACATAAAGATTTTTACATCTTTTTATTATTGCTTTTAAACCTTTTAATTGAAATTTAGGAAGAGGACAATGTAGATGTAGAAGAGAATGAAAGGTCAAGTCCCATGAGTGAAAGTAGAGAGGATGAACCTTTAAGTCAAGATGGTAGAGACAGAGAACGTGAAAGAGATAAATCACAATCAAACTATCAAGTAATATTATTTTATCTGCTTTAGATTTAATTTTTGATAGAAATAACATTTTTTTGTTCACATTTCATTCTTTTAATTGCATAAATTGTATCCTACATTGCACAGTCAGAACTAGAAATTGTCTTCTGAATATTCCAGTCAAATTACAATGATACCTCAGCTAACTAATGTCTCTGCTGATAAGTATTTCTGCTTTTTCGCTGTTTTCTGCCTTTACTAATGAATATAGATTCCTTTAATAAAGGTTTTGTTAGATGTGTGCTCTATTTTTTGCATCTACTTTGCATTTTAATTTGACTGTAATCAGATTTTGGTAAATGGAGATTATGGCTAACGAATATAATTTCAGAATGCATTATCTTTATTAATCGAGGTATTGCTGTGCAGTGTAGTAATAAATCTAAACTTTTTTTCACATTGTCTTTTACCATAATGATGATGAACAGCATGATGAAATGTGCTGTTTTATGATTAAAATGATATGAAATAATGAACCTTATAAACATTTTGTTATGAGTGTAATACTCGATCTTGTCTACAACAGATGGCGCCACTGCGGTGCGCTTATGTGATCGGCAGATCGTCGGTCGGTCACAGTCTTGCACTAGCCGCGATGTAACGAGGTTGTTCAGATCTGAATAAATGTTGTTTATGTTTTCAGCTGCCTGCCGGCATGAGTTCGTACACTACCATTAACCCCAAGATTTAACAGTTGACGACGAGGATGGTTATGGTGAAACCCCAAGATTTAACAGTTGACAACGAGGATTGTTATGGTGATGTTAGAAGTTTTTTTTGTTTTTTTCTGCGAATCTACACAGCCGATCTTAAGACGCACCACACTAAGCCTAAAATATGGTCGCGGAGTTGCCGGTAGCGCTCGTCGAACGAAGCCTAAAGCGCCAGTGCGTGCGTTCTCGTGCTCCTTGCAGTAAGCTGTAGAAAATAGCTTAAGATGGGCTCTTTTGGCCAAATTAAAGAGTTCGATTCTACTACTGAATCATGGACTTTGTATACTGAACGGGTTGAACAGTTTTTCATCGCAAATGGGATTGTGAATGAGGATCGCAAGAGAGCTATTATCCTGACAATCATCGGCCCTACTACGTATGCTTTGATCTGCAATCTCCTGTCACCAGCGGCGCCGACTACAAAGACTCTTCAAGAAATAATTTTGGTGCTAAATTCACACTTCGACCCGGCACCTTCTGTGATTGTAGAAAGGTACAAGTTTAATAGCAGAGTTCGACACGCCGGCGAATCAGTCGCTAATTTCATCGCAGAACTACGTAGCTTGGCAAAGCATTGCAATTACGGCGCATTGCTCGATGAAATGTTACAGGATCTGTTTGGGAAATACAAAGTATCTCCCAAGGGGTTAAATAATTAGCAGAGTACATTTAAACAGTGTCAAGCGTATAAGCTGATTTAAACCCCAAGAAAATAAATCTTAAATATATAATAAAGTTAAACCTGAAAAAGAAGTAGCTTAGACTATGATGGTGGATTAAATGAAAAACAACTAATTAAAAACAAATAACATTTATTAAAAAGACTTTAAATAAAACAACATATAAAAATAAAATAAGAAATATATTAACATTATTGAAACACTTATCTGACTTAATTCGTTATGATAACATAACCATTTATCATGACACAGGTACTTTACATAATATAGATGATCAACTGGAAAACTTAAATATCACTTCTGAAACTGATGTAACCGGAACTCAACGTCGTCTTGAATAAAATAAAACAGTTCAAATTTCATTCTGAACCTCACGATCCAATTAGAACTTCAATTGATGCTAAAAGAGAATTCAGATGAACTGTTGACAATTACTTCTTAGACAGTTTTAGGAAAAACTAATTCAAATGATTTAAGATGACAAACTACAACGGCTACAAATTCAAGTCGATTAAACTTCATACTATCTTCGTTGATTTGACAGCTTCAGTCACCAATCTAAAACTGCTCAGGACGTTATGAAGACGGGTCTAAATATCAGTCATTCGTCTAACACTATTTCAGTTCACAGGAAAAACATCCAAGAACAGGAAAAATGACGAACTTGATAAATGATGAACTTCATTTCCAAAAGACAACTATAAAACTACTGACCGACTTTCATAACTATTACACATGAGCTATCATTGTCAATGACTGAAGTCAGACACTTTAAAAATAACATCGAGCCATCTCTGCAAACGAAAAACAACTACAATTCCTCCGATAAAACTAAAAGAACAAATGCATCGTAAGCATAGTCAGCGAAGAATATATACTGGTCTCTGACGCATGCCGATTAACTATGCATGACAGAACAACGCCCTCTTCTGGCATCCAGAATGTTCCTAAGAGAGTGGAGTGGAGATGTACGATTGCTTATGCAAATCGTGACTAAAACAATCCGCTACCGCCATCTAGTATCGGCAATCTGAACCACTCCAGAAGAGGGTGAAAGGAAGACACGAAGTGACGTTCTTCGATAAACAGGACTGCGATGTAAACAAACCGTAGACTTAAGAGGGAGAACTTTAATAAAAATAAGTACTGTAAGTAAACTTTAGATATTAAATAAATAGGATTTAAAGTATGAAATATAAATAAAGGAAAGATATTTAAATGAACTATTGTAAATCAAGATGAATGAATATTATTAAATAAAGAGCATATGGTAGGATATATAAAGATGCAAGTACAGGGACAAGACCAAGGGTTGCAGATTCCTAACAAAGCCCCCCCTCTTGTCACCTGTACGACAGACCAAAGTAACACAATCTCAACTCACGAATATCCCCAATGGCATCACTGATATAACCCATGTCATAGCCAATTACTTATATGAGGTATTAAAAAGAACCAACGGGTATTCACCATGGCCAAGAGATTACACCTTTGATCCTAAAACAAAACTCTCAACACACCTACCAAAGAGACCTTACACCCTTGATGACCAAAAATTTAACACACAACTAGAAAACCTAAAAATGACCAAAAAAAAACTCTAATAACAATGAGCTCCGGTTTTACATTAAAAATTTACTATTTAAATTTATACATATACTATTGTACATATAAAAAAACACACATAAAAACATATACAAAAAAAACAATAATGTCCAGTTTAAAAAATTTCATAGTCCTTAACCATTCCATATTGTCATACACTATTTATCATGCACCTATCCCAGCTTGATATCATTTCAAAACATTAAATTCTGAAATCTAAAAAAAATCTATTATACATACATAAAACATATACCCCCCATCCTGAAAAATATCCTGCCCTCAAAAATCCTACCTTTCAAATAACTAAAAGGGAAATTACAATTAATCAGATGAAACGATTACAATTAGATGGAACAAGATTTCTCCCCAGCCAAAAACACATTGACAGCATATAAAAATTTCAAGCCAAATATTTATAAAAACATGTAACTCAGCATTTCATGTAACATCCTCCATGTAGTTCAAAAACTGGCCAAACAACTTATGTAAATCCATAACACCTCAGTCAGGGATCACAGTTAGAGAAGATATTAATATGCTCTCTCCCAAACATCTCACCGTTACACCTCCTTAAAAACTAAACAATTTTTATAAATTCATGCGTAAAAACAAAACAACTTAAAACCAAAAACCGACTAACTACCCAAGAATCTGACCAGAACATCAATTATATGGAACATCGCACACATACTTTCCCTTTCAAAACGAGATAACCCAGAAAACCTCTCATTCATCCATCCTCACTCTTTCCTATCTAATCTGGGTTCTTAATATTACACATTCCCTCACAAAAATAAGACATAGGTAGAGAGCCAGAACTATCATAATGAGATTTAAATTAACAGTTTAAGGAAACCAAAAACACCATTTCATGACAGTATAAAAACTATCACAAAAATAGAGCACTATTCATAACATCATTCCCCAACATCAGCCAGGACTACCATAGATGTCTCAATCATGCTTTGTATACATGCACAGCATAAAAACTAATTTCAGTAAATGGAAAAATAAAGTCACTATTTTCTGAAAATTACCATCCCAATTCAGGAGCCCTAGTATATTAACAAAAACACCATATAGCTCACAAAACCAGATGGCAAAAGATGATTTAGTCAAGCATCTCTATATGCCATGCTGAATTCTCAAGCAATAAGCACCTAAAAAGAAATTCCACCCGACAATGAAAACATCGAACATCTGAACATCAGTAACCACTGCCAAGTAAAAATTCCACACCTAGAAATTTCCCGACCAAAACAACCTTTATAACATTTAATTTACCAAAACCTTAAATAGACAATTATCAAACCTTCAAATTACAAGCAGATTAACACGTCAATGTCCTTAGCCAGAAAGAAGAACCATCACATCCAAAACTAAATTTCAACTACAACAATTCCTGAATGAGAAAACAGCATCCATTTCCACACTGTTACCCAACTTCATGGAATTCCCCCTCTCTTAACCTCTCAGAAAAACAACTTACACAGCAATATATCATTCCTCCAAAATAGTACCTATGGGAGAATTCAACACACGGACAACTAACCAATGCAAGGTTGAACATAAAAGAAATCCAGCATCCCAAATCATGAATTTAGCAATGAGATAGTAATAAATTAGTGAGGGCCCTCTTTTTTTTTTCTTCATGACATGATAATGCCAGAATCTTCTCACTTAAAAACCTGCACTCACACCTGACACAAACTCATTGAGTTCAAAAGTTAAATTCACCTAAAAAAAAAAAAAAACAGTAGTGAACAACTCTTGATATTATGACACAGTCATTCAACCCTTTGCTTTAAAACTTTTGCAAACACATGAAAAATACCCAGCTGCTTCCTCTCAGTTCTAGACAAATTATTTTCCCTTTTTTTTCTCTTAACATTAAAATTTTTTTCTCTTAACTTAACCTTTCTTTCTCTCAACATTTTTTTCTTAAAACCAATTTTTAACAAATTCCCCTCAAACATTTAAACTACAAGACTATCATCCAGACCCACTTGAAATCCATTTCATATACATATGCATTAGAAACAATCCACTAAAAATAGCTATTGCAAAATCAAGATTTAAACCTCTGCATTTCCAAAAAAATTTATCTGAAAACTAAACACATGTTAATAAATTATATCTATTCATTAAATAGAAAACAGACAACATGAATATTAAAAATTTTAAAATTCCAACACTTTTATTGAAAATAAATTAAAATTTTTAATAAATTAAAACAAAAATAGTAGATTATTTGCATATATAATGTATTATACATATCTTCATGACCTTTAGTTAACATGACATAATTGGCCTTTAATATACTACTTTAAAAACAACTTATTTTATATTACAAAAAAAAAATTTATTTGACCTCCCCCCAAAGAATAACTAAACTTTTATCATGAAAATTATCTTTTTAAATATATCTTGACAGGTAAAATTTTAATGGATCAAATTAAAACTTCTAAATTATAAAATTAAATATATAAATACCCTAACCAAAGCACAACACTCAATTTAGTTACACAGGGCAAGGCCATCTTACACTTTTTCCTTCAAATTTAAAACTAAAGCCTACCCAAACCAAACAGTGAATGCTGCTTAAAAATGTTAGGAGTAACTTCTGTAAAGAAAACCCTAAAAAAATTTTTAAACATTTTGAAAACCATTATCTTAAATTTTATAATTAAAAAAAAATTTCTATTAAACTTCAACTGAATTTTAAATATCCAACACTTTTATTTTTAAAAATTTTCAAAATTACCAGAAAAGAAGGTCAATTCAACAATCAGCTTACAGATTTTTAAACATACTTTAAAAAAAAATTGCTTTTGCCAATGTCTATCTTAAATTTTATAATTAAAAAAAAAATTTCTATTAAACTTCAACTGAATTTTAAATATCCAACACTTTTATTTTTAAAAATTTTCAAAATTACCAGAAAAGAAGGTCAATTCAACAATCAGCTTACAGATTTTTAAACATACTTTAAAAAAAATTGATTTTGCCAATGTCTATCTTAAATTTTATAATTAAAAAAAAAATTTCTATTAAACTTCAACTGAATTTTAAATATCCAACACTTTTATTTTTAAAAATTTTCAAAATTACCAGAAAAGAAGGTCAATTCAACAATCAGCTTACAGATTTTTAAACATACTTTAAAAAAAAATTGCTTTAAACAGCTCAAAAATTTAAACCAAAATTAAACCCAGTTAAGTTCAGATATCTTAATTTATTTTGCCAATGTCTATTAAACCAATTCAGAAAGGCACATAAAAATATACTTCGCCAGGCATCTAAAATATATGACAAAACTCACAGAACACTCACTCATTCCTCACAAATTATATCCAGTCACACCATCTAGATCATGCACTCTCTTATCATTCCTCCGTATGCAACTGCTGAATACAACTACGGATTACATCTCCTTCACACACACAAAAAAAAAGGATACTCCAGATGCCCACAAAGTCAAAAAAAATTTTTCGAAAACAATCAATTTTAACAATTAACTTTAACAAAAGCCATATTTCTATCTCAAATTTATATCTTTACTAGCAATAAAAAAAAATTTCAAACTTTTAAAGTTCTTAAATTTAACATTTAATTATCAACATTTTAAACAAATTTAAACTCTTTACTAAAAATCAATATACATATATATAAAAAAATCATATAATTTCATTTTAAAATTAACACAATTAATTAACCACAATTAAACTATTAATTAAAACAACTATTCAAGAATTAACTTCAGTTAAACGCCAAAAAAAAACAGTCCTGTAAAAGATGCAGTCCTGAATACATCAATACATATTTAATAGCACTTAAATAAGGTAACTTGGTCCAAGATGTAAAATAGCACTGGAATCAGTCCTATAGATCAATAAAAAGTCCTACAGATCACTATAAGGCATTTTCACAGACGAGGGGCCTCTCCTTCCTATATGTATTAAAATGGCCATATCCATATGGATGGCAAGAGCAAAACTGGACTAAACAAACACAAACATCAGAGGAATGTCACTTTGACGAAATAGCGGTTTTTCTTTATAAAAACAGGGACAAAGTCCACAATTTGTAAAACATTGCAGAAACGGTCCAATGAAATCCAAAAACAAAGTCATTAATCCAAAAAAATATCGAAACAGGGAGGTGCCCATCACACTCCACTGCTCGCCTAACGCTTAATGACTTGCACGAAAACAAACTTTCACCGATGTATCACCTTTTTCACTACAATCGATGACATCATTTCACCAGATGAACTTCTTTATTCTTCAATAACTTTCTTGATACTTCAAAAACTTCATTTTTACTTTAATTCTGTGTCATGATCTTAAAATAACCTCAAACTTTTAAATTCTTAAAGTGAAATTATATTTTTATTTTATACATTTTTCTCAGTTAACCTCAAATTACGTTAAAATTTTCAGAAACAAATATCTATATAACACATTATAAACAATTTAACTTCTATTACCTTTATTATCCTTAAAATATCAATTTAAAATTTATTAAACACCATTTATAAACAATTTTAAGTTTCAAAAATCAAAACAAAACTTATTTACCCCCCCCCCCCCCCCCCCCCCCCGACGAAAATGTCGGGAACGAAAATATCCACCATCACCAGACCTATTAAGGTCAAAAACAGTAAGCTAAAAATAACTCATAATATATTCATAAAACATTTTTAATCAAATTATAATTCACAAAAATTAAACTTAAACCTGTTATAACAGTTTAAACAATTATCAACTTACATTTACTTTTATAATAAAGAAAACTTATTATACTAATTCTAAATTGGCTATGCCTAAAGGAACAATGGCCCATAACCTATTTGTTTGGGAAATACAAAGTATCTCCCAAGGGGTTAAATAATTAGCAGAGTACATTTAAACAGTGAGAAGCGTATAAGCTGATTTAAACCCCAAGAAAATAAATCTTAAATATATAATAAAGTTAAACCTGAAAAAGAAGTAGCTTAGACTATGATGGTGGATTAAATGAAAAACAAATAACATTTATTAAAAAGACTTTAAATAAAACAACATATAAAAATAAAATAAGAAATATATTAACATTATTGAAACACTTATCTGACTTAATTCGTTATGATAACATAACCATTTATCATGACACAGTTACTTTACATAATATAGATGATCAACTGGAAAACTTAAATATCACTTCTGAAACTGATGTAACCGGAACTCAGCGTCGTCTTGAATAAAATAAAACAGTTCAAATTTCATTCTGAACCTCACGATCCAATTAGAACTTCAATTGATGCTAAAAGAGAATTCAGATGAACTGTTGACAATTACTTCTTAGACAGTTTTAGGAAAAACTAATTCAAATGATTTAAGATGACAAACTACAACGGCTACAAATTCAAGTCGATTAAACTTCATACTATCTTCGTTGATTTGACAGCTTCAGTCACCAATCTAAAACTGCTCAGGACGTTATGAAGACGGGTCTAAATATCAGTCATTCGTCTAACACTATTTCAGTTCACAGGAAAAACATCCAAGAACAGGAAAAATGACGAACTTGATAAATGATGAACTTCATTTCCAAAAGACAACTATAAAACTACTGACCGACTTTCATAACTATTACATACGAGCTATCATTGTCAATGACTGAAGTCAGACACTTTAAAAATAACATCGAGCCATCTCTGCAAACGAAAAACAACTACAATTCCTCCGATAAAACTAAAAAAACAAATGCATCGTAAGCATAGTCAGCGAAGAATATATACCGGTCTCTGACGCATGCCGATTAACTATGCATGACAGAACAACGCCCTCTTCTGGCATCCAGAATGTTCCTAAGAGAGTGGAGTGGAGATGTACAATTGCTTATGCAAATCGGGACTAAAACAATCCGCTACCGCCATCTAGTATTGGCAATCTGAACCACTCCAGAAGAGGGTGAAAGGAAGACATGAAGTGACGTTCTTCGATAAACAGGATTGCGATGTAAACAAACCGTAGACTTAAGAGGGAGAACTTTAATAAAAATAAGTACTGTAAGTAAACTTTAGATATTAAATAAATAGGATTTAAAGTATGAAATATAAATAAAGGAAATATATTTAAATGAACTATTGTAAATCAAGATGAATGAATATTATTAAATAAAGAGCATATGGTAGGATATATAAAGATGCGAGTACAGGGACAAGACCAAGGGTTGCAGATTCCTAACAGAATCGAATCGTCTGCGGGATTAAAGATGAAGGAATTCAGCGAAAAATACTGGTGGAAAGCGTGCTAACCCTAACGAGATCCACAGAGATCGCGGTGACGATGGAGACAGCAGCCAGGGATACAATAAATCTGCGTATGACCAATTTCGGCTCGGAGGTAAATAGAATTCAATCCAGGAATAGTAATGCAGAGAAAGACCAGATCCTTATGTGACAAGCCAGAATGCTGAAAAATGCAATCGATGTGGAGGTAGTCACGTGGCGAACAAATGCCAATTTAGAGATGCTACTTGCCATGCTTGTAAAAAAACCGGGCACATCGCTAGAGTGTGCCGATCTAAGAAGAGAAACCAGGGAGCTCGGGTACATAATTTGCAGGTGGAGAAAGCAGAAAATAAGGTGCCACCAGTCTACATGCTATTCAACATATCAGGGATGGGAGAAGCCTTGCCACCTGCTAAAGTTGAATGCTTACTTCAGGGCAAGCCATTCGTTTTTGAAGTGGATTCAGGTGCCCCTTTTTCCTTAATGCCATTAAGTATATTTAATAGTGTAGAAGAATATTTTCCTCCTTTGAAGCCAACTGCAGTTAGGTTAAATTCTTATACAGAGCATCCTATTGAAGTGATAGAAATGACACACGTTAATGTGTCCTATGAATCTAAGTCTTGCTTATTACCTTTGATGATTGTTGGGCAAGGAAACATTAATTTAGCAGGCCGCAACTGGATTTATCCATTGCAGTTTATGAATATTTTTAAAAACCCGAACCAGTCTTATGCCACAAACAATGTGTGAACTCCTGAACTGATGTTACATAACCTTTTAGAAAGATTTAAAGAATTATTTTCACCAGAATTAGGTATTGTGAAGGATGTCAAAGTGCATTTGATAAAGAAAGATTCTGCAACACCTAAATTTTTCAAGGCACGTCCAATCCCTTATGCTCTTTTAGACAAGGTTGATCAGGAGTTAGTTCGCCTTGTTAAAGAAGGCATTCTTGAGCCAGTGAAGACCGCTGATTCTGCAGCGCCAATTGTGCCTGTGTTGAAGCGTGACGGACGCATCAGAATATGCAGAGACTTTGAATTAACAACCAACAAGGTGACTGAATTGGAACAATATCCACTGCCGAACATCGAAGATGTATTTGCCCAGCTTTCTGGCGGAGTTGTTTTCTCTAAACTGGACCTTCGTGATGCGTACTGCCAGTTGCAGCTAGACGAAGAGTCCAAAGATCTAGTCGTGGTTAATACCCATAAAGGACTTTTCCGCTACACTAGAGTACCGTTCGGAGTAGCCTCAGCTCCAGCTATGTTCCAGAGAGAAATTGACAAAATTCTACATGGCCTGAAGGCTACTTGCTATCGTGATGACGTTCTGGTTTTTGGAAAGGATGAAACTGAACATCTACAGAACTTGGCGGCTGTTCCAACACGCTTACAGGAAGCTAGAATGAAGCTGAACTCTGATAAATGTGAATTTCTGAAGTCTTCGGTCGAATACCTTGGTCATCGGATTGACAGGGAAGGACTTCATCCACTGGAGTCTAAAGTGGATGCTGTGGTCAAAGCACGTGATCCCAAGAATGTTGATGAGCTACATTCCTTCATTGGACTGATTACATATTATGGTAAGTTTTTACCAAACATGGCCACCCTGTTAGCTCCATTATATGAGTTGTTGAAAGCCAAATCTAAATGGAGATGGAAGACGCAGCAGAGGGAAGCATTTTCGAAAGTGAAAGAGGTACTACAGAACTCATCGCTGCTGATACACTTTGATAATGGGAAAGAGGTTGTGTTGGCCTGTGATGCGAGTCCTTATGGGCTTGGAGCTGTTTTATCCCACGAAACTGACGATGGCGATCGTCCAATAGCTTTTGCTTCCCGTTCCTTAACCGAAGCTGAGAAAAACTACAACCATATAGAGAAAGAGGCAGTATCTTTGGTTTTTTGTGTTACCAAATTTTGCAAATATCTGTTGGGATGAACATTCACATTGCTCACTGATCATCGTCCCTTAGTGAACCTTCTTTCTGCAGACAAGCCGGTCCCAGTGGTAGCTGCTGCGCGAATCCAGTGTTGGGCTCTGACCCTTGCAGCATATTCGTATACGATCAAGTACAGAAAGGGAAGTTTGTATGCTAATGCAGATGCTTGTAGTAGGCTGCCCTGAATACCAAGTATGCTGATCCACAAGTTCCAACAGAGTCGGTGCTATTATTAACTCAGCTGGACGACACTCCTGTGATGAGGCATCTGATTGCCACTGAAATCGACAAATGTCCTGACCTAAGAAAGCTAAAATCTTACATATTGAAAGGTTTCCCTAAGAAAATAGAGCAGAATTTGTATCCCTTCCTCAGAGTAAAGGATGAATTATCTTTGGAAGAAGATATAATTTTTAGAGGCTCACGAGTGCTCATCCCTGAAAAGTTTAGAAAATTCATCCTAGACTAGTTCCATTCATCTCACCAAGGCATAATGGCCATAAAAGCACATGCTCGTTCCTACGTTTGGTGGCCAGGGTTAGATACTGATCTGGAAGCTAAAGTAAAAGGTTGTGTTGCATGTCAACAAAATGCTTCAGCACCTCCGACAAAGTATGTTCCTTGGCCTACGCCAGAGCAAGCATGGGAACGGATCCATATCGACCATGCAGGTCCAGTGGAAGGCCACATGCTTCTTATAATTGTAGATGCCAAGACAAAATGGCTAGAAGTTGCGCAAGTATCTAGTATATCTGCTACTGTAACCATAATGGTATTACGTAGCCTATTTTCTCGTTTCGGCCTCCCCAAAAGCATAGTCGGTGACAATGGCCCTGGATTCAAAAGTGAAGAAATTAAGAATATCTTATCTCGCAATGGCATTGCCGAGGTTAAAATGCCACCGTACCATCCACGTTCGAATGGTCTAGCGGAGCGAGCGGTGCGAACAGTGGAATCAGCCCTGAAGAAAATGACTGGAGGGACTCTTGCAGATAGGCTGTCTCGGTTCCTCATCAATCATCGAAATACACCATCAGCAGCTACAGGTATATCTCCAGCTGTGGCTATGTTTGGCCATCCTCTCCGGACACAGCTGGACCTGATTAGAGATCCTGTGAGCCAAACGCATGAGGAGGAAGAGATTAGCTCAGAGAAATATACAAAAGGCACTCCAGTTTGGGTGCGTTCGTTTGGTCGTGGCCCACCATGGGTTGCGGGCAATGTTTTACGTCCCATAGGAAAAGTTATGTGGGAAGTCTCAACCCCTTTGGGAAATTGGACACGTCACATCGACCAGCTGAGGCTCAGGCAGGAAGATCTGCCTGTTGATGTTCATACTCCACCTGACTTACCAGCTCCTACAGCTTCACAAACAGAATCTGCTGATCTGCAGGTTCCCACAAGCACTCCCGAACCCCCTGTGCTCCCCTTAGAAGTAAGTTCTCCAAATATAGTGTACAAGTCCCCTGCAAACCCCCCAGTTCTATCACCACAAATGTTCACCTCTGATGTAAGTACTCCATTACTTAGGCGTTCAGGACGTATTAAAGTGAAACCAGCATGTCTACAGTTTTAGACTGTTTTGCCTTGAACCTGACAAACTGTTCGTTAGTGTTGAACTGTTTTCTGTGATAGACTGTTTTGCTTTGAACTATCTCTATGTAAAAGACTCTGACATTTTGTATGTTTTTTAAGAAGGGGGGGAATCTTATGAGTGTAATACTCGATCTTGTCTACAACAGATGGCGCCACTGCGATGCGCTTATGTGATCGGCAGATCGTCGGTCGGTCGCAGTCTTGCACTAGCCGCAATGTAACGAGGTTGTTCAGATCTGAATAAATGTTGTTTATGTTTTCAGCTGCCTGCCGGCATGAGTTCTTACACTACCATTAACCCCAAGATTTAACACATTTTTGCTGATACTTTTAAGTTTCATTAAAATTAACTATTATTGATCTACAGCTATAGCATATAGCAAATGCTAAAGATATGTTATTAATAAAACATACTGTTGTAAATCTCTATGTTAATCATTCAATAACATTTAAAATAAAGGATTATATTTAGTCTTTTAGCTCCAGGATGGGTTAAATTAAAAAAGTATTTTCCGTTAGTATGTAAAATCCTCTATTTCCTTCCCTTTATGGAAACCTGAACAAATGTTTTTAAAATTGCAGTCTATACATAATTTTTTCTTATCTGGTCGTAGATTCATGTAAAATCCTCTATTTCCTTCCCTTTATGGAAACCTGAACAAATGTTTTTAAAATTGCAGTCTATACATAATTTTTTCTTATCTGGTCGTAGATTCATACTTTGTCAAAAATATTAAACATAAATATTCCCAACCTCTTTATTATCAGTTTAAATATTGAAAAATTAAGCTTAAATTTGTACACTATTTTCAACTTTGTTGCTGGGTAGTAAAATAATTTCTTAGCGTTTGCATATAATTAGGTACTGATTATATGCAAGAAATGTCTCAGTTGCATTGAGGTAAAGTGTGCTTTCCCAAATCAGTTCCTGGGTGTTCTGCCTTGCCATGTGTCATTTGCCTTTTTTCCCTTATAATTTATTTTATACTTTTCCATGTTACATGTTTGAAGTTCAGTTAAAATTTTAACAGCTGGGAAAATTTGGATATTTCATTAAATATCACAGGTCAACACATATCTGGGGTTTCTAGTATAGCACTTTTTTCTTAGTAAATCAGTCACGCTGATCACAAATATGACATTAATTTTCTGCTATCACTCACAGTTTGTTCATAAAACAAAAAAGGAGGGGGTGCCTTTTAATAAAATTAATGTGTAATATTTATTAAATAAAATACAATCTTAATAAAAAAAAATAATTTCTTAGTAAAATGATGTTAATAAATGTAAAATATAATGCTGCACTAAAGGATGTGACATATAAATACAGATGGCGTCATTTTATGTGTTGAAATTTGCCTGAGAAGCCGCAATTTTCTCCCGCGCATTTGTAGTGAGAATGTGCGTTTATTTTGTTCGTTTATTGATATATTATTTTTGTTTTGTCAGTTTATTATAGCGATATGGCACCAAGAGGTTGTATAAATAACCTGAACTTATTTTATTGCATCTGTGGTGTATGTGTAGACAGAAAAAGGCAGCAGAACATAACCGATTTCGTTAAAAAGGCATATTACGCTTACGTCGGTATGAAAATTGGTGACGAGGAAAAGAAATGGGCTCCACATATAGTTTGTCACACATGTGTTGAACATTTACGGAAATGGTTAATATGTTGACAGATTACTGCTGGGGGCTAAAAAGAAACACTAAACCAACTTCAAAATCTAAAGGTCACAAGCTTTCTTTTGATGATAAAGAAAAGTAATTTTACTGTATATATTAGAATTCCTTATAAAACATGCACACACATGTATATATGCATATATGATTTTAATTATTTATCTTATTTTTTTGTACATTTTTTAATTAATGTTGTGTAAATTGTATATTCTCAAATTCCAAATTCTTAGTTTCTTAATTGTAAAAAATCCTGACGTGATACATAAAAATGGATATCATTTTTGAAATAAACATAGCAGATTTCTTACAATTTACATAAATTCATGAAAACCCCAGACAAAAAGTTACATTTTGTAGGCCTGTGTATTAGGATGGGTCGCAAAAACCGAAATTTATATAATCGAAATGTAATAGTGTGAGAAAGTTGCCATTGCTAATAAGGAATAAATTCGCAAAATATTACACCAAATGGTTAATATCTTTTACTGCCGCAAGGGGGGCAAAATGTCGAAAAATCGCAAAAAAAATTGTTTAAAAAAAAAAAAAAAAAAAATTATTCAACCATACCAATACAATTTCTAATAGAAGGCAACAGCTACACCAAAATGTTAGTAAAGTTCCAGTAACATTTCATTATTGTGAAATCATTTCTATTACCGCCGCAGGGGCGGTCAAAATTTTGATAAAAACGGCAAAAATTTCAATTTTCTGTTTTTTCTAAATTTTTCATTTTTTATATGTCTACCATTAAATAAATTTACATTATAGCTAGTAATAACTTATAAATGTCTAGTAATTTTGATCATGGGCATTGTCAACCAAGGGCGAGAGGGGCCCGTCCCCCCTAAAATTGAGAGAAAGGTGCTTTTGGGGATTTTACGGAAATTTTTAGTGTTTTTTGTAGGGGTGTGGGCAAAAGTGAAAAATGAAGGTTAATTTATGTAAAAGCCCCCCCCCCCCATGAAAAAAAATCAGCAAAATTTACCGAAAAATCCCCGAAATTTCTTCAAAAAGCCCCTTTTTCTCAAATTTAGGAGGGACAGGCCCCTCTCGCCAGGCCCCTCTCGCCCTTGGTTGGCAATCCCCATGATCAAAATTACTAGACATTTATAAGTTATTACTAGCTATAATGTAAATTTATTTAATTGGAAACATATAATAAAAAATGAAATTTTTTTTTAAAAACGAAAAATTGCAATTTTTGCTATTTTTATCAAAATTTTGACTTCCCCTGCAGCGGTAATAGAAATGATTTCACCATAATGATATTTTATTGGAACATTACTAACATCTTAATGTAGCTGTTTCATTCTATTTGAAATTGTATTAGTAAGGTTGGATAATTATTTTTTTTTTTATAATAAAATCATTTTTTTTTTATTTTTCGAAACTTTGGCCCCCTTGCGGCGGTAAAAGATATTAATCTTTTGGTGTAATATTTTGCCAATTTATTTATTATTACCAATGGCAACTTTCCCACACTATTACGTTTTGATTATATAAATTTTGGGTTTTTCGACCCACCATACTGTGTATATTACGTTTCAGAATTTTTCATGAAAACTTTATTTTTTTGTTTTTAAAATATTTTTTTTGTTTTTAAAATATTTCTTCTGAAGAAAACCTAAACTAATTGGCCTACAAAATTCATCAAAGTTTATTGTTATTTAACTTTTTATACTTTGGTAATTTAGGTAAACTTATAAAATGTTTATTTCCCCACTTTTACCTATGGAAATTTTTTATGTAAATGGTGAATTATTTTATATAACATAAAAATACTTCTCCAGATAATTTGGAAACCTGATTAATATTAGATAGTATTTCATATGCTGCTACCTAGTGCCTCTTATTTATGTCAAAATGGTTTCAATAGTATACGTTTAAAGGAGTAATATATATTAAAGCATTAGTGGTCATAGGTATATTCTTATGATATTCTTTTCACGCTGTAGACATTTTTAACTGCATTTTAACATGTAACATAAAGAAGTTTAAAATAAATTTTAAAAAAGGGAAGAGAAAAATATGGCTGGGTTGGAAATTGTTTGAAATTAACATACATCAATGAGATTCACTACTTGATGCTTACTGTATAATATATTGCATGTAGGAATTATCGCTCATTTACCAGACCAGTAAGACACATAAAAGAATTTGCTTACAGTACTATCTATGAGCAATTATTGAGGTGGTCGGGGCAAGACAGTGCTAAGCCACATTTTTTATCTTCAGATATATGTCAATTTGAAACTTACATACTCATATCAACATATAAAACGCAAAGTTTTGCCAATCTCTAAGTAAAATTTGAGATAGTCTGAATTACAATATAGCATCACTTTAATGATATATACACTTACTTTCCGGTAAAGTTCATGTTGTTGAAGGGGCGAGGCCAACGAGGTAAGCGCGTAACATCAGAATATTAAATTCTTCAAATTAAAATTAACTCTGGTCTTCAACATGCAGAAAGAAAAGGAATTGCTTACCTTTTCTAAGGTCTATCCAATTTATGAAATATCCACTGGTTTATATATTTCAACTATTTGAGAATTTATTATAAACACTTCTTGAATAATCGTGTAGATGTACCACTGCTGAAATAAGACTTGTAAAAAAAATTATATTAATGCACAATTCACATTGAATAAATAAGTTCACGTTTGGATTGATTTTAAAAATTATATTTTACATTACTTAAAATTTTAAAAGGTTTACATTTAGATTAATTTTAACATCAGGAAACATTTTTTCCTGTGACTTTACAGAATGAAGGATAGTAATACACTGACTCATTTTCACAAAGTTTGGAAAGTTACGAGTAAAGTTGCATCATTTCTTTGAAACAAATTGACGTTGAATAATTGTCCTTTTAAATGTTTTAGTTCTGTAATAAGTTTATAATGGCATAATCACAAATAACAAATTATAAACATATTTCACATTATTAGAAGAGAACGATTAGAATGAGGTAATAAATCTCTATTGCATGATAAACTTGAAACTTAAGAGTCATAAATTAGGTCACTTGTTTTAAGAGATGAGAGAAAAATTATCGTTGGGTTTTTATCTGCGTGCTTCATCATTTTCTTTATTTATTTATTTTACTTTGAGTGGAAAATATTAAGTGATTGAAATGAATGGATTAGTTTTTCTACAATTTCCCCCTTAATCCGTTCATGGGGATTAACTAATATTTTCATTGAATTTCTGTGTTCGATGAATCGAGGCTTGGGTAAAGGTTTGGTAAGTGCATCAGCTATCATTTTTTCTGTTGGAAGATATCTTAACTCAATTATGCCTTCTTCGCTATATTGTTTAATGGCATTAAATTTGACGTCAATGTGCTTTGATCTTTTCGTGAATTTTTCTGATTCAACCATTTTTATGGTACTTTGATTGTCTTCATATAAAGTGATTGGTTTTTGCTGTGGAAAGCCTAGATCGTCAAGTAACTTCAATAACCAAATTATTTCTTGGCTAGCATGTGCTGCGGACACATATTCAGCCTCTGCTGAAGATAAGGCAATGCAACTTTGCCTTTTCGTCGTCCACTGAATTGGGTTGTTGCCCAACATATATAATATTCCCGATGTTGATCTACGGGTTTTGGTATCACCTGCCCAATCGGCATCAGCGAATACCTTTAATATTGGTTCTTCATTAGTGTTAATTATTAATTTTAGTTCTTTAGTATGATATAGATATCTTATTATTCTTTTTACGGCTTGCCAGTCTTTTTCGCGAGGATTCTCATTTCTTCTGCTTAAAATGTTTACTGCTGCTGAAATGTCAGGTCTCGTTATGGTTGTTATATAAAGCAATGAACCAAGTGCCTGGCGATATTTAATATTATTTGGCATTAAATTATCATCATCATTTAATTTGTTATATCCTGGTTCCATTGGAGTTTTGCATGGTTTGGAGTTTTCAAGATTGAACTTTTTCGCTAAATTTTCAATCTTAATTTTTTGATCAAGAGAATAACCGTTAGGTAATTTCTGAATTTGAGTACCTAAATAGTTACTAATATTGCCTAGATCCTTTAATTCGTATTCTTGTTTTAGAGAATTTACGATTTCTTCTATTATTTCATCTTTGCTGGCGATGAGTATATCATCAACATATATTATTATGTACGATGTATGATCTTTTTCTTTTCTAGTGAAAAGACATGTGTCTGCTGTACTTTGGATAAAGTTCAAGTTGTCTAGTGTTTCAGCGATTTTAATATGCCAAGCTCTGGCGGCCTGTTTGAGGCCATAGATTGCCTTTTTGAGCTTGCAAACTTTTTCAGGAAATTGTTCGTTTACATAGCCTTCAGGTTGATTTATATATATTTCTTCATTTAAGTTCCCATGAAGAAAAGCGGTGTCAATATCTACATGTCGCACATTCAAATTATTATAAGCTGCTGCTAAAAGAAGTGTTTTGATGGTACAATGTTGTGTTACTGGTGAAAATGTTTCTTGATAATCTTCCCCATATTTTTGACTGAAACCTTTGGCAACAAAACGTGCTTTATATTTTTGTGTATTTCCTGAACTATCAATTTTTCGTTTGAAAATCCATCTACTTCCTATGATTCTTTTATTAAGAGGAGGATCGACTAGATCCCATGTATTATTTTTCATTAACGATTGTATTTCGTTTTCAGTGGCTTTAAGCCAGTTTTTCTTTTCTAGTGGATTGTTTATTTTGATAAGCTGTTTCCAGTTTTCAGGTTCTGTTGTATCGCAATCATTTGCTAAAGCAATAAAATTGTCGGAAGTATATCTTTGAGGTGGTACTCCTCTGTTTTGTCTTTCAGATCTACGAGGTTGATGTGTTTCTGATTGTTTGGGCGCGTCAGGTGTACAGGGTGTGTCACCTATTTCTATTTCAATGTATTTTTTATCTTCAATTAATTGTTCGTGATCATTAATTTTCTCGTTTAAATTGTTCAGTTTTTCTTCCAGAAATTTTACAGATCTGGAAATTATTATTTCACCATTTTTAGTGAAAACGCGGTATCCCTTTGTATTATTATCATAGCCCATGAAGATACCCTCTTCTGCTGTGTCATCTAGTTTAGATCTTTTGTGTTTGTTTATGTAAGTGTATACTTTACAGCCAAATACACGTAAATAATAGAGATTTGGTTTTCTTTTGAACCAAATTTCATATGGCGTTTTATTTGTCAATTTAGTGGGGAGCCTATTTTGGAGGTGATTAGCAGTATTTATCGCTTCACCCCAGAACCTATGAGGTAAATTTGCTTTGGATAATAGGCTTCGTGTCATTTCAATTAAACTTCTGTTTTTTCTCTCAGCAATGCCATTCTGGCTGGGACAAAATGGAACTGTGTATTCATGTTTTATACCATGTTCCCTTAGAAAGGCTTCTGTATTATTTCCTATATATTCCCCACCGTTATCCGATCTAATCGCCGTCGGATATTTTCCTTGTCTGGTTTTGACCATTTGTACATAGTCTTTTATTTTTTCATAAACTTCATCTTTACTTTTTAATAAGTAAATAACTGTGAATCTAGAACTGTCATCTATGAATGTAAGGAAGTAATTTTTTCCTCCTATTGTGGGTGTTTTAAAAGGCCCACATAAATCAGTATGTACTAAATCTAATACTTTTGTTGTTTTATTTTCGATAGATTTAGAGTACGGTGCATTTGTTGACTTTGTTTTTATACAGGTTTCACAGTTTGTTTTATGATTACAGTTATTTATTTTTATCCCACTGGCCAAGTCATTTTTGACTAATTCTATTATACTTTCATTATTTCTGTGGCCAAGGCGTTTATGCCAAATTTCGAGGCAATCTTTATTTCTGCAATCATGTGCAATGTTTATTTTATTTTGAGAACTTTCTTCTAGTGTTTCAACTTGATATAAGTTATGTTTCTTTAATGCTTCTAAGTATATTTTTCCATTGCACGATAGTATGCATTTTTCATTTTCGAAAAATACTTTGTAGCCATGTTCTGTGGCTTTACTTACGGAAATTAAATTTGATTCCAATTGTGGAACAAATAACACATTTTTAAGTGTAATTCTATTTATACATCCATCAGATGTTTTTGTCATTATTTGTGTTTCGCCGGTTCCGTAAGAATTTAATGTATTCCCATTAGCAATTGTTACTGTAGTTTTTTCAGTATCGTTGAATTTTGTAAATATATCCCTATCGTTCGCTATATGCGAAGACGCTCCTGAGTCAATTAACCAGGTTTTATTAGCGGGATTGACAATTATGAATGCTGCATCTTTATGTTCACTTTTATTTATTTGTACCTGTTCATTTGTTTTTGATTCATTCATTTTATTTATACTATCACCTTTTGTATTTTCAAAACACAACGATGTGTACTTTTTGTATTTGTATTGTGTTTTAGGTGTAGTGGTCTGTGTGTTTCTGTTCTTGAGATGCCAGCATTGTTTGTAAGTGTGATTTGATTGTTTACAGTAGGTACAATATTTGTTTTGCCCTTTATAATCTTGAGTGTATTTCTTTTGTGTTTTAAACACCTTTTGTGAGTTTTCAACTTGCTCACTATTTTCTACCCGTTTATTAAATTCATCAGTAAGTTTGCTCTTGATGAATTCGGGAGTTAATTCAATTTCATTTCGGGCTTCGAGAGCTGTTATTAGAGTATTATAACTCGCAGGTAACGAGCACAATAGAAGTGCAGATAAATGCGAGTCGGTTATGTTCTCTCCTATTGCGGAGAGCTTATCTTTTATTTCCAGTATATTAGTAATGTGTTTGTGCATGTTCCCATTTTCGGGAAGTTTTGCACTATACAATTTTCGTAACAAATACAATTTACTGGACAAATTGGCTCTCTCGTGAATATTTTTTAAACTATCCCATGTCTGTTTTGCTGTTTCTAAATGTTTTACATGAACTATTTGCGTATCGTCTATACTCAGGTTTATTAAAGCGCGAGCTTTTGCATCCTTTTTTCTCCAATCTTCGTTAATTGGTGTAGGGGGTTCCTGAGTTACGAGTTCGTACAAATCTTCCTTAATTAACAACATATTAATTTTAAACTTCCATATAGAATAATTATTATTGTTTAATTTATCTACTATTTGCATTTCCTTTATTGTCGCCATCTCGGAGAACTTGTTTATACAGTTTTTAAAGTTTTATTAGTTTAAATAGTTTATTAAATTCAATTATGTTTTCTTGAATTTTTAATCTAGCATAAGAGCTGAGTATTATTTTTATTAATTAGAGTCAATTATTAATCCTTAAGAATAAATTCTGAGTTCATATATTCATCAGGCTCATGATCACTGTTGAAGGGGCGAGGCCAACGAGGTAAGCGCGTAACATCAGAATATTAAATTCTTCAAATTAAAATTAACTCTGGTCTTCAACATGCAGAAAGAAAAGGAATTGCTTACCTTTTCTAAGGTCTATCCAATTTATGAAATATCCACTGGTTTATATATTTCAACTATTTGAGAATTTATTATAAACACTTCTTGAATAATCGTGTAGATGTACCACTGCTGAAATAAGACTTGTAAAAAAAATTATATTAATGCACAATTCACATTGAATAAATAAGTTCACGTTTGGATTGATTTTAAAAATTATATTTTACATTACTTAAAATTTTAAAAGGTTTACATTTAGATTAATTTTAACATCAGGAAACATTTTTTCCTGTGACTTTACAGAATGAAGGATAGTAATACACTGACTCATTTTCACAAAGTTTGGAAAGTTACGAGTAAAGTTGCATCATTTCTTTGAAACAAATTGACGTTGAATAATTGTCCTTTTAAATGTTTTAGTTCTGTAATAAGTTTATAATGGCATAATCACAAATAACAAATTATAAACATATTTCACATTATTAGAAGAGAACGATTATAACGAGGTAATAAATCTCTATTGCATGATAAACTTGAAACTTAAGAGTCATAAATTAGGTCACTTGTTTTAAGAGATGAGAGAAAAATTATCGTTGGGTTTTTATCTGCGTGCTTCATCATTTTCTTTATTTATTTATTTTACTTTGAGTGGAAAATATTAAGTGATTGAAATGAATGGATTAGTTTTTCTACACATGTAACCCAGGACATATGCTGGTACCTAGTCACAGAAAAAAAAGTAATGTGTAGAATATTGTAATTTTCAATATTAGGCAACAGATTACAGTGTGAGATTTATTTCAACAAAAATGTGGCTTCTGACTCTCTCAATTGTTGGAAGTGAGTTTTCAATTGTGGTATGTATTTTAAAGTGTACATTTCTATAGATTTTATACTGGGCTCCAAAAAAGAAACTCTAAAATACTGACAAATTCAATCAAGACCTAAAATATTGAAAAAATCAATTGGCTATAACATTTTTGTTTATGCATATCAGAACTCAGATTTCATGAAGATTTTTTTCTTTGTGTTTACGTAAGACATTCCAACCACCAAAATTTGAAAATGATCAGAGTCTACCACTTTACTAACACTCTTTGTTAGTATTGTGTAATTATTCATAGTCTTTTATTTTAGTTTCATTTATGTATAAGATTATTTTCTTGTATTTATGAACTTTACAGAGTATCTTTCAAGTTTTCTCATTATAACAATAATTTTATAGGTTTTTAATTTTTCGAAAAAAATTCCAAAAAAAAGTTTTCCCATGATTTCAATTATTCTCTGATGGAGATAAGGATTGTAAGAAGTGCTCATTTTAACTTCAGATTTTTAATCTGCTTATTGAGATCAGAAAAAAATCTTGGAAGTTTAGGCAGATAGTTTCTTTTCCCACTTTCCTATTTTATAAAATTGTCCAACTTTTAATTTTTTGTTATGGAATAGAATAACACCTTAAATAAAAATTTAATTAAATTTTTTATATCTGAAGTTTATTATTCAATCTTTTTTGTTCAAATTTCTTGTAATTAATTAATAATAAGTTAACTTAAGTTATTAAAAATAGGTTTATAAAATCTAAAATTATTTCAATGCTTTATGATGAATTTTATTCACTACCAAAATAAATCAATGTTCATCGAAGTATCTTACCCCCTTTTGTCAGGATATTTCTAGGTGTATATAAAGAAATGTCTGTTAACCCTTTTTGGACCAGTGTCTTGCATACAAATTTGTTTTCTGTATTTTAGTTTTCCCCTTATTAAATCAGAAAAATTCTGTTATTAAGAGGCTACTTCACTCAGTTAAAAAATCGAAATGCCCTAGAGGAGCGACATTGTTGCCACCTGATAGGCATTTCCTAATGACAAAGATTGACACTTTTAAAGTCCAATGATATTTACAAAGCTTACAATTGAGAGCAGAATGCTTATCCCACAGCCTAAAACAAGAAGCTCTTTGCCTCCGGGCAAATAGTGGGGGGAAATGATACCCAGTGGAAAAAAAAGTGTTTAGCAAACAGGATATATGTTTTCAATTACACTTTCTCAGATATCTGTTCACAAGTCTAACTTTATTTTCTGATACATTCTCAAAATAATATACCATATATACTCGAGGGAATGTGACTACCTCTGTAGGTTGCTCACACCCCTCAAGCTGTGGTAAAGCAAGAGCCGTCGTGGTAGCACGACATATGACCTAGCAACCGTCTCCCCCTATGGGGTTTCATGAACAAAGTCGTCGGGGGTTCCATGGCGGTTCATGAAGGTTTCGTCTGTGCGGAAGTTTCATCCGAGAAGTGGGGTTACTGCCGTGATGACCTATGTCACCAACCTTGGTAAAATGACCTGGGGGTCCGCAGTTGGAGAGCGGCCTCAGGCCGATCGCAGCGCCGGGCGAGACAAAGCCCTGGTGCGTTATAAGCCCTTCAGAGGCTTGGGTGCGATGGTTGTTTACATGTGTCAGCGACCCCCGTGGGCGCCTGACGGTGCAGGATAGTTTTTTATACATATATACTCGTGTATAAGTCGACCCCCCCCCAATTCTTACGCAAAATTTAGGAAAAAATTGAATTTTCATGTATAAGTCTAACCACATTTCTGGCAGTATGTTGAAAAGTTATTTGTAATCGAGGATGAAAAAAAAAATAAATTTTCATTAAATTAATAAACTTTTTACGTTTCTAATCAAACTTCTTCTTTTTTGTTTAATTCAACATTTTAAAATTGTAAATTATGTAAAACTGAAGAAGCTTAAAAGATTTTGAAAGCTATTCACATCCATTTAATGATTACTTACTTTTAGTTTTTGAAAAATCTATTCAAGCCTTATTTACAAGGGTAAACAACTTCTTAAACTGCTAAAATATAGTACTTCTTTGTATTGTAGGACTTCTAGGAGAGAAATCTAGAAGCAATCTCAAGTTGAATTCTTTTTAAAAAGGGGATTAAAATGTTGAAAGGGATGCCCCTGTATTAAAGGGAATTCTATCCCTAGAGAAAATGAGGGTAGAACAATTACAGAGACATTATTGTTGAGATTTTTTGGTACTTACGTATTATCCGTGCCAGTTTTAAGCCAACTGCACCAGGCATGGAGCCAATATTACTAATTATAGTAACCCCTATATATATATATTTTTTTTTTCTTGCTACATGGTACATGCATGGGAATAATCTACTTTTTTTAGTAGGGGTCATTTCTATTTGTAGTAAGATTAACAAATAGTTAATTTATTTTAGATATTGCATTTATGAGTAAAATATAAATATTTTATTTGACAAATTTAATTGTAAGTTTAGTGTTAAATATAATTGTATTTTTTTAATGAAGCGTTCGAAGAGTCATTCATTTGTTTCAAGATTCGGAAATTCTGAATGGCAACAGTGTTTGTTTGTTTATATTTAGTAATCTGCTGTTTATAATAGCTTATTTTTAATGTGGAACTTAATCCATTATAATTGGATAAGATATACATGTTTTATGTGAAAATATGCAGAACAGACATAATTTAAAGTAAAAGAAATTATTGTTTAGTCGTCATATGTTAATATATGTTTTTCATTAAGCCTAACATGGCGATTAACTACGGTCGATTCACAGATCAGAGTGGTCGCACCCGGAATGGTTACAGACATTTCTTGCCTTCGGATATTATTATAAGTAAGATTGCATCTCCTGAGTACAGTCAACTGGAAATTGTCTTCCAAATATTCCAGTCAAACTACAAAGATACCTCAGCTAACGAATGTCTCTGCTGATAAGTGTTTCTGCATTTTTACTTTTTTTACATATTTTGTAAATTTTTTCTTCTATGATTATTAAATTTTTTAGCATTCTATGGTGATTATTTGACATTCCTAAAACAATTCAGGTTACAGTGTTTTAATATTAAAGATTAAAGCTTTTTTTTATGTCCAAAATCTCATAAATTTATCCTTTTTAAATTTAACTCTCCTTTCAGTTACTTTCTAAATTAGCGAAAGAAAAAAAAAAAATTAGTTTCTAGCATATGTTTGGTGGTACAATCAAACCTCCATAATAAGCACCTGTGTATTTGTAGGCTTTTACCGCAGTTTAGAGGGCAAATTCTACAGTACAAAAAAGTCTGCTATTCAGAAGTTTTACTTTATTTTTTGTAATTAATATAAACATGATTTTTAACATAAAGATTTTTACATCTTTTTATTATTGCTTTTAAACCTTTTAATTGAAATTTAGGAAGAGGACAATGTAGATGTAGAAGAGAATGCAAGGTCAAGTCCCATGAGTGAAAGTAGAGAGGATGAACTTTTAAGTCAAGATGGTAGAGACAGAGAACGTGAAAAAGATAAATCACAATCAAACTATCAAGTAATATTATTTTATCTGCTTTAGATTTAATTGTTGATAGAAATAACATTTGTTTGTTCATATTTCATTTTTTCAATTGCATAAATTGTATCCTACATTGCACAGTCAGAACTAGAAATTGTCTTCCATATACTCCAGTCAAATTACAATGATACCTCAGCTAACTAATGTCTCTGCTGATAAGTATTTCTGCTTTTTCACTGTTTTCTGACTTTACTAATGAATATAGATTCCTTTAATAAATGTTTTGTTAGATGTGTGCTCTATTTTATGCATCTACTTTGCATTTTAATTTGACTGTAATCAGATTTTGGTGAATGGAGATTATGGCTAACGAATATAATTTCAGAATGCATTATCTTCATTAATCGATGTATTGCTGTGCAGTGTAGTAATAAATCTAAACTTTTTTTTCCATTGTCTTTTACCATAATGATGATGAACAGCATGATGAAATGTGCTGTTTTATGATTAAAATGATATGAAATAATGAACCGTATAAACATTTTTGCTGATACTTTTAAGTTTCATTAAAATTAACTATTATTGATCTACAGCTATAGCATATAGCAAATGCTAAAGATATGTTATTAATAAAACATACTGTTGTAAATCTCTATGTTAATCATTCAATAACATTTAAAATAAAGGATTATATTTGGTCTTTTAGCTCCAGGATGGGTTAAATTAAAAAAGTATTTTCCGTTAGTATGTAAAATCCTCTATTTCTTTCCGTTTATGGAAACCTGAACAAATGTTTTTAAAATTGCAGTCTATACATAATTTTTTCTTCTCTGGTCGTAGATTCATACTTTGTCAAAAATATTAAACATAAATATTCCCAACCTCTTTATTATCAGTTTAAATCTTGAAAAATTAAGCTTAAATTTGTGCACTATTTGCAACTTTGTTGCTGGGTAGTAAAATAATTTCTTAGCGTTTGCATATAATTAGGTACTAATTATATGCAAGAAATGTCTTAGTTGCATTGAGGTAATGTGTGCTTTCCCAAATCAGTTACTGGGTGTTCTGCCTTGCCATGTGTCATTTGCCTTTTTTCCCTTTTAATTTATTTTATACTTTTCCATGTTACATGTTTGAAGTTCAGTTAAAATTTTAACAGCTGGGAAAATTTGGATACTTCATTAAATATCACAGGTCAACACATATCTGGGATTTGTAGTATAGCACTTTTTTCTTAGTAAATCAGTCACGCTGATCACAAATATGACATTAATTTTCTGCTATCACCCACAGTTTGTTCATAAAACAAAAAAGGAGGGAATGCCTTTTAATAAAATTAATGTGTAATATTTATTAAATAAAATACATTCTTAATAAAAAAAAAATAATAATTTCTTAGTAAAATGATGTTAATAAATGTAAAATATAACACTGCACTAAAGGATGTGACATATAAATGCAGATGGCGTCATTTTATGTGTTGAAATTTGCCTGAGAAGCCGCAATTTTCTCCCGCGCATTTGTAGTGAGAATGTGCGTTTATTTTGTTCGTTCATTGATATATTACGTTTGTTTTGTCAGTTTATTATAGCAATATGGCACCAAGAGGTTGTATAAATAACCTGAACTCATTTTAGTGCATCTGAGGTGTATGTGTAGACAGAAAAAGGCAGCGGAACATAACCGATTTCATTAAAAAGGCATATTACGCTTACGTCGGTATGAAAATTGGTGACATGGAAAAGAAATGGGCTCCACATATAGTTTGTCACACATGTGTTGAACATTTACGGAAATGGTCAATATGTTGACAGATTACTGCTGGGGGCTAAAAAGAGACACTAAACCAGCTTCAAAATCTAAAGGTCACAAGCTTTCTTTTGATGATAAAGAAAAGTAATTTTGCTGTATATATTAGAATTCCTTATAAAACATGCACACACATGTATATATGCATATATGATTTTAATTATTTATCTTATTTTTTTGTACAATTTTTAATTAATTTTGTGTAAATTGTATATTCTCAAATTCCAAATTCTTAGTTTCTTAATTGTAAAAAATCCTGACGTGATTTATTAAAATGGATATTATTTTTGAAATAAACATAACAGATTTCTTACAATTTACATAAATTCAAGAAAACCCCAGACAAAAAGTTATATTTTGTAGACCTGTGTATTAGGATGGGTCGCAAAAACTGAAATTTATATAATCGAAACGTAATAGTGCGGGAAAGTTGCCATTGCTAATAAGGAATAAATTCACAAAATATTACACCAAATGGTTAATATCTTTTACCGCCGCAAGGGGGGCAAAATGTCGAAAAATCCCAAAAAAATTGTTTTTTTTTTTTTCAAAAAAAAAAAAAAATTATTCAACCGTACCAATACAATTTCTAATAGAATGCAACAGCTACACCAAAATGTTAGTAAAGTTCCAGTAACATTTCATTATTGTGAAATCATTTCTATTACCGCCGCAGGCGCGGTCAAAATTTTGATAAAAACGGCAAAAATTTCAATTTTCCGTTTTTTCTAAATTTTTCATTTTTTATTATGTCTACAATTAAATAAATTTACATTATAGCGAGTAATAACTTATAAATGTCTAGTAATTTTGATCATGGGCATTGTCAACCACTGGCGAGAGGGGCCCCTAAAATTGAGAGAAAGGGGCTTTTTGAAGTGCTTTTGGGGATTTTCCAGAAATTTTTAGGGTTTTTTGTAGGGGTGGGGCAAATGTGAAAAATGAGGGTAAATTTATGTAAAAGCCCCCCCCCCCCATGAAAAAAAATCACCAAAATTTACCGAAAAATCCCCGAAATTTCTTCAAAAAGCCCCTTTTTCTCAAATTTAGGAGGGACAGGCACCTCTCGCCCTTGGTTAGCAATCCCCATGATCAAAATTACTAGACATTTATAAGTTATTACTAGCTATAATATAAATTTATTTAATTACAAACATATAATAAAAAACGAAAAATTGCAATTTTTGCCGTTTTTATCAAAATTTTGACCGCCCCTGCAGTGGTAATAGAAATGATTTCACCATAATGATATTTTATTGGAACATTACTAACATCTTGATGTAGCTGTTTCATTCTATTTGAAATTGTATTGGTAAGGTTGGATAATTATTTTTTTTTATAATAAACTCATTTTTTTGTGATTTTTCGAAACTTTGGCCCCCTTGCGGCGGTAAAATATATTAACCTTTTGGTGTAATATTTTGCCAATTTATTTATTATTACCAATGGCAACTTTCCCGCACTATTACGTTTCGATTATATAAATTTCGGGTTTTTCGACCCACCATACTGTGTATATTAAGTTTCAGAATTTTGCATGAAAACTTTTATTTTTTTTGTTTTTAAAATATTTCTTCTGAAGAAAACCTAAACTAATAGGCCAACAAAATTCATCAAAATTTATTGTTATTTAACTTTTTATCATTTGGTAATTTATGTAAACTTATAAAATGTTTATTTCCCCACTTTTACCTTTGGAAATTTTTTATGTAAATGTTGAATTATTTTATATAATGTAAAAATACTACTCCAGATAATTTGGAAACCTGATTAATATTAGATTGTATTTCATATACTGCTACCTAGTGCCTCTAATTTATGTCAAAATGGTTTCAATAGTATACGTTTAAAGGAGTAATATATATTAAAGCATTAGTGGTCATAGGTATATTCTTATGATATTCTTTTCACACTGTAGACATTTTTAACTGCATTTTAACATGTAACATAAAGAAGTTTAAAATAAATTTTAAAAAAGGGAAGAGAAAAATATGGCTGGGTTGGAAATTGTACTTTATGTGCAGTTCCTTGGTTTTTTTTTTTTTTTTTTTTTGAATTTGTGATTATGGTCTATGAGAAACAAATGTTTGCAATGTATTTTAGTGATGTTTTGCTATTTCAAATATGTTGAAATTAACATACATCAATGAGATTCACTACTTGATGCTTACTGTATAATATATTGCATGTAGGAATTATCGCTCATTTACCAGACCAGTAAGACACATAAAAGAATTTGCTTACAGTACTATCTATGAGCAATTATTGAGGTGGTCGGGGCAAGACAGTGCTAAGCCACATTTTTTATCTTCAGATATATGTCAATTTGAAACTTACATACTCATATCAACATATAAAACACAAAGTTTTGCCAATCTCTAAGTAAAATTTGAGATAGTCTGAATTACAATATAGCATCACTTTAATGATATATACAATGACTTTCTGGTAAAGTTCATGAAACCCGGGACATATGCTGCTACCTAGTGACAGGAAAAAAAGTAATATGTAGAATATTATAATTTTCAATATTAGGCAACAGATTACAGTGTGAGATTTATTTCAACAAAAATGTGGCTTCTGACTCTCTCAATTGTTGGAAGTGAGTTTTCAATTGTGGTATGTATTTTAAAATGTAAGATATTAATTAAAGTGTAAATTTCTAAATATTATATACTGGGCTCCAAAAAAAAAACTCTAAAATACTGAAAAATTCAATTAAGCCCGAAAATATTGATAAAATCAATTGGCTATAACATTTTTGTTTATGCATATCAGAACTTAAATTTCATGAAGATTTTTTTTTCTTAGTTTTTAGGTAAGACATTCCAACCACCAAAATTTGAAAATGATGAGAGTCTACCACTTTACTAATGGTGCTATCACACGTAATCTCATATCATAGTCAATATCAGATTTTTTATCCGAAACACGTTTTTCAAGAGGAAAACGCTCAAAATCGTCCCGTTTGATAGATTGCCTCTCGTAATTTCTTAAAGATCTAACTTGCAGTAGTTTGTATCCTCTACGATATGTATCAGCTCAAAATCCACCAATCAGAGCTCTCTAAAATTCCAAGATGGCCACCGTCAGTAAGTCAAGATCTTATGTTTAGCGTGGTCGCAAATATTGAAACCATAAATACAGAAGAATTAAGAAAAAAGCAAATCTTTAATAACACAGGGACCAACTATACACGAAAAGAACTTAAAAAATGTGCAGTTATTTTGAAATTAAAGAATTACATATGCTTCGATTGTCTCTTCGGAGTTTGTTATTGACATTCCCGATAAGAACTTTATTTACTAATTTAAAGTTATTTATTGCGATTATTTTATTTCAATTCCTTATATTATTTGCTATATGTTATAATTGTACTGTCGTAGTCACTTATTTACTTCTCAAACTGTAGTAGTTTAACTACTTACTGCAGCTACATTTGGCGTTATTTCGTACTTGTTGCCAAATTATGTTGCCAAAGATGAAAATTTAAGCAAACACGCATCAAGGTATTTTATTGCAATACAAATTATTGCCTCCTTTTAGTATGCAGCGTTCAGAATCTAAATTCTGTAGTGGAGGGGGGGGGGGGGGTGACAGAAATTTTCTTATACTTTTAGAAAAATAAAATTTAATAAATGAAAATTTAATCTAGCAGCTATTTATAGATAATTATATTTTACCTTTTAATAATTTTCTTTTAAAACAATCTTGAAATTCTTTTTTTAAATATATACAACTATTATACAGACATACATATTTATTCGTAAATCGGTGGAATAGTAAAAATCTAATCACAGTTGTTCGGTCATCTGTTCTGTCTGTTAGATGGTTGGCGACTTTCTCTCCAACATGGTTTATTAGTGAGAAATTGAAGGTTTAGAATCAGCTGCAGTGGCTCAGTGGTTATAGCAATAACCCGGAACGCTGTGGACCCAGGTTCGATTCCCGGCTCTGGCTAATTTTTCACTTCATGTTGGATTATTGTTGGTGAGCATGTCCTATTCAGTCTATTTTTCGTTTTTAATTATTGAATTTCAACCACCCACTTAATTTTGGCTTCCCCATCCTAGCCGTGTATAAGATATAAACCTTTATATGTTTTTCAATTTGTTAAGCAAATTGTGCCTTTTTTTTACTTTGTATTAATAATAAATAACGCTTGTAACCCCCCCCCCCCCTCCAGTTAAAATATTTTGCTACCCTTTAAAAAAGAAAATTATATATTTTTGAAAACAAAAATGACTTGTAACGTAAAACTTTCCTAACAGAAATAAATTTCTATACGTAACTTTATCCTTCCCTCTCAGCAAAATTTATGTACAGCATTATTATTAGATGTTATTACTAATCTATTGTTACTTGTGACATTTTTATACAGTGATTTGCGGCAGAGTTAGTAGAGGTATAACTCCCCCCTCACCCCCCCCCCCTGACTGTACACAATATATATAAAAATAAGGATTGTGTTTTTGAAACAAAAAATATCAAAAACTCATTTAAACTTTCAAAAAATGATTAAAATCATCAAAACCATTGAAGAAAAAACTGCAAAAGAGTGGGAACTATATCTAAATTCTATTACGTATTTCATTTTTATAATACATTCAATATGTAACATGAATTACATTTAAAATATGTAAAATATATTAACTAAAAATGTCATAATAGTGATTTTGGCAAAATAACTAAAACTTAATTTAAAATCTTTCTTTGCGTTACAGATTTCGGCTTAGCGATAAAGTGCGGTTCCAATATATGTGACAAAAAATTAGTTTTAATATACTATTTTTTTCAAAATCACTTAATACTAATAGTTGAGATTTCTTAATAGTTACAGGTAATGAAAGACGTAAAGTGAAGATATGGACTCTATAATTTAGAATTTTAATGTTATATTAGTGAGAGTATTGTTTTTATAATCTTGGAATTTTAAGTAAAATGATCACAATATTACATATATAGAGAAGACACGAAAAGAAACTGCAATATATAAAATGTTAGTACGCAATAATGCTTCCTGTGTATCAATCGAACTCTACACTAAACATTAAAACACCTGCTGCAATTACTCTCCAAATGTTACGCCCTCTCCTTACATTAGCAGATAACTTTCAGTAGGGAAAATAACCCTAGTTGCAGCGTGAAAGTGTAAAGCGAGAGGCAATAGCATATACTTCATATCTTATGGTCGTCCGTGTGATAACAGCTTAACACTCTTTGATAGTAATGTGTAATTTTTCATAGTCTTCTTTATTTTAGTTTCATTTATGTATAAGGTTATTTTCTTGTATTTATGAACTTTACAGAGTAACTTTCAAGTTTTCTGATTATAACATTAATTTTATAGGTTTATAATTTTTCCAAAAAGTTCCATAAGAATGTCTCTCCATGATTTCAATTATCTCTAATGGAGATAAGGATTGTAAGAAGAGCTCATTTTAACTTCAGATTTTTAATCTGCTTATTGAGATCAGAAAAAAAATCTTGGAAGTTTAGGCTGATAGTTTCTTTTCCCACTTTCCTATTTTATAAAATTGCCCAACTTTTAATTTTGTGTTATAGAATAGAATAGCACATTAAATAAAAATTTAATTAAATTTATTATATCTGAAGTATATTTTTATAAAACAAAAAATGAGAAAAATAAACATAGCTCGTCCCGGCCTTGAACCCGGGTCCTCAGATCAACGGGCAGATATCATAACAACTGGGCTCCGACACATGCAGTAATTTCATTACAAGTAAGTATTTAAGTTTTTTTCAAATATTAGACCCCCTATTTCTCAAATACTAAGGAGCGTTGTATAAAATTTGTTGAATCTCAAACTAAGGGACCCTTACAACATATATAAAAATATTCAAAATCTGTGATTACCAAGCTTGGTTCTCTCCTTATAAGGTATTAAATAGATGTACTTGCTCAACAGCTATGAAAAGTTCCTCGGCCTACCCTACCCCACAAAAAAGAAAAGAAAAGGAAAAATTTGTTGTTAATTTTACAATGAAAAAAGATTTTTTTTTTCTTCAGTAATACTTACATGTACACATAAGTATACAATATAAACTTAAGAGGTCTAAATTTTTAAATTAAAGTTAGTAGAGCAGTTTGCATTTTAATTTATAAATCAACATCCCATGATTGTCCCAAAATGAAACTTTAAGATAGTATAGAAAATAAATATAATGGTAACATATATGTTTTTGAAAAATATTAAAATATCTGATGAAAGGTCAAAGGTCAAAATGTTTGACCTTGAAATTAAAAAAATATATGCATGTGATATATCATATGACAGCCCAATTCAAACACTTTCTAATGGCATCAAAAGCAAGTCCCTGTGACAATTAGGGAACCAAATATGACTAAATTTGTAATGCAAGAAATACAAAAAATTGCAACTTTTGTCCATCTTTGAAGCTAATTATCTCCAAAACCAAGAGAGCCAGAGACTTATCATAGAGTATTTATTAAATTCTCTATGATCCTAACAACTGAGCTTAATATCATAAAATTCTGAGGTGATCAGGTAGAAAATGTCACTTTTTAGGGATGATTTGACATGGAATGACGCTATGGCAAAGATTACTACACAAAAGTAGTTATCGGCTTGAGAGAAAGATTCTACATATTTTGTGAAAATGCATTGCTGCTTCTAAAGAAATTTGGATGCATTTGGCAATATTTACTGAAATGAAAGTAATGTAAAATCAAAAAACATCTGAACCATCTAAAACCAGTGCAGGGTTCCTACAGGTCAGGGAATTTTTTTAATTTTTGGAGAGGTCAGGGAATAGTCATTGAAATTTTTATGTACCACTTTCCAACAGGATCACAGTTATCATTGTAACTGAAGAAATTTTGAATTAATTATTCCTGTGATCTATAATTTTTATGTATAATTTATGCAACCTTTGCAACAATAGTATAATTCGAAAAATAATTAAAACTTGGAAATACATGCAGTGCATATTTTATTTTTTAGCATTTATATAGAATAAAAGAGGAGAAGCATACATGAAAATAGCACTGTTCTTTGGGAAATTAGTTCTGGTCAGGTTAACAAAGATTAACCTTACACAAATTATAAAATTTGCTTTGAAGTCATATATCTTGAACTGCCTAAGACAATTTTTGATGGCCTGCAACTTGCCCTAAACCTGCGAAGCTGTAACATAGAACAAACGAGAAATGAAAGAAAATTAATATCATACTTAAATCCAATTATGCATTAATCTATATATATATTTGTCTTACGTGGCGCAAAAATAGGGCTGAATTTATAACTTATGGTTTGGCAACAACTGTAGTTTCCAGAGCTCAGACCAATGAACAGACTAGATTGTGTTAGATCAGCTCCGCCTCCGTTCAATATGGCAGTCAGTGTGAGATCAGTGAAACTATAGAATGAAACTCAAACTAGCAATTATTAAAAATAAAATAACATGTACGTAATCCAAAGCGTCTGAGATGACTCCTCATTTTAATTATGAGCAATAACGTTAATTTCAAATGAATTCTCAACTCTTATTTAGAATTCATTTACGAATTTCACTCACTCAAAAGACGCAGAAAAAAAATTCAACTGTCTAGATATCACCTGCTGCCATCTGTTGCTGTATTGATGAAGTAAAAAATAATTCATTTTGTAAAAATCTATAATCAATTAGAACAATAAAATGTCGAACAAAATTTAAACAATGACAAACAAACTATATTCCTATCAGGTAGTTAACATTAAGATTTTTACATCTTTTTATTATTGCTTTTAAACCTTTTAATTGAAATTTAGGAAGAGGACAATGTAGATGTAGAAGAGAATGAAAGGTCAAGTCCCATGAGTGAAAGTAGAGAGGATGAACCTTTAAGTCAAGCTGGTAGAGACAGAGAACGTGAAAGAGATAAATCACAATCAAACTATCAAGTAATATTACTTTATCTGCTTTAAATTTAATTGTTGATAGAAATAACATTTGTTCGTTGATATTTCCTTTTTTTAATTACATAAATTATATCCCCTTTGCACAGTCAGAACTAGAAATTGTCTTCCAAATACTCCAGTAAAATTACAATGATACCTCAGCTAACTAATTTGTCTGCTGATAAGTATTTCTGCTTTTTCGCTGTTTTCTGACTCTACTAATGAATATAGATTCATTTAATAAATGTTTTATTAGATATGTGCTCTATTTTATGCATCTACTTTGCCTTTTAATTTCACTGTAATCAGATTTTGGTGAATGGAGATTATGGCTAACGAATATAATTTCAGATTGCATTATCTTCATTAATCGAGGTATTGCTGTGCAGTGTAGTAATAAATCTAAACTTTTTTCCCCTTGTCTTTTACCATAATGATTATGAATAGCATGATGAAGTGTGCTGTTTTATGATTAAAATGATATGAAATAATGAACCTTATAAACATTTTTGCTGATACTTTAAAGTTTCATTAAAATTAACTATTATTGATCTGTAGCTGAAGCATATAGCAAATCCTAAAGCTATATTATTAATAAATCATACTGTTTCTATCATTTGTTAATCTGTATGTTAATTATTCAATAACATTTAAAATAAAGGATTATATTTGGTCTTTTAGCTCTAGGATGGGTTAAATTAAAAAAGTATTTTCTGTTAGTATGTAAAATCCTCTATTTCTTTCCCTTTATGGAAACCTGAACAAATGTTTTTAAAATTACAGTCTATAATAATTTTTTCTTATCTGGTCGTAGATTCATACTTTGTCAAAAATATTAAACATAAATATTCCCAACCTCTTTATTGTCAGTTTAAAACTTGAAAAATTAAGCTTAAATTTGTGCACTATTTTCAACTTTGTTGCTGGATAGTAAAATAATTTTTTAGTTAGTGTTTACATATTGAGAATGTCTCTGTGGCATTGAGGTAATGTGTGCTTTCCCAAAATCAGTTATTGGGTGTTCTGTCTTTTGATGTGTAATATGCCTTTTTCCCTTTTAATTTATTTTATACTTTTTCCTGTTACATGTTTTAAGTTCAGTTAAAAGATTAACAGCTGGGAAAATTTGGATATTGCCTTAAATATATTGAGTTTCAGAATTTTTCATGAAAACTTTTTATTTTTTTGCTTTTAAAATATTTTTGCTGAAGAAAACCTAAACTAATTGGCCTAAAAAATTCATCAAAATTTATTGTTATTTAACTCTTTATACTTTGGTAATTTAGGCAAACTTATAAAATGTTACTTTCAACACTTATACTTTTTAAAAAAATTTCTGTTAATGTTGAATTATTTTATATAACATAAAAATAATTCTCCAGACGCATCTCTAATTTATGTCTAAATAGTTTCAATAGCATACGTTTAATGGAGTAATATAGTCCAGTAGAAATAGCGCAAAATAGGGCCTTGCCTTACAAAAATTCGGGTAGTTCCGATTTTTGGGTATGCTGTAAAGGTTGACTCTCTAATAAAAAAACAAAGTTTTCGACCTTCTAGACCTTGTGCGTTTTTCACAATATTGAAAAAAACAATATTTTTCGGCACTTTTTTCGATATTTCTTAAATAACTCAATTTTAGTGCATTTTACAGAAAAAAGCACTGTTACCATTTTGTAGAACATAAAATTCTCTACAACATGCTGTATTCAGGTTTGTAAATTGTCCAAATAGGGGGTAAGATACAATGCCGGGAAAATAGGGTAAAATTTGCAAAAAATTCAAAAATCCAATAAAGACGTTAGTTTTTGCTTAATAACCTACTTTTAGTTCATTTTAGAGACCAAAGCACTTTCATCATTTTGTAGAGTATAAAATTCTCTACAACATGCAGTATTGACGTTTGTAAATTGTCCAAATTGAGGGTAAGATATGGAGCCGGGAAAAATGTTAAATTTGGAAAAAATGTAAAAATCCACAAATGACGTTAGTTTTTGCTTAATAACCTACTTTTAGTGCGTTTTAGAGACAAAATTGTCATAATCAACTTTTTAGAGCTTTTAAGTAGGTTATTAAGAAAAAACTAACGTCATTTGGGGATTTTTACATTTTTTCCAAATTTAACCCTATTTTCCCGGCTCCGTATCTTACCCCCTATTTGGACAATTTACAAATATGAATACTGCATGTTGTAGAGAATTTTATGCTCTACAAAATCTTGAAAGTGCTTTTGTCTCTAAAACGCATTAAAAGTGGGTTATTAAGCAAAAACTAATGTCATTTGTAGATTTTTACATTTTTTCCAAATTTAACCCTATTTTCCCGGCTCCGTATCTTGCCCCCTATTTGGACAATTTACAAACATGAATACTGCATGTTGTAGACAATTTTATGCTCTACAAAATCTTGAAAGTGCTTTTGTCTCTAAAACGCATTAAATGTGGGTTATTAAGCAAAAACTAATGTCATTTGTGGATTTTTACATTTTTTCCAAATTTAACCCTTTTCCCGGATCCGTAACTTACCCCCTATTTGGACAATTTACAAATCTGAATGCTGCATGTTGTAGAGAATTTTATGCTCTGCAAAATGGTGAAAGTGCTTTTTCTATAAAATGCACTAAAATTGAGTTATTTAAGAAAAATAAAAAAAAGTGCCAAAAAATATTGGTTTTTTTCGATATTGTGAAAAACGCACAAGGTCTAGAAGATCGAAAACTTGGTTTTTTTATTAGAGGGTCAACCTCTGATAAATGAAACTATGGACTATCTCATGCTCTAAAAAGTTGATTATGACAATTTTGTTTCTAAAATGCACTAAAAGTGGGTTATTAAGCAAAAACTAACGTCATTTGTGGATTTTTACATTTTTTCCAAATTTAACCCTTTTCCCGGATCCGTATCTTACCCCCTATTTGGACAATTTACAAACATGAATACTGCATGTTGTAGAGAATTTTATGCTCTACAAAATGGTGAAAGTGCTTTTGTCTCTAAAATGCACTAAAAGTAGGTTATTAAGCAAAAACTAACGTCTTTAGTGGATTTTTGCATTTTTTACAAATTTTACCCTATTTTCCCGGCTCCGTATGTTACCCCCTATTTGGACAATTTACAAACCTGAATACTGCATGTTGTAGAGAATTTTATGTTCTACAAAATGGTAGCAGTGCTTCTTTCTGTAACATGCATTAAAATTGAGTTATTTAAGAAAAATCGAAAAAAGTGCCGAAAAATATTGGTTTTTCAATATTGTGAAAAACGCACAAGGTCTAGAAGGTCGAAAACTTGTTTGTTTTATTAGAGGGTCAACCTTTACAACATACCCAGAAACCAGAACTACCCGAATTTTTTAAGGTAAAATGCAATTTCTACTGGACTAATATATATTAAAGCATTAGTGTTCATGGGTATATTCTTATGATATTCTTTTCATGCTGTAGAAATTTTTAACTGCATTTTACTATGTAACATAAAAAAGTATAAAATAAAGTTTTAAAAAAGGGAGGAGAAATATATGGCTGGTTGGAAGTTGTACTTTACGTGCAGTTCTTTGTTTTTTTGTTTGCATTTCTGATTATGGTTTATTAGAAACAAATGTTTGCAGTGTATTTTAATGATGTTTTGCTATTTCAAGTATGTTGAAATTAACATACATCAATGAGATTCACTACTTGATGCTTACTGTATAATATATTGCTTGTAGGAATTATCGCTCATTTACCAGACCAGTAAGACACATAAAAGAATTTGCAATGCACAAAAGTATATGTATGTATCGTGTCTATCCATGAGAAATAAGTATTATGTCCACAATTTCAAAAGATGGGAGAGCTCATTTGAATAAGATTAATATAGTTTATTAAAGATATGAAATAATATATGTAATTCCATGCATCATGAGAAATTAATCATTAAAGTTATATTTTCTTCATATCACATATTCTCGGTATTAAACAGAGCCAAGATACATGACTTCTCTGCCTGGTTGCAGAGTCAGGACTGAACTTTTTAACATAAACCAAGATCAATTTACAATATGCATGATTATAATCAGTTTCACTTCCAATATCATAAAACACATTAAATTAGATCAAAATTATTATAAAAGGCTATAAATCTTCATTTCAGTGACACCAAGTAATTATAAAACTAATAAATCTATTTAAATGATCCCAAAATGAATTTATATCAAGAAATCCCAAAGTTATTAAATTACTAATAAATCATCATTAAGATTCCAAAATTAGTATAAAGCTAATAAATCTATATTAAATGACCTTCAAATCATTATATTACTATTATAAACATTGAATTATATCAAAACATTATAAACAATAAATTTGATGAAAATCATAAGATAATAAATTATATGAAAGTCATTATAAGGTAATAAATTATGTGAACATCATTATAGAATAATAAATTATCTCTATTAGTTCAAAATGTATTTACATGAGGGTTTTTCCCATCATAATCAAATTATAAACAAATAAATTATAGTATGCCTACAAAATGATATTACATCCAAACAACTATCTATGAGCAATTATTGAGGTGGTCGGGGCAAGACAGTGCTGAGCCACATTTTTTATCTTCAGATATATGTCAATTTGAAACTTACATACTCATATCAACATATAAAACGCAAAGTTTTGCCAATCTCTAAGTAAAATTTGAGATATTCTGAATTACAATATAGCATCACTTTAATGATATATACACTTACTTTCCGGTAAAGTTCATGTAACCTGGGACACATGCTGGTACCTAGTCACAGAAAAAAAAGTAATATGTAGAATATTATAATTTTCAATATTAGGCAACAGATTGCAGTGTGAGATTTATTTCAACAAAAATGTGGCTTCTGACTCTCTCAATTGTTGGAAGTGAGTTTTCAATTGTGGTATATATTTTAAAATGTAACATATTAATTAAAGTGTACATTTCTATAGATTATATAATGGGCTGCAAAAAAGAAACAATAAAATTCGGAAAAATTCAAACATGCCCTAAAATATTGAAAAAATCAATTGGCTGTAACATTTTTGTTTATGCATATCAGAACTCAAATTTCATGAAGATTTTTTTCTTTGTGGTTAGGTAACACATTCCAACCACCAAAATTTGAAAATGATCAGAGTCTACCACTTTACTAACACTCTTTGTTAGTATTGTGTAATTTTTCATAGTCTTTTATTTTAGTTTCATTTATGTATAAGATTATTTTCTTGTATTTATGAACTTTACAGAGTATCTTTCTAGTTTTCTCATTATAACAATAAATTTATAGGTTTATAATTTTTCCAAAAGAATGTTTATCCATGATTTCAATTATTCTCTGATGGAGATAAGGATTGTAAGAAGTGCTCTTTTTAACTTCAGATTTTTAATCTGCTTATTGAGATCAGAAAAAAATCTTGGAAGTTTAGGCAGATAGTTTCTTTTCCCACTTTCCTATTTTATAAAATTGTCCAACTTTTAATTTTTTGTTATGGAATAGAATAACACCTTAAATAAAAATTTAATTAAATTTTTTATATCTGAAGTTTATTATTCAATCTTTTTTGTTCAAATTTCATGTAATTAATTAATAATAAGTTAACTTAAGTTATTAAAAATAAGTTTATAAAATCTAAAATTATTTCAATGCTTTATGATGAATTTTATTCACCACCAAAATAAATCCATGTTCATCGAACTACTTACCCCCTTTTGTCAGGACATTTCTAGGTGCATATAAAGAAATGTCTGTTCACCCTTTTGGGACCAGTGTCTTGCATACAAATTTATTTTCTGTATAGTATTTTTACCCTTATTAAATCAGAAAAATTCTGTTATTAAGAGGCTACTTCACTCAGTTGAAAAATCGAAATGCCCTAGAGGAGTGACATTGTTGCCACCTGATAGGCATTTCCTAATGACAAAGATTGACACTTTTAAAGTCCAATGATATTTACAAAGCTTACAATTGACAGCAGAATGCTCATCCCACAGCCTAAAACAAGAAGCTCTTTGCCTCCGGGCGAATAGTGGGGGTAAATGATACCCAGTGGATGAAAAAAGTGTTTAGCAAACAGGATATATGTTTTCAATTACACTTTCTCAGATATCTGTTCACAAGTCTAACTTTATTTTCTGATACATTCTCAAAATAATATACCATATATACTCGTGTATAAGTTTACCCCCCCCCCCCCCAATTCTTACGCAAAATTTTGGAAAAAATTGAATTTTCGTGTATAATTCTAACCACATTTCTGGCAGTATGTTGAAAAGTGATTTGTAATCGAGGATGAAAAAATAAATTAATTTTCATTAAATTAATAAACGTTTTACGTTTCTAATCAAACTTCTTCTTTTTTGTTTAATTCAACATTTTAAAATTGTATAACCCTCTAAGCGTGTAGAACGTAATATTCCGTTCACTAAGCTCCAGGTTTCACTGCAATATATGCAATGTTTAAGATAATATAATTCTATAGATTTAATGAATTTTCAAAACATTGAAGAATGATTAATACTCTCAAGGGTTACATTCATATTTGTAATTAAGTTTTATTTATAATGATGAAAGAATCATATTTTTTTAGCATTTAAAACAAAATGCAGAGAAAACAACATTACAATTTTACCCTTTTTCAAAATGCTCAGAGGGATAATTATGTAAAACTGAAGAAGCTTAAACTATTTTGAAAGCTATTCACATCCATTTAATGATTACTTACTTTTAGTTTTTGAAAAATCTATTCAAGCCTTATTTACAAGGGTAAACAACTTCTTAAACTGCTAAAATATAGTACTTCTTTGTATTGTAGGACTTTTAGGAGAGAAATCTAGAAGCAATCTCAAGTTGAATTCTTTTTAAAAAAGGGGATTAAAATGTTGAAAGGGATGCCCCTGTATTAAAGGGAATTCTATCCCAAGAGAAAATAAGTGTAGAACAATTACTGAGACATTATTGTTGAGATTTTTTGGTACTTACGTATTATCCGTGCCAGTTTTAAGCCAACTGCACCAGGCATGGAGCCAATATTACTAATTATAGTAATATTTTCTTGCTACATGGTACATGCATGGGAATAATCTACTTTTTTTAGTAGGGGTCATTTCTATTTGTAGTAAGATTAACAAATAGTTAATTTATTTTAGATATTGCATTTATGAGTAAAATATAAATATTTTATTTGACAAATTTAATTGTAAGTTTAGTGTTACATATAATTGTATTTTTTTAATGAAGTGTTCGAAGAGTCATTCATTTGTTTCAAGATTCAGAAATTCTGAATGGCAACAGTGTTTGTTTGTTTATATTTAGTAATCTGCTGTTTATAATAGATTATTTTTAATGTGGAACTTAATCCATTATGATTGGATAAGATATACATGTTTTATAGGAAAATATGCAGAACAGACATAATTTAAAGTAAAAGAAATTATTGTTTAGTCGTCATATGTTAATATATGTTTTTCATTAAGCCTAACATGGCGATTAACTATGGTCGATTCACAGATCAGAGTGGTCAAACCCGGAATGGTTACAGACACTTTCTTGCCTTCGGATATTATTATAAGTAAGATTGCATCTCCTGAGCACAGTCAACTGGAAATTGTCTTCCAAATATTCCAGTCAACTACAAAGATACCTCAGCTAACGAATGTCTCTGCTGATAAGTGTTTCTGCATTTTTACTTTTCTTACATATTTTGTAAATTTTTTCTTCTATGATTTTTAAATTTTTTAGCATTCTATGGTGATTTTTTGACATTTCTAAAACAATTCAGGTTACAGTGTTTTAATATTAAAGATTAAAGCTTTTTTTTTTATGTCCAAAATCTCATAAATTTATCCTTTTTAAATTTAACTCTCCTTTCAGTTACTTTCTAAATTAGCGAAAGAAAAAAAAAATTAGTTTCTAACATATGTTTGGTACATATGTTTGGTGGTACAATCATACCTCCATAATAAGCACCTGTGTATTTGTAGGCTTTTACCGCAGATTAGAGGGCAAATTCTGCAGTACAAAAAAGTCTGCTATTCAGAAGTTTTACTTTATTTTTTGTAATTAATATAAACATGATTTTTAACATTAAGATTTTTACATCTTTTTATTATTGCTTTTAAACCTTTTAATTGAAATTTAGGAAGAGGACAATGTAGATGTAGAAGAGAATGAAAGGTCAAGTCCCATGAGTGAAAGTAGAGAGGATGAACCTTTAAGTCAAGCTGGTAGAGACAGAGAATGTGAAAGAGATATATCACAATCAAACTATCAAGTAATATTATTTTATCTGCTTTAGATTTAATTGTTGATAGAAATAACATTTGTTTGTTCATATTTCATTTTTTTAATTGCATAAATTGTATCCTACATTGCACCGTCAGAACTAGAAATTGTCTTCCAAATATTCCAGTCAAATTACAATGATACCTCAGCTAACTAATGTCTCTGCTGATAAGTATTTCTGCTTTTTCGCTGTTTTCTGACTTTACTAATGAATATAGATTCCTTTAATAAATGTTTTGTTAGATGTGTGCTCTATTTTATGCATCTACTTTGCATTTTAATTTGACTGTAATCAGATTTTGGTGAATGGAGATTATGGCTAACGAATATAATTTCAGAATGCATTATCTTCATTAATCGAGGTATTGCTGTGCAGTGTAGTAATAAATCTAAACTGTTTTTCCCATTGTCTTTTACCATAATGATGATGAACAGCATGATGAAATGTGCTGTTTTATGATTAAAATGATATGAAATAATGAACCTTGTAAACATTTTTGCTGATACTTTTAAGTTTCATTAAAATTAACTATTATTGATCTACAGCTATAGCATATAGCAAATGTTAAAGATATGTTATTAATAAAACATACTGTTGTAAATCTCTATGTTAATCATTCAATAACATTTAAAATAAAGGATTATATTTGGTCTTTTAGCTCCAGGATGGGTTAAATTAAAAAAGTATTTTCCGTTAGTATGTCCTCTATTTCTTTCCCTTTTAGGAAACCTGAACAAATTTTTTTTAAATTGCAGTCTATACATAATATATGTTATTATTATACTTATTTTCTATAATGTCTCAGAGTATCATTTTGGGGCAATCATGGGATGCTCAGTTATAAATTAAAATGTAAACTGCTTATCCTAATTTTGTCACCAAAATCATTTAGGTGACTTTACTAACATTCTTTTTTATTGTACAGTTGACAAACATAGTTTTTTCTTGGGAGGAGTGGGGGTGGGCTTGAGATGAGGATGGGACTGTCATGTTTAGTGTATTCTAAGCAATTTTATGCATAATCAAAGCAAAACGCAGTACTGACATTTTGAACTATTTCTTAATACAACTTTCCTCTTATGTTAGTACCAAAGTTGAAATCAGACATCCCCACCTCCTCTCAAGGCAATGGAGTTTTTAAACTCTAATGAAGAAAAATTGTGGAATTCCACAGTATATCACAGCATTTCTATGATTTTATTTACTATTCTATAACTTTCTATATACTTACACAATGCTGTTTTTTTAGTCATCTACCCTGTGAACCATTTTTAATACATATGTTTTTTAATAAAAGCTATTCATTTGTAGATGTGCCCACACTAGCTCTTTTTTAAAATATTTTGACTTTTATATTTTAATTTAAATGTTTTGTTTATGAAATTTCTTTACAGTAGTGCCAATTGGGATACTTCCATAGTTACAAGGAAAAAGGAAATAATGGGAATTACTACACCTTTGCTGATGCCATTTTCTCATTTTAGTTACAAATTATAGTAGAATCTCGTTACAATGAATGTCACTAACGAATTCTTCAATTTAACGAATATTATTTAGATTAGAAAAAAAATCCCCTATACTTTACCATTATAAATATATTCACTTTAACGAATTTCAGATTAACGAATTTTTCAGTTTAACGAATTTATTGAAGTCTTTAAAAGAATGCTCATTTCAGTTTAACGAAAGCCCAGTTCACAAGAAAAAGAACCTTTATCGAAAAACTAGATTTCTGAAAGAAAATATTTTTGAAATTTTCAATACCAAACGATCTTCGAATTTTCTGTGTATCTCGCAGCTGTCTTTCGAGTGACTGAATTTCAGGCACCGATTAGTAAAAATGGATTTTTCTGATATAAAACATTGTGTTCCTGCAACGGTGAATGAGATATAGACAATTGACGTGATATAGGCTGCCTGGCAAAATGTATTCTATACCACAATTAAAAACTGTTGGAGAAATTTCGTCCTTATGCATTTGAAAAATGAAGCATAAACGACTGCAGAAGAGTGCACTTATTACATACAGTTTCCTGCTGATCTCTGGACTGGAGCACAGCTACAAAATGTTTTTAACTTAAATTATCAACTAATGATTACATTGAATGGGTGAAGGAATCACCACATATCCTGAACTAACTACAAATGACATTGTTGAAAATTTAATAAAGGAAAGAAAAGCAAACGACAGTGAATACTAAGATATTGTTTGTTCATCCAACACTCAAAATTGTGTTCTACGATCAAAAGAAACTGTCAAACATTAAAACTTTTAAAAAGCATTTATCCCAGCAAAACAATGTGCCGGAAATAATGTTGAATAATTTTGAAGATTTTGTTTTGAAAAAATTGTCAGAGAAAAATTTCTGATTAAAAAAAAAGATCTATTAACAGCTACATTAATAATATATATCAGTGTGGAATTTTCAGCTGTCCGGTATGTAAGATAAATTATAATTTCTTAATAGTACAGATTAAAATGTTCAAATTTCACGAATTTAATATTTCTCTTATAAAAATGTTGACAATAATATACTATAGATTAACTATTTATTGATTTTTATGCAGAAATTTAATTTAACTTTAGTAATAATATATAATTTTATTTAATATGTATCCAAATTTAATTTTTTAAATCCACCATATTGGAATTTCACTTTTACGAATATTTCAGAATAACAAACTTACACCCTACAAATTCGTTGTAACGAGATTTTACTGTATATGTGTGTAAAAATAGTCGTTTTCACTTAAAATTTGAAATAAATGATAAAAATATTCTTATACTTATTCTTCAATAATAAGTAAAACTGACCTGGAAATGTTAAGTTTAAGACCTGATTAATGCATGGGCCCTTGGGGTTTTAACAACAAATGTGTAATCTGATATAAATAAGATGATAAAAAAGAGAAGAAATTACAGATTAATCTTAATTAATAGAAGGAAACAGATATAAGATTGAATGTAATATCAGTACAATTAGCTTTTGTTAACTTGTACTGTAAGAAATGTAAAAATGTTTATACGCTATTAATAGAAAATAAGGATTAATCCATGGTTCTCTGGAGTTTTAACAACAAATTTTTAATCTTATGTATATAAGATGACAGAACAGAGGAGAAATTACAGATCAGCAAAAGGAAACCATAGATATAGTTTTAATTTGTGTTTTCTTATGAAGTCTTAATTTTATTATGGTGCATTTGCAGGAAATAAACGCTGAATGGTTTATATTGTTTTAAGTGCAAACCCAGTGGCAGAAACTTCTTTAGCTGTCTGCGACAAGCTTTTAAAATTTCATAATCTGTCTGCAAATTTTGCGTGTAATTTTAATGAATGAATAATGCACTAAACTAGGAATTTTTCATCATTTTATTTAAAGTAGGGTACGCTTGATGCATTCTCATTAATTTTGCTTATAACTTTTTATGTTATATATCGTTTCATCATCTCACTTCTTGTGGGATTTCTAAAATGGGAAGGATACGTTTAGGGGGGGGGGGGGGAGAGAAATTTCTCTCCCATGATGCAGCTACAGAAATTCCTTCTGGAGAAAAATATCTTTTATCCTGCATTAGCTGCAGATCAGGTTAACACTGTTTTCAGTACGAGCTGAGTTTAGATTCCTGCAGGTTGGATTCCAGTTAACCCAATTTTTTAAAAGTTAGTTCTGTATATTGTTTCAGATTTACAAATTTATGTATTAAACATTGATGTTTTCTGAAGAGACTGCTAAGTGCAGAGCTGCAAGATTTGGCAGGAAGAGTCTGAAGTTATGCACCTCAAAGCCCACTTTTGGACTAGTTTTCTTAATTTTTTATGTTTTTTTTTCTTTTTGCAGCGAATTTTCTACATTAGTAAAAGGAATCTGGAATTCCTCCATCTATTTTTTAATTTTTTATGCAATTTTTAGCATTTCTTCTCATTTTGCGATGATCTTTAGACATTAGTAAAAGGAACTGGGTTTCAATATTTTATCAGTCTTTTTATGGAGTAAATTTGAACGATACTCATGATTATTTTTTTCCAAAATCATTTGATGAAAATCACTTTTTTTACTGCGATCTTTTGCCAAAATTCGCATGCTTTACCACAATCCTTTGACAAAATTCGCATGTTTTTACTGTGATCTTTTGATGAAATTCCCGTGTTTTTACTGCGATCTTTTGACACAATTCACGTGTGTTTACTGTGATCTTTTGGCAAAATTCCCGTGTTTTTACCATGATCCTTTGTCAAAATTCACACTTTTTTAGCGCGATCCTTTGCCGAAATTCGTGTGTTTTTACCACGATCCTTTGACAAAAATCGCATGTTTTTACAGCGATCTTTTGATGAAATTCCGTGTTTTTACCACGATCCTTTACCGAATTCGAATGTTTTTACTGTGCTCCTTTGCCGAAATTCGAATGTTTTTTCCGCACTCCTTTGCCAAAATTCGAATGTTTTTACCGTGATCCTTTGCTGACATTCGCGTGTTTTTACCGCGATCCTTTGATGAAATTCATGTGTTTTTACCGTGATCTTTTGACGAAATTTGCGTGTTTTTACCACGTTTTTTGCCGAAATTCACACGTTGCAGACAGTTTTTTAAATTAATTTCATTAGTGCAGACGAAAATTGTCCGTGACTACGTCGGCGTGTCGCGGTGTTTCTGCCACTGGGAGTGCAAATGTGTTAATGTTCTGTAATCGAAGTGTATGGTTTAAAAAACATGAAAAATAAGTAAATTTAATTACATTTTTCAAACACGTTTTGCATTTGAAAGTGCATTTCCCCCTCCCTATTCAAATGAGTAAAATTTAAAACTAAGCAATGTTCAGAAGTATTTAAATTTGAAAATTGATTCATTTATTCAAGCAGTACTTGGAAAATACAATTTGAGCTCTTGTGGAAAGTGTTTTCTTTTAATGAAAGAAGATCCTCACTTAGACAATACATTTTATAATTTATTTATTTTTTCATTAAATCGTAATTATAAAATTGAAAATAAAATACATATATATATTACATTTGAACTCTGATTACTACTTATTTAATGGTATATTAACTGTGAAATCTTAATAAACATCTATTACTGATTTTCACCAATAGATGGCACAACCAGACTTATGTATCAAATATTTCTATAATATTGATCTTTCTTACAAGTAAATGAAAATAACCTTTAAATGGTAATTAAAATTATAAAATCTAGATTTTTTTCTTTTACTGTTTGCCTGACATTTTTATGAGTGATGATTTTTTTCTCTTATTTCTCACATTTGAAGTTCTTTATTTTAAAATTTTCCTGATTCGTTTGTTAACAAAACTTACCAAACTGTTTGATCTAAAATTTGCTAATGATTTTAATTTCTAGCCCCAACTCCTATTAAATTAGTATTATAAATTTGAAAATGTTTTAAAGACTTCTATTAATAATTTTATTAGGATTATTTTCATAACATCATGTAATGCAATTAAAACTTTAATACTCATTTGTAATAATAGATGGCAACATCAGAAATCTGCTATCTAGAATTATTTTCAATTGCATATTGACGATAAAAATGTTGCTGTCTTTTTTTTTTAAACATTATTATTCATAAATTAATCATTTAAACTTATTAATTTATTATAACAAAATAATACATTGCAATAGTTATAGTATTCTAGAAAAATGTTTTGTAAAAAAATCCTACGAAAGTCATTGTTCATTTCTACCAGCTTCTGAAATCATAGCTCATTGTTTGTTTACATTACCAAAATTACAAACACTTTCAGAAATGGTTTGTCAATTATGCAAACCATTGAAATTTTGTTAATTTTGAATGTATTATAGAAAAATATGCTGAGTAGGAGTGATTTGAGGTAAAAGAGATTTGTATTTAGGCTAGTATGTTTTCTCATATACATTTCAAATCAAAATTAACCCTAACATGGCTTCATTTTATTATCGATTTGTAAGATGGATGGATTCGTACCGGAATCATTGCACTGCATTTTGTTATATTTAGATTTGTTTTAATGTGAACAGAAAATAATGTTACATTTAAGGGGGAAAAAAACATTTTCCCTCATAAAACTGTCACATTTCAATAGTTTTTCATTCCACTGATACTGAATGAAATTGATTTTAGAGAAAATATTTAAAAATAAATATTTTTAAAGTTTAATTTGAAATTTAAGAAAACATTTTTAACATAATACTCATTTTGTTACATATCATTTAAAATTCACAAAACAAGCTTTAAAATGATTCTAAACCAGCTTTTTGGCACAAATGGATTACTTGCAGATAAGATAAAGAAAATCATCTTTTAAAGAAAATCATACATTAATCATAAAATCATACATCAACCATAAAATCATACATCAACCAAGTGTTAAAATTTGAACTGGCTGAAGTGTTTTTAAAAAGTTTTTACCCTGTAACTTCGGCAACTAGTTTTTAAATTTTTAGTTATGCCATAATACTTGTTAATACCATAATAAAGAACCCCAAATTTCATTGAAATTAAAAAGTTAGGTTGTCTGTGTTGGTTTGATGTGGAATGATTCAAAAGTTTGTTCACTAAGATACTACATAGATTTACTTGGTCCATAGCTACGAAACCTTCCTTGGCCTCCTCCACCCCACAAAAAAGACAAGTAAAAGAAAAATTTGTTGTGAATTTTACAATGAAAAAAGATTTTTTCTTCATTAGTACTTACATGTACACATAAATTATAGGTAAATATATAATATAAACTTCAGCGGCCTAAAATTTTAACTTGAAATTAGTACAGCAGTGTGCATTTTTATTTATAACTCAGCATCCCATGATTGTTCCAAGATGAAACTTTGAGGTATTATGGAAAATAATTATAATAGTAACAATGTTCAATGGTTGGAGTATCATAGGTCAGATTTTTTCCAACAGAACAAAAATATGCCGGGACTAGGACTCGAACCTGGGTACTTTGGTTTGCCGTACCAACGCTCTCCCTACTGAGCTATTCCAACGATATCCTGGCTGGCATATTTCACTCTTATTTGTTAGACAAGGCTGAATCGCAGCGCTAATTTCATTCATCCAAGCTATAACTATAGCATTTACATGATGAATCTGAAATAGCACAGAAACTCCTGTATACCATGCAATTCGGTCATAATGAACAGAGGAAAGTATATTCAACTAGGTAAATTATATTCAGTGGTTGAAGTATCATAGTTGAGATTTTTTCCAGCAGAGCGAAAATACAATACAGAGCAATGATCTAATTGCATGGTATACAGGAGTTTCCGTGCTATTTCAGATTCATCATGTAAATGCTATAGTTATAGCTCGGATGAATGAAATTAGCACTGCGGTTCACAACCTTGTCCAACAAATAAAAGTGAAATATGCCAGCCAGGATATTGTCGGGATAGCTCAGTAGGGAGAGCATTGGTATGGCAAACCAAAGTACCCAGATTCGAGTCCTGGTCCCAGCATATTTTCGCTGTTTTGGAAAAAATCTCAACTATGATATTCCAACCATTGAATATAATTTACCTAGTTGAATATATTTTCCTCTGTTCATTGTAACATATGTGTTTTTGAAAAGAATTAAAATGTCCGATGAAAAGTCAAAGGTCAAAATGTTTGACCGTGTAATTAAAAAAAATATGGGCATGTGATATATCACACAAAAGCCCAATTCAAACACTTTCTAATGATGCCAAAAGCAAGTCCCATTGACAATTAGGGAACCAAATATGACTAAATTTGTAATGCAAGAAATGTAAAAATTACAACTTTTGTTCATCTTTGAAGCTAATTATCTCCAAAACCAAGAAAGCTAGAGACTTATCATAGAGTATTTATTCATTTCTATATGATCCTAGCAACTGAGCTTAATATCATAAAATTCTGAGGTGGTCAGGCAGAAAATGTCACTTTTTTGTGTTGATTTGACATGGAATGTCCCTATGGCAAAGATTACTACGCAAAAAAATAATTGTGGTACTTGAAAGAAAGATTGTTCATCTTTTGTGAAAATGCATTGCTGCTTCTAAAGAGGTTTAGATGCATTTGGCAAGATTTACTGAAATTAAAGGAATGTAAAATCAAAACCATCTAAAACAAGTGCAGGGTTCCTACAGGTCAGGGAATTTGAAAATTGAGGCAAAAAATCAGGGAAATATCATTGAATTTTTTATATTTTTGTAGAGGTCAGGGAAATGTCATTGAATTTTTGATGTACTACTTTCTAATAGGATTTCAGTTATCATTGTATATGAAGAAATTTTGAATTAATTATTCCTCTTATCTATAATTTTTATATAAAAATTTAATTTTTATATAATTTTTTTTGTTATTAATATAAACATGATTTTTGACACAAACATTTTTACATCTTTTTATTATTGCTTTGAAACATTTTAATTTAAATTTAGGAAAAGGACAATGTAGATGTAGAAGAGAATGAAAGGTCAAGACACACTAGTGAAAGTAGAGAGGATAAATCTTTAAGTCCAGATGGTAGAGACAGAGAACGTGAAACAGATAAATCACAGTCCAACCATCAAGTAATATTACTTTATCTGCTTTAGATTTAATTGTTAATAGAAATCACGTTTGTTTGTTGATATTTCAGTTTTTTTTTTGTTACATAAATTGCATCCCCTGTGCACAGTCATAACTGGAAGTTGTCTTCCAATATTCCAGTCAAATTATGATGATACCTCAGCTAACGAGTGTCTCTGCTGATAAGTGTTTCTGCTTTTTTGCTGTCTTCTGACTTTACTAATGAATATAGATTCATTAATTACATGTTTTGTTAGATGTGTGCACTATTTAATGCAGCTACTTTGCACTTTAATTTGACTGTAATCAGATTTTGATTACTGTAAAATCCTGAAAGTAAGTACCTCTCCCACTTTTAAGCAATTTTGATTTTCTTTTCCACTCCCAAATATAAGCCTTCTCCCCCTCGCAGACACAAAAATTTGTATGCACAAAAAACTGATTTTAAAAATCCAAGGGAGAAAATTTTCAATCTTTTGACATTTTTGGCAGATTTCAATCCCCCCCTCTCCACATGAAATGTCTGTTTCCCTTCTCTGCCCTCCCCAACATAAAAAGTTTGAAATCTTCAGACTCTTAAATCCTTCTGTCCTTCTTCCTGCTCGCTAGTAATGTAACAATAAGTCAAAAATCCATCCTCTAAACTACAACTTCCCCCTCCACCCAAAATTTATGCCCCTTCCTCTCGGCATATAAAGTTTAAAATCTTTAAAACTATTTATAAAAAATTATGCTTTTTTTTGTTGCTCTCTACTAACAATAAATAAATAATCAGCCATTTAAATTAGCTCTCTATCATCAAGATGTCTGTTTCCACCCTTTCGCCTTCTCCCAGCAAAAAAACTTTAAAACTCTTATTTCAAAAATATATTCTGTCTTATATATCTCTCCAGTAACAATAAGTATGTAATCAATCATATATAAATTACCTCTCCACTTCGCTCTCTCTCTTTGAAACTTTCACTTCTCCTTCCTTCCTTCCCTCCCTCTCCTCTCAGGATACAAAGTGCAAAATCTTTAAAACTCTTTATTATAAAATATACTAAATGAAACTCGTCAAAACTTGACGGCAAACAACTTGATAGTACCATAAAAATAAAATTCATAGCTGTTTTAAAAAGTTTGAAATTTTTGAAGAATATTTCAAATAAAATAAGAAAAATCTATCTGTCCATAGCAGGGATCGAGCCCACGTGATAATCGTAACAGAGAAGAAACGTGCTGCCCCCATTCACTCAGCCACCATTTTCGTATTTGAGTGTGTTCTAAAACTTGTTAGGTTCTAGATTTAAGTTTATGCATGCATAAATGGTGCAAATTCGTGTGAAAAATGAATTTGGTGGGAATACCTTTTCATTTTAATATATAAGATGTTTAGGATGTTATTACTGCCAATAGCGTTCGTTAATGTCGCCATCTGTTTCAAGATAAGAAAATCAAACACATGAACACAGAGCCATTTTCTGCAATAATTAGGCATAGAACAAATGCCACACTGTAAGGAAATCTAGAATATCAAGCTTACTTTGCAAATTTTTAAAGCAAAAGTCTAATTCTCATATATCCTTTGGAAAAATTAAAGGAATTTGTAAATACTTTGTTCCACATATTTTAGAGCTATTTTAAAACAATGGAGTTTTTAATTGAATATTAATCAATTACAATTGTAGAGCTAAAAAGAGAATATGCTAAGGAAAGGAAAATGTCATTTCTTAAAAGAACAATTTGAAGCATATTAAACTCTTTCTTTGTAAGTATATCCAGCTTGATTAATTTTATAATTCATGTATGGATATTTTTTCTTTTTTCTCTTTTAGTTTCATTTTTTAAGGAAAATAATCATATACTTTTCTTATTTTATTTACCACAGTCCCAATATTTTGGAAAAATTACAATATTTAGTTGGAAAAATTACAATATTTAGTTTTTTTTTTTTTTTTTTTTAAGTACATGACCTTTCAAAACTTTCATTAAATTATTTTTTATCAGTCTGATTCTAAAACCCCAAATTTAAAATTTGCTGTTTGCAGCTAACGATTAATAATACATATATTTTATTTAGTAATTAAAACAAAATATTCATGGGTGTAAAATTTTACTTAATTATAAAGCATTCTAATAAAAAAAATACAAATTATATAACTTTTCCTCCTGAAATAAATATGGTATTATTAAAATGAATTATTGCCAATAAAGTAAGAAAAATCATTCTGTCCATAGTGGGGATCGAACCCACACGATAATCGGAACAAAGAATAAAAAAGTGCCTTATACCACTTGACTGCCATTTTCACATTTGAGTGTGCTCTAAAACTGGTTAGGTTCTAGATTTAAGTTTACGTATGCTTATTGGGCACGATTTTATGTGGATTTGACAAGAAAAGCCTTCTCTTTTAAATATATAGATTGTCTATTTATCGCTTTCTAGTAACAATAAATAAATACCGTAAAATCCCCAAAGTAAGCCCCCCTCCCACTTTTAAGCAATTTTGATTTTCTTTTCCATTCCCAAAAATAAGCCCCCCTCCCCCCAAAAAAATTGCACAAGAAATTGATTTTAAAAATCCAAAGAAGATTTTCACTCTTTTGAAAATTTTGGCAAATTTCCACTTTTGCTTTTATATTTTGTTAATGAAATACCACCCCCCCCCAAACTCCCACACAAAATGTCTCATTCCCTTCTCTGCCTTCCCCAACTCAAAAAGTTCAGTCTTGAGAATCTTAAATTCTTCTGACCTTTTTACTGATCACTAAGAATATAACAATAATAAGTAAAAAATCAGTCCTGCAAACTACAATCTCCCCCTCCATCCAAAATTTATGCTTCCCCCTCCCCCCTCAGAATACAAAGTTTAAAATCTTTAAAACACTTTATTAAAAATTGTATACTCTATTTGTTGCTGTCTTGTGACAATAAATAAATAATAAACCATTATAACTACCTGTCTACCCCCAAAATTTCTACTTCCCCCCTCTTTGTCAACCAGTATAATTTTTTGTAAACTATTTGTTAAAAAATCTTCTGTATTATTTGTTGTTCTCAATTAACAATAAACGAGAAGGGAAGACTGAGCTATGCTTGGTCAAAATTAGCTGCGAGTTCAAATATCATGACCAAAATGACCCAGTAATCAAATTTTTTTGAACATCTGACCAAGTCCCATTGTCTTCTTGTGCCCGAAACCCATAGAATATAAAATTTAGTCAAAATAATCTAGCCGTTTATTAGATACAATTAGCTTGACCCTGACCAATGACCCACTAATTGGGTTTTCTCAAGCATGTGACCTAACCCAATGATTTTCTCGTGCCCAAAAACCATAGGATACAAAATTTAGTGCAAAATCATCTGAGCTGTTTTTAAGATAAAAATAGCTTGACCCATAATGGCCCATGATCAAAATGACCGACTAATCAAAATTTCTTGAACATTTGACCTAGCCCAATAGTCTTCTCTTTCTCTAAAACTGTAGGATACTAAATTTAGTTCAAATCCTCTGAGCCGTTTTTAAGATAAAAATAGCTTGACCCATAATGACCCATGACCAAAATGACCCACTAATCGAACTTTCTCCAACATGTGACATAGTCCAACAGTCTTCTCATGCCCGAAAACCATAGGATGCAAAATTTAGTCTAAATAGTCTGAGCCGTTTTTTAGATAAAATTAGCTTGACCCACATTGACCCAAAAATGACCCACTAATCATATTTTCTCGGACGTGACCTATCCAGTCATTTTCTCATATCCGAAACTCGTAAGATACAAAATGTAATCAAAATCTCTAGAGCCATTTTTTAGATAAAATTAACTTGACCTGCAATGACCCAAAAATGATCAACTAATAAAAATTTCTCGTACATGTGACTCAGCCCAATAGGCCTTTTTGTGCTCAAAAATGGTAGGTTACAAAATTTTGTCAAAATAGTTTGAACCATATTTGAGATACAATTAGCTTCACTCTGACCCATGGTGACCCAAAATGACGTACTAATCGAATTTTCTCGAACATGTGACCTAGCCCAATGGTTTTCTGGTGCCCCAAAACGGTAGGATACAAAATTTTGTCAAAATCGTTAGAGCCTTTTTTAAGATAAAATTTGCATAACCACACACACACAAGATTTGCTCGTATTGGAACATATGATGAATAACAAATCATCTAAATTACAAACCCCTTCCTTTGAAATTCATATTACCCCCTCATTCCCGAGAATACAAAGTTTAAAATTTGTAAAACTCTTATTTGAAGAAATCTTTTGTCTTATTTGTTGTTCTCTAGTAAAAATAATAGAAAATTTGTCACCTAAGTTTTCTCTCTACTCCAAAAATGCCCCCCCCCCCCCACACACAAATAATATTTAAAATCGTTAAAACTATTTTTTTTTTAAATCTGCTGTATTTGTTTACCTTTAGTAACAATTAATGAATAATCGATCATCTAAAATACCCTTCTTTCTCCCAAAAGTTCTATTTCCCCCACTGTCTCCCCACTCATCAAATACTTTAAAATCTTTAATATATATTTGTTTAAACGCTGTTCTATTTCTTATTTTATAGTAAGGTAATACAGTTCATCTACATCACCTCATATAAGTATCACTCATCTAAAATAATCATCCCCTTTGAAATTTTGCTCTGTTGGATTTCTAAATATGTGAGAGGAAAGCAAACATTTTCATCTTTTTTGTAGTTTGGCTGTTCTTTCCTTCCTCAATCGTGTATATTTTATGCTTTGAAATAAATATGTTTTCTAAAATAACTCCTTTCCCATTAACAAAATATCAACTGTGAGAACAGTCAAACTACAAAAAAAGACTAAAATTTTCTCTCTGCCTTCTCCCCCTCTATATCTAGAAATTCACACCTTTTTCTGGGGATGGGGAATGGAATTTTAAGGGAGAGCTACATGATCATTTATTTATTGTTGCTACAAAGTAACCATAAAGCATAACAATCTTTAAAAAATAATTTTTAAGATTTTAAAGTTTGTGTGCTGTGGGTGGGGGGGGGGAGCAAATTATATAATTATTTAATTAATGTTGAAAATTATTATTTAATTATTGTAAGAAAAAAAATTAAAGATTTTAAAATATATAGGGGAGGGGAATAAAGAGGGCCTTTTGGGGGAGAGGAGGGGATAATTTAGACTGTTATTTAAATATTGTTACAAAAAACAACAAATAGAGCAGAAAAAATTAAGAATTTTTTAAAGATTTAAAATTTAATGAGATGTATTTGCAGGGGGAGGGTCTTCATGAGATGAGATTGGGGGAAGGCAGGGGGAGAAAAGCAGAGATTTTAGGAGGATGGGTTGATTTAGGTGGTAGATTAGGTTTATTTATTGTTAATATAGAGTATTAAATAAGTCTGAAAAGAAAATTAAAATTAAAGAGTTATAAAGGTTAAACTATGGGGTTTTTGGTACTAGAGGGGGGAGCAAAAGGGAAGCAGTAATTTTGAGGGGGGTTTAGATGATTGATTATTTATTGTTACAATAAAATAACAAATAAAAGAAAAATATTATAAAAAACTTTTTTTAAAGATTTTTCATTTTTTTTTTGGGGGGGGGGCAGATTTTAGGAGGGGGTTTCAATTTTATATATTTATTTATTTTTTAGTAAAAATCTGCCAAAATACAGAAGATTCTCATCCCTTTTTACTTCTAAATTAATGATAAAACGGATTTTTAAATGATTTTAAAAAAAAAATCCAAATTATAAGCCTCCTTCCCACATTCAACCCTTTTTGGTTTTGGAAAAAGGGGGGCTTACAATCAGGATTTTATGGTAATCAACCATTTCAACTATCTCTCTACCCCCAAAATGTCTGCTTTCTCCACTTTGCTAACCCCTATAAAAAAAAAAAAAATTCTTTAAAACTATTTTTAAAAAAATCTTCTGTCCTTTTTGTTGCTCTCTATCAAGAGTAAATAAATAAAAAAAATATCTAAATTACAAACTCCTTTCTTTGAAATTCACATTTCCCCCTCATCCCCAAGAATACAAATTTTAAAATTTGTAAAACTCTTATTTGAAGAAATTTTATGTCCTACTTGTTGCCTTCTAGTAAAAATAAATAGATAATTTGTCACCTAAGTTTTCTCTCTACTCCAAAAGTGTCTGCCCCTCCCCCCCCCCCCCCCACACACACACATGCAAATTTTAAAATCTTTAAACATTATTTTATTAATATTAATGAATAATCAATCATCTAAATTACCCTCCTTTTTCTAAAAGTTCCACTTGCCCCTCTGTCTTCTCACCCAGCAAATAGTTTAAAATCATTAATATTATTTATTATTATTATTTTTTAAATGCTGATCTATTTCTTATTTTGTAGTAAGGTAACTCATCATATCTATGTCATCTCATATAAGTATCATTCATCTAAAATCATCATCCCTTTTGGAATTTTTGCTCAGTCCTATTCTTCCAAAGGAGAGGGGTGGATTTCTAAATGTGTGAGGGGAAAGCAAAAATTCTCATCTTTTTTGCAGTTTGGCTGTTTTCCCCTGAATAACGTGTATATTTTATGTCTTGAAATAAATATGTTCTTTAAAATAACTCCCCATGCATTAACAAAATATCAGCTATGAGAACTGCCAAACTACAAAAACACTAAATTCTTCTATCGGCCCCTCCCCCCTCCTCCATGTCTAGAAATTGTCCCCTTTTTCTGAGGATGGAGAATCAAATTTTAAGGGGAGAGTTAGATGATCAGTTATTTATTGTTGCTACAAAGTAACAATACAGCATAAAAAATCTTCATCAAATCTTTAAAAAACTAGTATATAACCCCGTCAAAAATGACGGATTGTTGATCTGCGTTTCATTTTCATAAGACTTCATACAAACAAACAGCATGGAGATTTATTATTGAAATACATTTTAAAAAGGACAAATGGTTTCTACAAATACAAATAATAAGGATATATATATATATTACTTAGTATTAAATTTCTGAAATAGTTCAACGATTGGACAAAATCAAATATTAACAAATAATCCATGTGCGAAAGTTTTTGTAAAAAAGTGTTATCAATGAGTTTTTAAACAGCTTGACTTACCATATAACTCATTGTTTGATTACATTAGCAAAATTAAATGGAAATTACGCTGTACTATGCATTTCTTATATTTTAATTACGTTTGATAAGAAAGAATCATTTTACAGTATATGACCCATTATCCGAAAATCCAAAATCCGGAAAAACCCGAAATCCGGAAAAACCCGAAATCCGGAAAGAAAAATTCGAAAATTTTCTAAATTTGTAAATTTTTACTAAAATTTTAGATTTTCTGAAATTTTTCGAAAATTTTACCGATTCCTAATTTTTTTTCCGTCCATTGTGTTTCAATGTTTAATCACTAAAATATTGTTACTTCAGTGGTGGGTGAAAACGCCCCCCCCCCCTTCTCTTCCCAAAATTAAAAACAAATCATTTTTCTCTCAAATTTTAGTTTAAAATTAATTTATATTACGATTCGTTAGAAACAAAAAATAGTTATGTATTTATTTCATCAGGGGTGATTCTGTTCAAGTTTTCCTAAAAATTTAAGGCATTCGATTTCGAAAATTTAAG